>CAMZMU010000059.1:5226846-5290669 GCA_947311845.1 Poa pratensis
TTGTTGGCCCTCATTTTTGGATAAAATACTATAATAATTTTGGATGTTACAATCCTTCCCCCTTAAATAAATCTCGTCCCGAGATTTGCTAAGGCTTAGGTACTAAAGAGGTTTGGGAATTCGCTTCTAAGATATCTTCGCGTTCCCAAGTTGCTTCTTCTTCGGAGTGGTTAGTCCACTGGACTTTGTAGAACTTGATCGCCGCCTCCGGGTAACACGAACATCTTCGTCAAGAATCTTGACGGGTCTCTCACGTATAAGTCAGGTCTTGGTTCAGGTCGATGGAGACGTGGTCGATGTTTTTGAAAACATCAGGCTGGTGGGAACTTCAGACACTTCCGGAGCAAGGAAATGTGGAAGACATCGTGATAATCTCCTAACTTGGGGGCAACTCCAGTTGATAAGATCTTCTCCTCGACGAGCAATGATCTTGAAGGTCCAATATACCTTGGCGCTAATTTTCCTTTGACATGGAAACGCTGCATTCCTTTGAGGGGGTCACTCGGAGATAGACATAATCTCCGATACTGAAAGTGACATTGCGACGCTTGGAATCAGCGTAACTCTTCTGACGGGATTGGGCAGTTTTGAGCGTTCACGAATAAGCTGAACTTGCTCTTCAGCTTCACGGAGGGTATCTGGTCCAAACAATTTGCCTTCTCCGGTGTCGGACCAATTCAGGGGCGTAGACACTTCTTGCCGTAAAGGGCTTCAAAAGGGGCCATTTGCAGACTAGACTGATAACTATTGTTGTATGAGAACTCTGCAAACGGAAGACAATCTTCCCACTTGGAACCATAGGATAGAACACATGCGCGAAGCATGTCCTCCAATATCTGGTTCACTCGTTCAGTTTGGCCATCGGTCTGGGGATGATAAGCTGTGCTAAATGCTAACTTGGTTCCGAGGGCTTCGTGAAGGGATTTCCAGAATCTTGAGTGAATTGCGTGCCTCTATCAATACAATCTTCTTAGGCACACCATGCAGGCTTACTATTCTGGAAATATACAGTCTGCTAACTGAGCTTGTGTGGGTGGTCTTGACAGGAATAAAATGGGCAAACCTTGGTCAGTCGATCAACGATGACCCAGATTGAATCATGGCCTCGGTTGGATCTTGGAAGTCCGGTAATAAAATCCATTCCAATTTCATCCCCACTTCCACTCGGGAATTTTCAAGGTTGAAGCAATCCAGCGGGTCGCTGATGTTCAGCCTTGACTCGCTGACAGATATCACACTTGGCTACAAAAGAACCAATCTCGCTTCATTCCATGCCACCAAAATCTTTCTCGAAGGTCTTGGTACATTTTGGTTCCGCCCGGGGTGGATTGAATAAGGGTCTCATGGGCTTCCTTCAGGATTTCCTTAAGTTCTACGACATTGGGCACACAGATACGGCCATTGAATCTCAGCACTCCTTCAGCATCTTCGGTAAAACGGGTGCTTTGCCGAGGAAATCTTCTTTCTTAATTCCTCAATGCTTTCATGATCTTTTTGGGCTTCCTTGATTTGATCCATCAGGGTTGGGGCTAACTCTAAATTGGCGAGATCCATGGCTAACAAGTTCTAGTCCAAAATCTTTGAACTCTTTGAACAAGGCTGGCTGTTCGGCTTGGATCAAGGCATTCAGGGTGCAAGGTTTGCGACTAAGGCATCGGCAACTACATTAGCCTTTCCGGGTGATAGGATTCCAATATCATAATCCTTGATTAATTCCATCCATCTCCTCGTCGCAGGTTCAACTCCTTCTGGGTGAAGATATACTTCAAGCTCTTATGATCGTATAGATCTCACAGCGATGTCCGCAAGATAGGGACGCCACGTCTTAAGAGCAAGAACAACAGCAGCTAACAGGTCATGGGTTGGATAATTCTCTTCATGCGGTCGCAACTGTCGGGACAGTACGACAACTTTGCCTTCTTGCATCAGAACGCAACCAAGTCCGAGGCGTGATGCATCGCAATACACGTCGAAACTCTTGGTGACGTCTGGCATAATCAAGATTGGGGTTGAGGTCAGTCTCTTCTTCAATTCTTGGAAACTATCTTCACACTTCTGAGTCCATTCAAATTTCTTGTCCTTCTTCAACAGTTGGGTCAAGGGCTTGGCTATACTGGAAATCCTTCAACGAACTTGCGGTAATAACCGCTAGTCCGAGAAAGCTTCGGATTTCAGTCACATGGTTGGGGCTAACCAGTCAACAATGGCTTGGATCTTCTCGGGGTCAGAAATTCTCCAGCAGATACACATGTCCGAGAAATGCCACTTCACTGAGCCAAAACTCACACTTGCTAAGCTTGGCATACAGCTGGTGCTCTCGGAGGGTCTCCAAAACTAGACGCAGGTGTTCAGCATGCTCTTCTTCGGTCTTGGAATAAATAAGGATGTCATCGAGGAAAACTACCACGAACTTGTCGAGGTACTCCATGAAAATCTTGTTCATGAGATTCATGAAATAGGCTGGGGCATTGGTCAGACCAAAGGACATCACGGTGTATTCAAACAAACCGTAACGTGGTGAAGGCGGTCTTGGGAATGTCTGACTCTCGGATCTTCAACTGATGATATCCTGTCCGAAGATCGATCTTGGAAAAGACTCGGCTCGTTCATCTGATCGAACAGATCCTCGATCTTGGGAAGAGGATACTTGTTTTTAATGGTCACGTCATTTAGCTTGCGATAATCCACACACAGGCGTGTGGTACCGTCTCTCTTGTCCACAAAAATGATGGGTGATCCCCAAGGTGAAGCGCTTGGGCGAACAAGACCTTTGCTGAGCATATCAGCAACTGCTTCTTCAACTCAACCAGTTCTTCCGGATTCATCCGATAAGGTCTTTGGGATATAGGGGTGTTCCTGGGATAAGTTCAATTATGAACTCAATATCCCGGTCTGGCGGCATACCAGGCAATTCTTCAGGGAAAACATCCGGAATAGGTGAACAACACGGATCTCATCTAGGGTGGTCGAGCTATGCTCTCATGGCAGCCTGGTGGGAATGATTGGTTTCAGACACATACTCCACTTCTACTCTTTGTCGGTGGTGATGGATACAGCTCTTCTGGCAGTCTATTCGACCATGGTACTTGCTAGCCAATTCATACCAAGTATAACATCTATGCCTTGGGTTCCCAGAACGATTAAGTTGACTGGAAACTTTTCTCCTTTGATCTCAAGGGAAACATCGGAGCAAAACACTTGGTCTCTACGGTGGATTCTGGGATTTGGATGACCATGGGTTTGGGTAAGAGGCTCTCGACTAAACCTCCCTTAGCAACAAATTCTTGGGTAACAAAGGAATGGGTAGCACCAGAATAAACAGAACAGTTGCAGGTACTGAGTTGACAAGGAACGTACCCAGCACAACATCTGGCGCATCCAGGGCTTCCTCAGCATTGATGTGGTGCAGACGGCCCTTGGAAACAACAACATTTCCGCGGGGTGCGGCATTCTTGCCATTTTCATTGCGGCCTTGACCAATTTTCGGTGCCGGTGCATTGGGGCGCTGAACATTCCTCTTGGATTGGGGCATTCTCTGGAGTAGTGACCCTTGTTGCCGCATTCAAAGCAGACTACATTGGCATTGCGGTGAAGTTGTTGAAATTTCCTCCGGGACGGTTATTGTCATTGGGGCGGTTGAAGTTGTTTGGGCGGTTAGGGAAATTGGGGCGTGGAGCTTGTGGTGGTCGATAGGCAGGCTTGGGGTTTTGCTGAAAGATACGAGGCTTCTGGCTGCTTGAACCTTCCTGAGCATTCATCCTCCTCTTACGACCTTCAAACTTAGACTTGCGCTTGGTCTCCAGCTGGATGGCTTTGTCCACAAGTGACTCCAATCAAAGAAGTCATGGATAACCAAAGCATACTGCAGTTCATCATGAAGTCCATTCAGGAAACGCTCCATCTTCTTCTTCTCCGTGTCAGTGTCATCGGGAGCATACCGAGATAAGTCGATAAAATCATCAAGATAACCGACCACATCTCTACTTCCATGCCTCAGCTTGCGGAATTCATCCTTTTTCCTCTCAATGAGTCCGCCGGGAATGTGTTTCTTGCGGAACTTCTCCTGGAATTCACCCAGTCGATAACATGGCCAGCCTACTGGAGAGCCTTGGTAGCTTCCCACCAAGCTCGTGCAGGTCCAGCAAGATAGTGGGTAGCATACAGCTTTCTCAGGTTCTCCCACAGCAGCCACTTCCAAATTGTTCGATGGTGTGAAGCCAATCATCGGCTTCTAGTGGGTGAAGTCCCTTGGAATAGGTAGGTGGGTTGGTCTTTTGGAAATCGCCCAATGTGGATCGCTGGTTTCCTTCGCCATTGCCATTGCCATTGTTGTTGTTGTTATTGTTGTTGTTGTGGTTGAGATGGGCGGCAGCGATGCTGCAGGGCAGCGAGATGAGCTTGACGCTCCTCCCGGGCATTTTGGCGTTCCTCCATGATAAGCGCGAGAAGTTGGGCGGGGGTTGGGTTCGGTGGTGGTGGTGGTGCTCCTCCTTCCGTGTTGGTGCGACGAGTGTCCACCATCCTGAAGCACACCGGGTATAAAAGGTTCGACTAAGGGAAAAGACGATTTGCGAAGTGGTTGATTAATTAAGGACGATAAAGAAAATATTTACACGGCTCATAAGAAACACACTTATATAGCACAAACATCACATCAAGGAGTTCACAACATCTAGCTTACACATCAAGCTTACAACATCAAACTTACAACATCGCCGTACATCTAATGTACCTAATACATGGTCCCCAAAAGTACCACTACTTCGACTCGACTAGCGATAGGGGGTCGACCTAATCCTGCGGTAGTACACAAGTCACTCGCCTACTGAGGTGGAACCTCAGGCTCTGCTGCATCAGCGTCGGACTGGTAAGGTGGCTCCTCGGGTCCTCCTCCTCGTCCTCAAGAACTGCCTCGAGTGGGTCCTCCTCCTCGTCAACTAACTCCTCCTCGTCGTCCTCCTGCTCATAGTCCATCTCCTCCAGGAAGTCGTCATCATCACTGAGGAAAGCGTTGTTCTCCTTGCGGAGATCCTCGCCCTCCTCCTCAATCTCATCGGTATGACGCTCTAGATCCTCGATGATCTCGTCCTGCTCCGCCACCTTCTTGCGGAGCTTGGCGATGGTCCTCCTCAGCTGGGCCCTCTTCTTCAGAAGAGCGGCCTTCTCCTCCTTCAGCTGTGCCTCACTCTCGCGACTCTCCACGAGCGAGATGCGCTCAAAGCGAGACCGGAGTCTAGTGCACATCAGATCCTCCTGGGTGCGAAAGAGCATAATCTCCATGTCCAGGATGTACTCTCCGAACGTCGGGTGTAACGGGGATTGGATAGGGTGTCCATCGTCGGTGCGCCTCCCGTAGAACCGGAAATGGGTGTGCACTAGCTCCGCCTTGTGCTCCTCACAAAGTCGGGCTAGCATCCTCTGCATAGAACGACACAGTCCGTCGTCCCAGTGAGCGTCCGTGGTGGTGAAGATCAGTGTCCTGGATCCGGGAGACTTGATGTTCCCCCGAACAAACGACTCAACTATCCAGCACAGGTTCCCATTGCCGAGAGTGTCCATCTGGGCTCCCTTAAACTCTGGAGCGGGGCGACCTAACTGCTTGCTCAGCTTGAACAAGTCCTTCTCGAACATCAACTTGCCGTCCCTCTCAAGCTGAACGAACTCGGTGAAATGGAGCGCCATCTACAATTTTTAGCAAAATTTTAAGTTAGTGAGGTGGCAAGTGTATCAAAATTTTAAATGTAGTGAGGCAGCAAGTAAGCAAATTTTTAAGCTTAATGGGATGACAAGTGTGCAAAATTTTAAGGATACAAAAAATGTAATATTTAGTGAGAGTAAAATTTTGTATAAGTAAGAAGATTGGAGATAAGAAATTTTCGAAAATACTTCTCTCCTTTATTTTTAGAAATTAACTTTTGTAACTTCTATCTAGCGACCATGCTAATCTAAGGTCTCTTAAAGTCAGGATGGCTCTGATACCAGCTCTGTGGGGACCCCGGACTAGCTGTCCGAAATACCCGATTATGCTTAACACAATGATCCCGTGATCAATCTGTCATTGCACATAATCCGAACCGAATACCAAAGTTGACATCCATTACAGTACCGAATTAGAAATCTTACATAAATGATCATTTAGACCAAGTCTTACATAGGTGCCTTCATGGCCAAACCAAAATAATCAGCGGAAGCAACGGCGTAGCGGACATCAAATCCTAACGACGACCGGACAGGCAGCTGACTTATGGAGATCCCTAGTTCGCATAGAAGTCGCCGTACTCCTCGGCATAGTGCTCCTCGAAGTCTGGCTAAGACAATAGCCAGGGACGAAACCAATATGAGTACATTTGATTGTACTCGCAAACTACCCTAACATGAGTATGCACTAGTTTTATTTTAATTACAACTATTATTTGTTCAAAAACATCTCTATATCTTTATTGAAAAAGGTAAGAAGGATTTTATAACTATTTAAAATAGAATCATCCTTTTTATCAGTTTCTCCAAAACTCCTCCTTTTTCCGACCATAGCCCGTCATGGTCCACTTGTCTCCAACAACCTCATACCGATCCGTTGGTATAGGTGTATAAAACATTCTCCACTTCATTTTTCTTTTAAAACTAAACTCTTTTCAAAACTTGCACATGGTCAGAGGACAGCCTCCCAACTGTCCATATCCGAGGACTCGTCTATTCGAATAGTTTTAACCCTCTGCAGAGGTAGCACGCTTTTCCCACATCCATCTGATAACTTATCGTGTCAGCCACGTCCCGCCATACAAGGTGTAAGCGAAGTTGAGTCACCGACCCTAGCCTGTCCTTTGCTCATGCTAGTATAGGACCCTGCCCATATGATACTTTCCATCAACACTTAACCCAACCCGTCGGAATCTAAGTGTGAGGACTCATAGTTTTGCCCGGCGGTTTATTGTGGAACCTTCAATCCTCCTCCTTATCTTTCCATTGAGTTTGAGTGAGGACCCAGGTCAGGGGTAGATCAACAACTATCCCCTCATGCATAACGGAGTCATCTCCGTCGATGAGGCATCACATACTAATATGAGCAAATTATATGACTAAGCCCTTTCCCATATGTGGGTAAATGTGGTCGCACAGGGTAAGATTGGTCGCCATAGTACTAGGACACACTGTGCATTTTTCATAAACATCTCCATACTCCATTTATCCACTTCAACACCGACATCTCGGTATTCCATATCCACACAAGTATTTTCAAAGGAGTTTTGAATAAACAAGTTTATTTTTCCCATCCTATAATTTTATATCAACTATCTTATATTTCTACATAGTGGTGGCAAAATAATTTCCATATACTTTTGAAAAAAGGTTTTAGAAAAATCTTTGCGATAAGAGTAAATCATGTTATCAAAGTAGATGCATATCTTAGGGGTGCAAGCTCAGGGAGTAGCTTGCCTTGCTCGACAAAGTGCCCCTATACTAGCACGAGCAAAGGACAGGCTATGGTCGGTGACTCAACTTCGCATACACCTTGTATGGTGGGCCGTGGCTGACACGATGAGTTACCGGATGGATGTGGGAAAAGCGTGCTAACTCTGCAGAGTGTAAAACTATTCGAATAGCCGAGTCCTCGGATATGGACAGTTGGGAGGCTGTCCTAAGACCATGTGCAAGTTTTTTAGAAACTCTAAGTTTTAAAAGAAACTAAAGTGGAGAAGATGTTATACAACTATACCAACGAGTTGGTATGAGTTCGTTGGAGGCAAATGGACCATGATGGACTATGGTCGGAAAAAGGGGAAGTTTTGGAGAAAACAGATAAAATGGTGACTCTTTAAAAGATAGTTATAAAACTCTTCTTACCTTTTTCAATAAAGATATAGAGATGTTTTAAATAAATAAAATTTGGAAATTTAAATAAAACTAGTGCATACTCATGTTGGGGTAGTTTGCGAGTACAATCAAATGTACTCATATTGGTTTCGTCCCTGGCTATTGTCCTAGCCAGACTACGAGGAGGGGCACTACGCCGAAAAGAGTATGGCGACTTCTACGTGAACTAAGGATCTCCATAAGTCAGCTGCCTGCCAGGTCGTCTTCGTTAGGATGTGATGACTACTACGCCGTAGCTTCCACTGATATTTTGGTTTGGCCCATGAAGGCACCTATGTAAGACTTGGTCTAAACGACCATTTATGTAAGACTTTTAATTTGGTATTGTAATGGGTGTAAACTTTGGTATCCAATTCGGATTATGTGCAACGACAGACTGATCACGGGATCGTTGTGTTAAGCATAATCGGGTATTTCGAACAGCTAGTCCGGGGTCCCCACAGACTTGGTATTAGAGCCATCTGACTTTAAGAGACCTTAGATTAGCATGGTCGCTAGATAGGAGTTACAAAAAGTTAATTTCTAAAAATAAAGGAGTAAAGTATTTTCGAAAATTTCTTATCTCCAATCCTCTTACTTATACAAAATTCTACTCTCATTAATATTACATGTTTCCATGTATCCTTAAAATTTTGCACACTTGTCATTCCATTAAGCTTAAAAAAAATCTCACTTGTTGTCGTACTAAATTTAAAATTTTGATACACTTGCCATCTCACTAACTTAAAATTTTGCTAAAAATTGTAGATGGCAGTCCATTGGACCGAGTTCGTTCAGCTTGAGAGGGACGGCAAGCTGATGTTCGAGAAGGACTTGTTCGAGCTGAGCAAGAAGTTAGGCCGCCCCGCCCAGAGTTTAGGGGAGCCAGGTGGACACTCTCGGCAACGGGAACCTGTGTTGGATGGTCGAGTCGTCTGTTCGGGGAACATCAAGACTCCCGGATCCAGGACGCTGATCCTCACTACCGTAGACGCCCACTGGGATGACGGACTGTGTCGTTCTATGCAGAGGATGCTAGCCCGACTTTGTGATTAGCACAAGGCGGAGTTAGTGAACTCCGTTTCCGGTTTTACGGGAGGCGCACCGATGATGGACACCCTATCCGATCCCCGCTACACCCGACGTTCGGAGAGTACATCCTGGACATGGAGATTATGCTCTTTTGTACCCAGGAGGATCTGAGGTGCGCTAGACTCCGGTCTCGCTTCGAGCGCATCTCGCTCGCAGAGAGTCGCGAGAGTGAGGCACAGCTGAAGGAGGAGAAGGTCGCTCTTCTCAAGAAGAGGGCCCAGCTGAGGAGGACCATCGCCAAGCTCCGCAAGAAGTTGGCGGAGCGGGACGAGATCATCGAGGATCTAGCGTCATACCGACGAGATGGAGGAGGAGGGCGAGGATCTCCGCAAGGAGAACAACGCTTTCCTCAGTGACGATGACGACTTCCTGGAGGAGATGGGCTATGAGGAGGAGGATGATGAGGAGGAGTTAGTTGACGAGGAGGAGGAGCCACTCGAGGCAGTTCTCAAGGACGAGGAGGAGGATCCTGAGGAGCCACCTTACCAGTCAGACGCTGACGTCGCAGCTGAGCCTGAGGTTCCACCTCAGTAGGCGAGTGACTTGAGTACTACCGCAGGATTAGGTTGACCCCCCTATCGCTAGTCAAGCGAAGTAGTGGTTCTTTTGGAAACCAGATGTAGGGCGATGTTGTAAGCTTGATGTTGTTGTGAACTCTAGAAGTGATGTTGTGTTATATAAGTATGTTTGTCTTGTTTGATCTGTGTAAAATATTTTCTATATCACCCTTAATTAATCAACCACTTCGCGAAATCGTCTTTTCCCTTAGTCGAACCTTTTTGCCTTGCCTCTTATACCCGATGTGTGATGACCCACAAGTATAGGGGGTGTATCGTAGTACTTTCGATAAATAAGAGTGTCGAACCCAACGAGGAGCAGAAGGTGTTGACAAGCGGTTTTGATGAAGGATTCACTGTAAATGCTCACAGACAAGTTTTTAGGAGTTTTTGATATGACAGATAAATAAAGTACAAGTAAATAAAATGCAGTAATAATAGTTGCAGCGAGTGGCCCAATCCTTTCTACAGCAAAGGACAAGCCGGTTGTTGTACTTATAATGACCAAACGTTCTTGAGGACACACGGGAATATTGTCAAGTGCTTTCGCTTCATATAGTTGATTAATCTTCATTGTTTTGATAAGTGTTGTGTGGGTGAACCTATGCTAATGCACCGCCCTTCCTAGGACTAATACATACTTGTGATTATACCCCTTGCAAGCATCCGCAAATACAAGAAAGTAATTAAGATAAACTAACCACAGCCTTAAACTTTGAGATCCTGCTATCCCTCATGCATCGATATACCAACGGGTGTTCAGGTTTCTGTCACTCCGGCAACCCCACAATTGGCAAACGAATACACAATGCATTCCCCTAGGCCCATAAAGGTGAAGTATCATGTAGTCGACGTTCACATGACACCACTAGAAGAATAACACCACAACTTAAGCATCAAACCATTAAATATTACTCAACATAGTTCACTACTAACATCAAGACTTCTCCCATGTCCTCAAGAACTAAACGAACTACTCACAAGACATCATACGGAACATGATCAGAGGTGATATGATGATGAATAACAATCTGAACATAAACCTTAGTCCAATGGTTTCACCCAATAGCATCAATAACAAGAGTAATCAACACCGGGAGAGTTTCCCCTATGAAATAGACAAGATTCAGCCCTAGATGTTACAGCGGAGACGGGGTGCAGCGGCGGTGATGATGGTGTTGGCGGTGGAGATGATGATGATGATGATCCCGATGAAGTCCAGCTCGATGACGGTGATGATGGCGACGATTTCCCCCTCCGGGAGGGAATTTCCCCCGGCAGATTTCTTCCTGCAGGGGAGCTTTTCGCTCTCTGGTGTTTTCCGCCTCGTGGAGGCGGCGGAATATTTCGATGGCCGTCCCTGTGTTAGGGTTCCGAGGGGGTCAAGTACGCGAAGGGGGAACGGCTGAGGTGGGCCAGGGCCCCCAAACCACCTGCGGCGCGGCTGGGGGCCCACCGCGCCAGGGTGAGGAGGGCCCACCTTGGCCCATCTCAGCTCCCCTTTTGGCCTCCTCCTCATCTGGTAAAATAGGAACTTCCATATGTCTCCTTCGATTTATTGATCTTCAGAAATAGTGCATCTCGACGGTGCTTTTTCCAGCAGAATCCTGACTCCGGTGTCCAATTCTCCATTATTCATCAAACATGCAAAATAGGTAAAATAACATAAGTAACACTTCTAAATATGAAATATATCGATGAATAGCAGTAAATTATGATATAAAATAGTGATGCAAAATGGACGTATCAACCCCCCCAAGCTTAGACCTCGCTTGTCCCCAAGCGAAAACTGAGCTCAGTAAACATGACCACAAGTTTATGGAGCAAAGTGTCGATAAATAAAATACGGACAAGAAGCATCACATTCATTGATACACAAGTCATTCTAGACAGCAACTTCCCTTCATATAATCTAACTTGAAATAAGTAAAGGGAACCACGATGAAGTGCATAAAGAGAACCATGATTGGTGAAGGCAAACTTAAACTCTTGGTCAGAGAACAATTAACAGATCATACTTATCTTTCGAGAAGAGTCTTTATATCAGAGCTTATATAGCAGAACTTACATGCCTTAATCATAACAGTCTCCTTACAGTCATTGATAACTTTCAAAGTTATATTCATTCGGATAAAAGCTATTGTGCGAAACAAGGAAATGAGAGATATGATTAGAAGTATCAACACATATAACTAATTGGATCTCAACAACTCAAATGCTTGCTTGAGATAGAGAGGAATGGGTTTACTGACTCAACAATAATGTAAAAGATAGGCCCTTCGCAGAGGGAAGCAGGGATTAAATCATGTGCTAGAGCTTTTAAGTTTTGCAAAGCATATAGAGAGTATGAAAATAGTTGTTTGAGCTATGTATGTCGTTGTCAACGAATCGTAGTAAAGTGAACACTAACCCCTTGTCAACCAGACTTTCAAGAGCGGCTCCCATGAAGGACGTTATCTCTACCAGCAAGGTAGATCATCCCTCTTCTCTTTTGTTTACACATGTATTTTAGTTTCTTTATAGTTGACACTCCTCCCAACCTTTTGCTTACACAAGCCATGGCTAACCGAATCCTCGGGTGCCTTCCAACATTCACATACCATGGAGGAGTGTCTATTTGCAAATTAAGTTGCTTACTGATAAATCAGGGCAAAACATGTGAAGAGAATTATTAATGAAAGTTGTAGTTAATTGGGACTGGGCACCCCATTTGCCAGCTCTTTTTGCAAATTGTTGGATAAGCGGTGTATATGCCACTAGTCCATTGGTGAAAGTCTGTTTGACAAAAGTGCTAGAGAAACTCTACAGAACCCTCATGAGCTAATAAACAGTGACACAAAACTAGGAGTAATAAGTTTTGAATAATTTAAAGGTAGCACATGAAGTATTTACTTGGAATGGCGCAAAATACCATATAGTAGGAAGTTATGGTGGACTCGAATGGCAATGGTTTGGCTCAAGGTTTGGATGTATGAGAAGCATTCCCTCTCGATACAGGTCTTTGGCTAGCAAGGTTATGTAGCAAGCATAAGAGTTGAGGGATACAAACAATTATACAAGTGATAAGAATAATCATGCAATCTTCCTTAGAAGCACAAATAGTTTAACTTAAGAATACTAAGCTTATGAGCTACAAAGAAAGAAAGATCATGGAATAATATATTTGCATGCACTCCCTCTCTCTACTTAAGTCTCAAAGTATTGTCTACTACTGACCAATGCTAAGTTTGCCAAAACCAAAAAGATTAACTTGGTGCTCTAAAAAGTGATCCCTATACTAACAACAAGGTTATCAATATGAAAGAGAATTGCAAGCTAAAATAAAGTATGCAGAAAGTAAATGATAAAACTTCTCATTAATATTTCATAACGGCAACTCACACCAAGGGATACATAGATAACCAACTAAAAGAGAGATACTTCCACATTGCAAACCATCATATAAGATAACTTCCCTACTCACGATATGACTTTATGGAAAAGTAAAAGGTAAAGATAATGATGTGATACCGCGGCACTCCCCCAAGCTTGGAACAAACCAAGGGGATGCCAATACTTATGATGAATTACTCCTTCGGTGGTGGTGGTGAATTGTCCTCATCATCAGACTTCCAGGGAAGGGGTTTCCCATCAACAAAGGACGACTTGGTTTCGATTATCCTGAAACTAGCAGCAGCGCTTATGTTTTTAAACCGAGTTTCATACTCACAGTTTTGATTCTGGACTCATAGAGTTGCGCCTGCAGTTTGTTGGTGGTGTTGATGAGGTGAAATATGTCTTCCCAGAGTTGTGCAGTCTCCTTCTTATGTTCAGCGACCAGCGCGGACACCATTGAGTGGAAGACTCCCACTTCACGTTCCGCCAGCTTTTTGTATGTGAAGACCTCTTGCTCCAGCTTCTCCATCCTGGCTTCCAGGCTCCCTTCTCCTTTGGGTCCTCGCACGTCTTCCGTCGCAGCTTTCCATCAACCATCTGCGACTCCTTGGGATGCATCTTCAGCTCATCCATGTATGGGGTGACGACGTTCACAAAGAAACTGTCCTTTGGAGGCTTCGATGAAGACATGGCAGCTCTAGATCTGAAAACAATATCTGGACAGAAACAGCTCGAAACGAAACACGATGAAAAGGCGAGATACGAACCTCGGGGGTTCGGGTGAGTTATATAGCAAAAAGTTTTACAACATAAGGAAGGTACAGGAGGAAACCTGATCGGAGACGAGCTCCGGGGTGCTCAAACCACCAGGCGGCGCGGCTGGGGGGCCCACCGCGCCGACCTATGGTTTGGGCACCACGGGTGCCGTCTCCCATCCGGTTCGGTCTCTTATTTTTCCATATTTAATAAAAACGACGAAAATATCTTCTAGAAAGTTATTCGCGAAACTTTTCTTACCGAAACTGTTACCTATTCGAATCGAATTCTGCAGTCCCAGAAAAATGTTCTTCAATGAAAGTTTCCGGAGTCACCACTTTAATTGTATCAACCTCTTCATTAATAGAATCTCCAGAAATATAATGCTTGAGTCTTTGACCATTTACCACTTGTGTAGAGTTATCTTTCAATGAAGCAATTTTTATTGCACCTGAACGATACACCTCCACAATAACAAATGGTCCTTCCCATTTTGAGAGTAACTTTCCTGCAAAAAATCTGAGACGAGACCTATACAATAGAACTTTCTCACCAACATTAAATTCTCTTTTAAGAATTCTCCTATCATGCCATCTCTTAACTTTTTCTTTAAAGAGTCTAGCATTTTCATAAGCCTCACTTCTCCATTCATCTAAAGAACTTAATGCAACAACCTTTTCTCACCGGCAAGTTTAAAATCTCTATTAAGTTCTCTCACTGCCCAATAAGCTTTGTGTTCTAATTCTAAAGGCAAGTGACAAGCT
This sequence comes from Poa pratensis, assembly GCA_947311845.1. Classification (NCBI taxonomy): domain Eukaryota; kingdom Viridiplantae; phylum Streptophyta; class Magnoliopsida; order Poales; family Poaceae; genus Poa; species Poa pratensis. Next base: position 5,241,242 of record CAMZMU010000059.1, read on the forward strand.
TTACCATAAACCATTTTATAAGGAGACATGCCCATGGGGTTCTTATAAGCAGTTCTATAAGCCCATAAAGCATCATTTAACTTACTAGCCCAATTTTTTCTAGATTTATTAACAGTCTTTTGCAAGATAGATTTAATCTCCCTATTTGACAATTCTACTTGTCCACTAGTTTGAGGATGATAGGCTGAAGCAATTCTATGATTAACACCATATTTAGCAAGAGTCTTTCTAAAACCACCATGGATAAAATGAGAACCTCCATCAGTCATAAGATATCTAGGTACACCAAACCTAGGAAAAATGACATCTTGAAGCATTTTTAAAGAGGTCTCACCATCAGCACTTTTAGTAGGTATAGCTTCTACCCATTTAGTGACATAATCAACAGCAACAAGTATATGAGTATTACCTTGTGAAGAAGGAAAAGGACCCATGAAGTCGAATCCCCAACAATCAAATGGTTCAATAACAAGAGAATAACTCATAGGCATTTCATTGCGTCTAGAGATATTACCAACCCTTTGACATTCATCACAAGATAAAATAAACTTTCTTGCATCCTTAAAGAGGGTAGGCCAATAAAAACCTGATTGTAGAACTTTCTGCGCAGTTCTATCTCCAGCGTGATGCCCTCCATAAGCACTTCCATGGCATTTCCTCAGTATTTCCTGTTGTTCATATTCAGGAACACATCTTCGCATAATACCATCGACTCCTTCTTTATATAAGTGTGGGTCATCCCAAAAGTAATGCCGCAAGTCATAAAAGAATTTCCTTCTTTGCTGAGCTGAAAAGGTTGGAGGCAAGTACTTGGAAACAATAAAGTTAGCATAATCAGCATACCAAGGACTATCTCGCGAACTTACACTTATTGCAGCCAATTGTTCATTTGGAAAGCTATCATTAACAGGAATAGGATCATAAGGAATGCTTTCCAATCTAGACAAATTATCAGCAACAGGATTTTCAGCACCTTTTCTATCTATGATATGCAAATCAAATTCTTGCAAAAGAAGTACCCATCTAATAAGCCTTGGCTTAGCATCTTTCTTTTCCATAAGGTATCTAATTGCAGCATGATCAGTATGAATAGTGACTTTCGAATCAACTATGTAGGGTCGAAATTTGTCACAAGCAAAAACTACAGCTAGAAATTCTTTTTCAGTAGTGGCATAATTCTTTTGAGCAGAATCAAGAGTTTTACTAGCATAATGAATAACATTTAACTTTTTATCTACTCGCTGCCCAAGAACAGCGCCTACAGCATAATCACTAGCATCACACATAATTTCAAAAGGTAAATTCCAATCAGGTGGTTCAACTACAGGAGCGGTGATTAAAGCCTTTTTCAAAGTTTCAAAAGCTTCCTTACAATCATCATCAAAAACAAATGGTACATCTTTTTGAAGAAGATTAGTAAGAGGCTTGGAAATTTTAGAGAAATCTTTAATAAACCTCCTATAAAAACCAGCATGACCAAGAATACTACGAATACCTTTAACATCTTTGGGACAAGGCATCTTTTCAATTGCCTCCACTTTAGCTCGATCAACTTCAATACCTCTTTCAGAAATTTTATGTCCAAGAACAATTCCTTCATTAACCATAAAGTGGCATTTCTCCCAATTAAGAACAAGGCTAGTTTCTTCACATCTCTGCAAAACTTTGTCAAGGTTGTGCAAACAATTATCAAAGGAAGTTCCATAGACGGAGAAATCGTCCATGAAGACTTCCACAATTTCCTCACAAAAGCCATGAAAAATAGCAGACATGCATCTTTGAAAAGTAGCAGGAGCATTACATAAACCAAAAGGCATACGTCTATAAGCATAAGTTCCATAAGGACAAGTAAAAGTAGTTTTCTCTTGATCTTGCGCTCTCACAGCAATTTGAGAAAACCCAGAATACCCATCAAGGAAACAAAAGTGAGTTTTCTTGGACAACCTCTCAAGCATTTGATCAATAAAAGGCAAAGGATAATGATCTTTCTTAGTTACTTTGTTAACCTTTCTAAAATCAATGCACATCCTATAACCAACTACTACTCTTTGAGGAATTAGTTCATCATTTTCATTAGGAACAACGGTAATTCCTCCTTTCTTAGGAACACAATGCACAGGACTTACCCATCTACTATCAGCAATAGGATAAATAATACCAGCTTCAAGAAGTTTTAATACCTCATTTCTTACCACTTCTTTCATCTTGGGTATTAAACGACGCTGATGCTCAACAACAGGCTTTGCATCAGGTTCCATGTTGATGGCGTGCTGACATATAGTAGGAGAAATTCCCTTCAGGTCATCAAGAGTATATCCCATAGCTCCGCGGTGTTTCCTCAACACTCCCAATAACCTTTCCTCCTCTGTACCTGAAAGTTTAGAGCTGATAATAACAGGATATATTTTCTTATCATCAATATAAGCATATTTAAGATTATCAGGCAGAGGTTTCAAATCAAAAACAGGATCCTCCTTGGGTGGCATTGTGGTACCCAAATCTTCCACAGGTAAATTGTGTTTGAGCATAGGTTGACGAAGGAATACTTCATCAAGCTCATTCCTTTCTTCCCTGAAGTTCTCACTTTCATGATTCTCCATATGTTGCTGCAAAGCATTGTTAGGAGCAAGAACAATAGATGCAAGTTGAGCAATTTCAAAATCCTCACTAGGCAATTCAGTTTCATAAGGTGCTTTAGCAAATTTAGAGAAATTGAATTCATAAGATTCACCAGCAAATTTAGTAAAGATTTTCTCTTTCTTACAGTCTATAACAGCACCACAAGTATTCAGAAAAGGTCTACCAAAAATAATAGGACAACTATCATTGGCAGCCGACCCAAGTACAAGAAAATCAGCAGGGTATTTAGTCTTACCACAAAGGACTTCGACATCTCTAATGATACCAATTGGAGAGATAGTTTCCCTATTAGCAAGCTGAATAACCACATCAATCTCTTCAAGTTTACAAGGAGCAATTTCGTGCATAATTTCCCTGTAAAGCTCATAAGGAATAGCACTAGAACTTGCACCAATATCACATAAACCATAATAGCAATGATCACCTATCCTAACAGAAAGCACAGGAACACTAGACTTCCTAGAACTTTTAGGATGTGAGACAATATTAGAAGCATCCTCACAAAAGATAATGTGTCTATCTTCTAAATTTTCAGTGACAAGATCTTTAACCAATGCTACAACAGGTTCAACAGTTATTTGCTCATCAGGTTTGGTAGTTTTCTTATTACTTTTACTAACAACACCAGTTATGATAGTATGTTCCTTAATCTTATTAGGAAAAGGAACTTTTTCAATATAAGGTTCTGGAATAATGCGATCAACAACATTAACCTCAACACCTTTAGATATATGAGAAACAGATTCATCTTTATATGGTTCATGATAATTTTTAAAACCCTCCTTCGGCAAACCGAAATAGGAAGCAAAGGCTTTATAAAAGTTTGCAACAATTTGAGAGTCAAGACCATAAGTAGTGCTAATTTTGCGATAATCATCAGTATCCATAAATTTTTAACACACTCAAAGTCATAGTTATACCTGACTCCCTACCTTTGTCATTCTCCCATCCTTCAGTGTTCTCCTGAATCCGATCAAGAAGGTCCCACTTAAACTCTTCTTTATTACGAGTGAACGATCCAGCACAAGTGGTATCCAATAGAGTTTTATCTTGAAAGGAGAGTCTTGCATAAAAGTTATCAATAACAATATTACCAGGAAGCTCATGAATGGGACATTTGAGCATTAATGCCTTCAATCTCCCCCACGCTTGAGCGATACTCTCTCCATCATAGGGCCAGAAGTTATATATGAGGTTCCGATCCTTATGAATCTCACTTGGAGGATAGAATTTGGAGTAAAAGAGAGGTACAATTTCCTCCCATCCAAGAGAATACCCATTCTTCAGCAGTTTATACCAATGTGCAGCTTTACCAGACAGTGATAGAGAGAATAATTTCTTCTTAACTTCTCCCATCGAGATACCTGCACACTTAAATAACTCGCACAATTCATGCAGAAATAACAAATGATCTCCAGGATGGACAGTTCCATCTCCTGCATAGCGGTTATTTGTGACACGTTCAACAATTTTCATAGGAATTTTGAACGGTATTACCTGCTCATCTGGCGCCTCCTCTACTACCTTAGCAGTGGTAGTTGTTTTCCCAAATAGGAATTCAAGAGAAGACCCCTCCATAATGAGATATAGCAGCAGGCAAAAATAAAAACAGCACGTACAATAAATGTTTCCCTTACCAATTCCACTTACCAATAGCGCTACACTCCCCGGCAACGGCGCCAGAAAATAGTCTTGATGACCCACAAGTATAGGGGGTGTATCGTAGTACTTTCGATAAATAAGAGTGTCGAACCCAACGAGGAGCAGAAGGTGTTGACAAGCGGTTTTGATGAAGGATTCACTGTAAATGCTCACAGACAAGTTTTTAGGAGTTTTTGATATGACAGATAAATAAAGTACAAGTAAATAAAATGCAGTAATAATAGTTGCAGCGAGTGGCCCAATCCTTTCTACAGCAAAGGACAAGCCGGTTGTTGTACTTATAATGACCAAACGTTCTTGAGGACACACGGGAATATTGTCAAGTGCTTTCGCTTCATATAGTTGATTAATCTTCATTGTTTTGATAAGTGTTGTGTGGGTGAACCTATGCTAATGCACCGCCCTTCCTAGGACTAATACATACTTGTGATTATACCCCTTGCAAGCATCCGCAAATACAAGAAAGTAATTAAGATAAACTAACCACAGCCTTAAACTTTGAGATCCTGCTATCCCTCATGCATCGATATACCAACGGGTGTTCAGGTTTCTGTCACTCCGGCAACCCCACAATTGGCAAACGAATACACAATGCATTCCCCTAGGCCCATAAAGGTGAAGTATCATGTAGTCGACGTTCACATGACACCACTAGAAGAATAACACCACAACTTAAGCATCAAACCATTAAATATTACTCAACATAGTTCACTACTAACATCAAGACTTCTCCCATGTCCTCAAGAACTAAACGAACTACTCACAAGACATCATACGGAACATGATCAGAGGTGATATGATGATGAATAACAATCTGAACATAAACCTTAGTCCAATGGTTTCACCCAATAGCATCAATAACAAGAGTAATCAACACCGGGAGAGTTTCCCCTATGAAATAGACAAGATTCAGCCCTAGATGTTACAGCGGAGACGGGGTGCAGCGGCGGTGATGATGGTGTTGGCGGTGGAGATGATGATGATGATGATCCCGATGAAGTCCAGCTCGATGACGGTGATGATGGCGACGATTTCCCCCTCCGGGAGGGAATTTCCCCCGGCAGATTTCTTCCTGCAGGGGAGCTTTTCGCTCTCTGGTGTTTTCCGCCTCGTGGAGGCGGCGGAATATTTCGATGGCCGTCCCCTGTGTTAGGGTTCCGAGGGGGTCAAGTACGCGAAGGGGGAACGGCTGAGGTGGGCCAGGGCCCCCAAACCACCTGGCGGCGCGGCTGGGGGCCGCGCCAGCTGGTGAGGAGGGCCCACCTGGCCCTTCTCAGCTCCCCTTTTGGCCTCCTCATCTGGTAAAATAGGGACTTCCATATGTCTCCTTCGATTTATTGATCTTCAGAAATAGTGCATCTCGACGGTGCTTTTTCCAGCAGAATCCTGACTCCGGTGTCCAATTCTCCATTATTCATCAAACATGCAAAATAGGTAAAATAACATAAGTAACACTTCTAAATATGAAATATATCGATGAATAGCAGTAAATTATGATATAAAATAGTGATGCAAAATGGATGTATCAATGTGCTTCAGGATGGTGGACACTCGTCGCACCAATGCGGAGGAGGAGTACCACCACACCGGACCCACCCCGCCCAACTTCTTGTGCTTATCATGGAGGAACGCCAGAACGCACGGGAGGAGCGCCAAGCTCATCTCGCTGCCCTGCAGCAGATCGCTGCCGCCAACTTAACCAAAACAACAACAATAACAATGGCAATGGCAATGGCAATGGCAATGGCAATGGCAATGGCAATGGCAATGGTGAGGGAAACCAGCGATCCACCTTAGGCGATTTCCAGAAGACCAACCCACCACCTACTCCAAAGGACTTCACCCACTAGAAGCCGATGATTGGCTTCGCACCATCGACAACAATCTGGAAGTAGCTGCTGTATTAGAAAATGAGAAGGTGCTGTATGCAACCCACTATCTTGCTGGCCCTGCACGAGCTTGGTGGGAAACTACCAAGGCTCTCCAGCAGTTGGTCATGTTATCGACTGGGCTGAGTTCAGGAGAAGTTCCGCAAGAAGCATATCCCGGCGGACTCATTTAGAGGAAGAAGGATGAATTCCGCAGCTGAGGCAGGGAAGTAGAGATGTGGTCGGTTATCTGGATGAGTTTACCGACTTATCTCGGTATGCTCCTGATGATACCGACACAGAGAAGAAGAAGAAGAGAAGAAGAAGAAGAAGAAGAAGAAGAAGAAGAAGAAGATAGAGCGTTTCTTGAGTGGACTTCATGATGAACTGCAGTGTGCTCTGGTTATCCATGACTTCTATGATCTGGAGTCACTTGTGGACAAAGCCATTCAGCTGGAGACCAAGCGCAAGTCTATGTTTGAAGGTCGCAAGAGGAGGATGAATGCTCAGGAAGGTTCGAGCAGACAGAAGCCTCGTATCTTTCAACAAAACCCCAAGCCTGCCTATCGATCACCCCAAGCTCCAAGCCCCAATTTCCCCAACCGCCCAAACAACTTCAACCGTCCAATGGCAACAACCGTCCCGGAGGAAAGTTCAACAACTTCACCCCAATACCAATGTTGTCTGCTTTGAATGCGGCACCAAAGGTCACTACTCTAGAGAATGCCCCAATCCCAAGAGGAATGTTCAGTGCCCCAATGCCCCGGCACCGAACAATGGCCCAGGTCGTAACGGAAATGGCAAGAATACCGCACCCCGCGGAAATGCTGTTGTTGCCAAGGGCTGTCTGCACCACATCAATGCTGAAGAAGCTGAAGAAGCGCCAGATGTTGTGCTGGGTACGTTCCTTGTCAACTCAGTACCTGCAACTGTTCTGTTTGATTCTGGTGCCACCCATTCGTTTATTACCGAAGAGTTTGTTTCTAAGGGAGGATTAGTCGGGAGCCTTTTAGCCAAACCCATGCTGGTACAGACCCCAGGATTATTAGCAAAAACCAACCATATGTATTCCGAAACCCCATAGAGATTGGAGGAGTAAAGTTTGCAGCCGACCTAATTATCTTGGGAAACCAAGGCATAGACGTTATTCTTGGAATGGATTTGTTAGCCAAGTATCACGGTCGTATTGACTGTGCCCGAAGAGCTATTTCTCTCACTTCAGATGATGGAGTTGAAGTGGAGTATGCATCCGAGACCAATCATTCCGACCAGGCTGCCATGAGAGCATAGCTCGACCCGCCCTAGATGAGATCCATGTGGTTCACCTATTTCGGGATGTTTTCCCCGAAGAATTGCCTGGTATGCCGCCAGACCGGGATATTGAGTTCATAATTGAGCTTATCCCAGGAACAGCCCCTATATCCCAAAGACCTTATTGGATGAATCCGGAAGAGCTGGTTGAGTTGAAGAAGCAGTTGGCTGATATGCTCAGCAAGGGTCTTGTCCGCCCAAGCGCTTCACCCTGGGGATCACCATCATTTTTGTGGACAAGAGAGACGGTACCACACGCCTGTGTGTGGACTATCGCAAGCTGAATGACGTGACCATTAAAAACAAGTATCCTCTTCCAAGATCGAGGATCTGTTCGATCAGATGAACGGAGCCTGAGTCTTTTCAAAGATCGATCTTCGGACAGGTTACCATCAGTAAAAAATCAGAGAGTCAGACATTCCCAAGAGCGCCTTCACCACTCGTTACGGTTTGTTGAATACACCGTGATGTCCTTTGGTCTGACCAATGCCCCAGCCTATTTCATGAATCTCATAAACAAGATTTTCATGGAGTACCTCGACAAGTTCGTGGTAGTTTTTCTCGATGACATCCTTATTTATTCCAAGACCGAAGAAGAGCATGCTGAACACCTGCGTTTAGTTTTGGAGACACTCCGAGAGCACCAACTGTATGCCAAGCTTAGCAAGTGTGAGTTTTGGCTCAGCGAAGTGGCATTTCTCGGACATGTCGTATCTGCTGGAGGAATTTCCGTAGACCCGAGAAGATCCAAGCCATTGTTGACTGGTTAGCCCAACCAATGTGACTGAAATCCAAAGCTTTCTCGGACTGGCCGGTTATTACCGCAAGTTCATTGAAGGATTCTCCAGTATAGCCAAGCCCATGACCCAACTGTTGAAGAAGGACAAGAAATTTGAGTGGACCAGAAATGCGAAGATAGTTTCCAAGAATTGAAGAAGAGACTGACCTCAACCCCAATTTTGATCATGCCAGACGTCACCAAGAGTTTCGACGTGTATTGCGATGCATCACGCCTCGGACTTGGTTGCGTTCTGATGCAAGAAGGCAAAGTTGTGTCGTATCTGTCCCGGCAGTTGCGACCGCATGAAGAGAATTACCCAACCCATGACCTGGAGTTAGCTGATGTTGTTCTTGCTCTTAAAACGTGGCGTCCCTATCTTGCGGGACATCGCTGTGAGATCTATACAGATCATAAGAGCTTGAAGTATATTTTCACCTAGAAGGAGTTGAACCTACGACAGAGGAGATGGATGGAATTAATCAAGGATTATGATATTGGAATCCACTACCACCCCGGAAAGGCTAATGTAGTTGCCGATGCCCTTAGTCGCAAACCCTGCACCCTGAATGCCTTAATCCAAGCCGAACAGCCAGCCTTGTTCAAAGAGTTCAAAGATTTTGGACTAGAACTTGTTAGCCATGGTTATCTCGCCAATTTAGAGTTAGCCCCAACCCTGATGGATCAAATCAAAGAAGCCCAAAAAGGTCATGAAAGTATTGAAGGAATTAAGAAGAATATTTCTCTTGGCAAAGCACCCGGTTTTACCGAAGATGCTGAAGGAGTGCTAAAATTCAATGACCGTATTTGTGTGCCCAATGTCGTGGAACTTAAACAGTTAATCCTGAAGGAAGCCCATGAGACCCCTTATTCAATCCACCCCGGCGGAACCAAAATGTACCAAGACCTTCGAGAAAGATTTTGGTGGCATGGGATGAAGCAAGAGATGGCTCTTTTGTAGCCAAGTGTGACATCTGCCAGCGAGTCAAGGCTGAACATCAGCGACCCGCTGGATTGCTTCAAGCTCTGAAAATTCCCGAGTCGAAGTGGGATGAAATTGGAATGGACTTTATTACCGGACTTCCAAGATCTAACCGAGGCCACGATTCAATCTGGGTCATCGTTGATCGACTGACCAAGGTTGCCCATTTTATTCCTGTCAAGACCACCCACAATGGAGCCCAGTTAGCAGACTTGTATATTTCCAGAATAGTAAGCTGCATGGTGTGCCTAAGAAGATTGTATCTGATAGAGGCACGCAATTCACCTCACGATTCTGGAAATCCCTTCATGAAGCCCTCGGAACCAAGTTAGCGTTTAGCACAGCTTATCATCCCCAGACCGATGGCCAAACTGAACGAGTGAACCAGATATTGGAGGACATGCTTCGTGCATGTGTTCTATCCTATGGTTCCAAGTGGGAAGATTGTCTTCCGTTTGCAGAGTTCTCGTACAACAATAGTTATCAGTCTAGTCAGCAAATGGCCCCTTTTGAAGCCTTTACGGCAAGAAGTGTCGTACGCCCCTGAATTGGTCCGATACCGGAGAAGGCAAATTGTTTGGACCAGATACCCTCCGTGAAGCTGAAGAGCAAGTTCAGCTTATTCGCGAGCGTCTCAAACTGCCCAATCCCGTCAGAAGAGTTACGCTGACACCAAGCGCCGTGACCTCACCTTCAACGTCGGAGATTATGTCTATCTCCGAGTGACACCCCTTAAAGGAATGCAACGTTTCCATGTCAAAGGAAAATTAGCACCAAGATATATTGGACCCTTCAAGATCATCGCTCGTCGAGGAGAAGTGTCTTATCAACTGGAGTTGCCCCGGAGTTAGGAGATTATCATGATGTCTTCCACATTTCCTTGCTCCGAAAATGTCTAGAAGTTCCTGACCAGCCTGATGTTTTCAAAAACATCGACCACCTCTCCATCGACCTGAACCAAGACCTGACTTATCGTGAGAGACCCCTCAAGATTCTCGAAGAAGATGTTCGTGTTACCTGAAGACGCGCGATCAAGTTCTACAAAGTCCAGTGGACTAACCACTCTGAAGAAGAAACAATTTGGGAACGCGAGGATTATCTTAGAAGCGAATTTCCAAACCTCTTTAGTACCCAAGCCTAGCAAACCTCGGGACGAGATTTATTTTAAGGAGGGAAGGATTGTAACATCCCAAAAATTAATATAAGTATTATTAATTCAAAAATGAGAGCCAACAAAAACTTTTGCTAAATTATATGTGTTGATCTCATATTGTTGCTTGTGTTATTTATTTCTTGCTAATTGTCTGTTGCTTGCTCTAAATAAAATATGAAGAAAAGAAGAGAAATAAAATAAAAAGCAAGGCAAGAAAAATAATGTGACAAGTGTCACACAAAAGTCTCCAAGTGAGAAATTGTTTTCCTTCACAATAAAATTCAGTGGAGTGATATTTAATCACTCTCAATTTTATTCCTACACTTTTCCCTCTCCAAATATATTTTCAAAAATCTAAAATTAAAATTCCAAAAACCTTTCTTTACCTTTTTAAATCACAAAATGTGTGGTGCAACACTTGTCAAATAAATTGCACCACAGCACCACAAACCCACATTTGAATATGTGAAGCAAATTATGAAAATAAATTTCAGAAATTCAAATTCAAATTTGGTTCAACCATTTCATCAAACACATTGTGAGCATGCACTGTGTTCTTCCCAAATCCACCAAACCGAGATCAAATCGATCGATTTTGAGGTTTATTCGTCGAATTGATGCTTCCAATTGATCTCTCTCACCTCACCGATCTCTCTGCGCCCAAGAATTCGAAGAAAAGAGGTCGGGGACAAGAAGGAGAGCACAGGGGACACGTGCCCGAGCGAGCGCGCCGTGGTCGGCACTGTGGCCATGGCGTGGCGACGCCGTGTTGCACAGCTCCGTGCCCCCCTCTCTCCCTCACCTCGCTGCTCCCTCACTCGCAACACCGCAGCCCGCAGAAACCCGCCCCCGCCAGAGAGTCGCCGTGACTAGTGCGCGCCGCGCACCGCCCGAGCTCTCCCAGAGCACCGCCCGAGCTCTCCCAGAACACCGCATCCCCCCTGTCGAGCTTCCTCCACGCCTCCCCACGCCACCATTCTGCTCCCTGGACAACCCGCAGCGTAGCCGCACCCCGCACCACCCCTACGGCGAGCTCGCACGACCTCTGGTGCCCCTGAGCCCAGTTCACCGTGCGCCGGCCGCCGGCCTTATAAACCCACCCCGAGCCCCATTTGCTCCACACACTGCACCACTGCCCTCCCTTGCTCTCCACCTCACTCTCCACTCGCCCGTGCACCGCCAGGAGGGCGGAGCCGCTGCCGCGAGCTTGGTGCTGCTCGTGGTCGTGCTCGACAGCCCGAGCTAGACGAAGAACACGGCGTGTCGTGCTGCTGCCCCATTTCCCTCTCTGACCCCTGCACCTTGCTTCCCTTGCTCCCCGCACTCACCTGAGCCTTTTGTCCCTCTTTTCCGTGCACAGAAGCGCCCGCAGGAGCTTGCCGGAGATCGTGGCCGTGCCCGTGGAAGTCCGACGCGTCGCCATCACCGCTACAGCCCTCCCCAGCAAGTACAACTCGCACCACAGCCTTCCTCGAGCCTCCGCCGTTCTCCAGCACCTTCTCCGCGTCTTCCCGAGCCCCCTAGGTGAGGATCCGTGCGCCACCGTGTCGTCGGCGCGGCAACGCCGCCAGTTTATGGTCGCCGCCGTTGTCTTTGAACACGGGCCGTTGGATCTAAATCCAACGGCAGCGTAACGCTTCGCTGTAGCTAGCCACTGACGGGATGGCCCCACCCGTCAGCATTTTAATTAATTTCCAGCGTGCACTGAGTCTATGACGGGTGGACCCCACCTGTCATAGTTCTCACCATTATCCAGAGAACAAATTAATTCGAATTTAATCTTTTCTGAGAAATCAGTACTGGACCCATTTTAGAAATTCAATATCTTGAGATCTAGACATCCAAATAAATAAAATCTAATTGTTCTGGAAATCTTATGAAAATGTTTAACCAACCCAAGTGGATTCAATTCATTTAGATTAATAATGAAAATGTATTATTAAAAATACTACAGAAGGTTTAAAATATAAGCTTGTTTGTTTCTGATACTCTGTTAGGCCAAATAATTCCAAACCAATTTTGTTAGCTTAGTACTGTGATGTATTAGCTTCCCTAATTTTTGTAGAATTAATTGTGCAGTGATGATTCTTTAGTATAAAGTTGAAGTTAGAGAACCCTTCTGCACTAAAACAATTAAATATGTTTAATAGTTAACCCAAATGATTTAGGACCAATTTTGTTAGATCACATTTAGTCATGTTTAGTCTTCCCTAAAAGGATTTAATTTTAGGTCAACATAACTTATTTGGTAACTAAAACTTGATTAATAAGCTACTGGATTAAAACAATTATGTAGGGAGTTTGGTAACTCTAATTAATCCAAACTAACTTGTGTTGTCTTCTACCCATCAGTAGCTTTCAGTAGAATTTAGTTTGTATTTTTGTGACCAGCAGAACTCAAGTTATGCAATTAAACATGAATAACTAGTTTCTGCCATAAATATTACATAACCAAATAATGTTTAAATGGAATTAAATTGAAATCAAATTATGTTGCCTTGTGTATGCAGTAGCTAATTGTGGTGTTTAGGATTGTAATGTTGTGATGATGCTTGAGTAGTTTTAGTGATTGTTTGTATTGCTTGTTTAATGTTTAGATGAGAACGTTGCCGGAGTCTACGAGGAGGGGGAATACTTTGATCAGCAAGCACAAGAACCCGAGAACTTTGCCGAGCAAGGCAAGCTACTTCACTGAGCTTGCATTTATATACATCTATTTTGTCACATGAGTATTCAATAGTACCAATGATTTATAAAACCTTTTCAAAAAGTATATGGAAACTATTTTGCCACCTATGTAGAAATATAAGATAGTTATATCAAACTATAGGATGGGAAAAATAAATATTGTTTACTCAAAACTCCTTTGGAAATGCTTGTGTGATTATGGAATGCCGAGATGTCGGTGTTGAAATGGAGAAGTGGAGAATGGTGATGTTTATGAAAAATGCACAGTGTGTCCTAGTACTATGACGACCAACCTTACCCTGTGCGACCACATTTACCCACATATGGGAAAGGGCGTAGTCATATAATTTGCTCGTATTAGTATGAGATGCCTCAACAACGAGGATGACCTCGTTCCATGAGGGGATGGTCATGGCGACCTACCCCTGACCTGGGTCCTGGCATCTAAGGATGGGGGATTGAAGGATTCGCTCGCCGGGCAGAACTATGAGTCCTCACACTTAGGTTTCCCGACAGGGAATCTGGACTGAGTGTCGATGGAAAGGTTGAAAATTTCGTAGCGGTAGGGTCCAATACTAGCACGAGCAAAGGACAGGCTATGGTCGGTTACTCAACTTCGAATACACCTTGTATGGCGGGACGTGGCTGACACGATGAGTTACGGATGGATGTGGGAAAAGCGTGCTAACTCTGCAGAGTGTAAAACTATTCGAATAGCCGAGTCCTCGGATATGGACAGTTGGGAGGCTGTCCTAAGACCATGTGCAAGTTTTTGAGAAACTCTAAGTTTTAAAAGAAACTAAAGTGGAGAAGATGTTATACAACTATACCAACGAGTTGGTATGAGTTGGTTGGAGGCAAATGGACCATGATGGACTATGGTCGGAAAAAGGGGAAGTTTTGGAGAAAACAGATAAAATGGTGACTCTTTAAAAGATAGTTATAAAACTCTTCTTACCTTTTTCAATAAAGATATAGAGATGTTTTAAATAAATAAAAGTTGGAAATTTAAATAAAACTAGTGCATACTCATGTTGGGGTAGTTTGCGAGTACAATCAAATGTACTCATATTGGTTTCGTCCCTGGCCATTGTCCTAGCCAGACTACGAGGAGGGGCACTACGCCGAACAGGAGTATGGCGACTTCTACGCGAACTAAGGATCTCCATAAGTCAGCTGCCTGTCGGGTCGTCTTCGTTAGGATGTGATGACTACTACGCCTAGCTTCCGCTGATATTTTGGTTTGGCCCATGAAGGCACCTATGTAAGACTTGGTCTAAACGACAATTTATGTAAGACTTTTAATTCGGTATTGTAATGGATGTAAACTTTGGTATCCAATTCGGATTATGTGCAATGACAGACTGATCACGAGATCGTTGTGTTAAGCATAATCGGGTATTTCAGACAGCTAATCCGGGGTCCCCACAACGTCGCCACCTCCGCGGCCACAGTGCCGACCATGGCGCACGGCGCACGGGCAGCTGTCCCCTGGCGGCGGCCGCGGCACACTGCCTCCCTCCTCAATTTTTTCGGCTCCCCGGGCGCGGTGGAGTGAGAGCAAGCGAATGGAGCCAGGGATTCAACGAAATTCGTTCGGATTCGATCGATTTGATCTCGAATTTGGTGGATTTGGGGAAGAACACAGTTCATGCCCACAAGGTGTTCGACAGTGTCCTGAACCAAATTCAAATTTGAATTTTCGAATTTTGTTTTCATACTTTGCTTCTTACATATTTATAAGGATTTGTTGTGTTGTTTAGGATTTTATTGTGCAAGTGCATCATAGCACAATTTTGGATTTAAAAAGATAAAGAAAGGTTTTGAATTTAAATTTAGATTTTTGAAATTAATATTTGGAGAGGGAAAAAGTGGATGAGAATAAAATGAGAGTGATCATATTCACTCCACTGAATTTTGTTTGGAATAAATATAATTTCCCACTTGGATAAATTGTGGTGACACTTGTCACATTATTTTTCTTGCTTTGCTTTTCATTTTATTTTTCTTCTTTTACTCCAAGTTTTTATTTAGAGCAAACACATAACAAACAACAAGAATTATCTATCATAAGCAACAAACACAATCAACACATATAAATCAACAAAAGGTTTTGTTGGTCCTCATTTTTGGAATTAACAATACTTATAATAATTTTGGGATGTTACAACGTCCTCACCCATCGGCTCCGAAGGAGGAGTAGCGCCAAATGCACCTGCATATCTCATAAACTAAGTACCAATTCGACTGGATTGGGAGACCAAGGCTTCAAGCGCATGCCAAATAAGGATACATTACCTCCTACAATGTGGGCAAGTGTGAGCAGGCGCTCCACCTGCACTCTTTCGCTTTGGCGGGTCGCGTCTTCGCGGTCCTTGGCGTCCTTCAACTTCCGCTCAGCGTCATCATGCTGAGCTTTGAGTTTCTGTTCTAGCTCACGCACTCGCTTCGCCGAAGCCTCCTGGTCGCCTGCACGAAGAAGACAGAATGTGTCGAGTGCTTGCGATACATGAAAGATAACAAGCTAACATCACAGAGAAGCGATTACGCTTCGACTGCTCCAGCGCAGCGCGAAGGTCATCCCTCTCCTGCTCCAGCTGGACGTAGGCAGTCGCCAACTCCAACATGTTGCGGTAGTAAGGCTGCATAATATAAAGTAACACATGATTTTGAGCCTATGCCCAACTATACTAGTTGCACAAAGCCTCGGGGGCTACTCCCATCGGGAGCGCTGTCGCGCACCCGATAAATTAACAAGACATAAGATACTTATATGATCTTGGAGCTGCGTCGCACTCGAAAAAGATGGAGCAGACGGCGCAGGCACTCTTGGAGCGGAGGGAGCCGCCATCTTCACAACCTCCGTCGCAGCCATAGTGGTCGCCATAGCAGAAGCCTCCGGAGGGGTCAGCTCTGGCTCCCTGCCACTCGGAGTAGCCGCCCGTTCCCGGGCAGGTGACTGAGGCACACTCGTGCCATGTCCAACACTGTGCAAACAAAGGACCAAATCAATACAAGGCTAAATCGAAGACAGAAGTTTACCATGAAGACAGGTGGTCACCTTATCTCCTCTTTGTCACTACCGAAGTCATCATCGAACAGCCCTCCGAACTCGGCTGCACCGCCAACAGGAGGCGCCATATTAAGTGGCTCAACCACCACAGGCTCCTTCAGGCTGGGCGACGATGAACCCGAGTCGCCATCGTCACGAAGTTCCACCCTTTCGGATGGCGACTCCTCGATGACAGCTTTTGCCTTATCCCGGCGTTGGCACTTGAGCGGCTGCTCATCCTCTTCTTCCAGCTCCGTTTCCTCTGCTACCTCGTCTAGAGAGGTGGTTGCCGAGGGAAGGGAGTCGTCTTCATCAACCGGCTCCACTTCAGGACATTCCACCTCGAAGGTGGGCCCATCTTCGGGCAGTGGCGGCAGACATGTGGGAGCCGGGTGACCCTGCAAGTCAAGCATACATCAATACCTCAAGCATACAACCAAGAAGCGCACTCGCGAAGTACTACATCAACAACAAAATATGAGGAGTCGAAAACAAACAGAGGAGTCGAAAGCTACATACCTCAGGCAGTGGTTTGTCGACTCAGTAAGGCTTCACAGGGCAGTCGACATTGCAAGGGTCGGCAGTTCAGAGACTAGTCACAGACCGCACAGAGGTTTCGACTGCCCTCTTCGACCGCTTCTCCTTCGTCAGGCGAGTCGAGTCCTCCTCGCCTTCATACTCCCACATCGGGTGGTCCCGCAGGCATAGCGGCTGCACGCGCCTCCTCATCATCGTGGCAATAAGGTGGATGCCACCCACCTCCTTGCCCATCGACTTCAGCAATTCGGCGACGGCACCCAGCAGCGTGTAGTGACCTAGCACACCACTGCATGTTGTTGTGTACAAGTCATTGACATAATACTCACGAAAGGACCATTCTGTAAATATTACATCCTTTGGAGTAGTACAACAGAAACATAGTCGGTCCAAGGTAACACTATAGGATTACAACACTATCCAATACAATATCTCGAGAACCTCCTTTACAAACAGAAGTAGGTCTCGTGCAAAAGAAACTCCCAGAAGACTCAAGTCGAAGCAATAAGATGGATACCAGCTCTACTTCTAAATCCTAATCCACTACTGCTGTTGTCACAGCCATATCTATCAATCTGGAATCTCCATGTCTAGAGTTGTGCTCCTCCATCCAATTATAGTCGTCTTGTCCATAGGCATTGGTGTCGACGTGTCCACCATTGCACTGTTGTCTCCACGCATCCGTTGGCAAAGTAGAGGTTGACTCCTTCAGGTCCACCAGGTTGATTTGACTCATTGTCGAAGATCTCACCAACATCGTTATGGATTCCGGTCCTTCCTCTGCTGTCTCCAATAATCTAAGCAGGGATCAACGGAGGAAAACATAGTAAAACATAACAAAGTGATATTTTTGTAATAAGATACGATTTGGTAAATATGGAGTCCGGTAAGGACTCATTATCTTTTATTTGTGTAATAAGATACGATTTGGTAAAGATTAACACTTCAAAAGAAAAACAAACAAAGTGATATTACAATATTATTTAATCTTTAACTTTGTATTAGTGCCTTAAATAAATATGATTAAAACATAACCTTAACCAATTATTAAAGCTAATAATAATTGTTATCAAATTTTATTAAATAGAGAACTCACTTTTTATGACTTAATAATTACTTGGAATAATTATTTAAAGATTATGAAATGATAGGATAAAACTTTATAAATTTTTAGATTCATTTTATTAAATCAATATTTTTCTTAGGAAAAATATCATTTTAATTAATTACTTCATGAATAATACATATAGATGTCCATACATGGTATTTTCAAAATGCACATGTCATATTTGAAAGCTAAGCATGTGGAGCAATTTAAATGAAGTTGAAATGCATCCAAAATAGCATTTCAAATTAACTCCATATTTAAAATATTAATTAAATGGTTGTTTCAATTTTAGAGTGATTCACTTGTAATTTAATACACATTCAAATGATATAAATAGATAGATTTTATTTTTCTTAACATTTTGGTATATTGTTTGTATTTTTATAATTTAAATTGATTTAGTTATGAATTTCCAAAGTTTAAATTCAATTTAATAAATTTCTGGATTTATTAAAATGGTCGGTCCCACTTGTCATAGTTTTAATAATTACCAGAAATGATTTCCTAAATGATTAAATATCTGACAGTGGGGTCCACTTGTCATAATTTTATTTATTTTTGAAAAGAAAATTCAGGAAAAAATCTGATTGGCTCACTGACGTCATGTTGACGTCAGCAATGGAGCTGAGCTCCTGCCTGAACTCAAATCCGATGATTCAGAACGAATTAGGACGGGTTCGGGCACGCATCGGATAGAGAATGACGCGGGCTACCATTTGGTGGCGGCGCTGCTCCGAAATGGTCGTCGGAGTTAGCACACGGCGAGCTCCCGCGGTGGCCGGAGACTACACACGACACGGCAACGAATTCCCCACGTAATTGATCAAATTGAAGGCACAGGAAGGTGCGTAAGCTCACCACGAGCACAACGGATGGCTT
This sequence comes from Poa pratensis, assembly GCA_947311845.1. NCBI lineage: Eukaryota > Viridiplantae > Streptophyta > Magnoliopsida > Poales > Poaceae > Poa > Poa pratensis. The sequence continues at coordinate 5,259,900 of CAMZMU010000059.1, forward strand.
GGCGAAGCTCGACGGTGCAGGACGGCGACTAACTCGTCCGTGACAGCCGGCGGCCGGACCTGAAGAAGATGGAGCAATACGGCGGCTCCCGAGCTCCACAACACGCACGACTCGATGAGTAGTATTCGGGTAGCACGGCGGAGCTTCCTAGCCCCTCGCAGAAGCACAGGGAGGTGAGAATCGACGGTGCACGGCGGTGACCCGAGAAGCTAGGGTTAGGGTTTGGTCCGTGGTTGACGGCGGCGGCTATTTATAGGCGTCCGACGTCGGTAGCGTGCATCGCGGTGCATCCACGGTGACGAACGGTGCAAGCACGGACACGGCGATGGCGCGCCGTCACCAGGTTGAAGACGACTCTCCAAATTTGCAGAAAACCCACTGGGTTTCCAGGAATTTGCAGGAACAGTGTAAACAGGTCCCTGTTTCCTGTTTTGGACCTATTTAAAACAGTTTTAATTGCAGGAAAGTCCTGGAATGTTTAGAATTTCAAAAGGAAGTTTTGCCAATTTTGAAATTTAAATACTTTGTGTATTTTGAATTCCTTTAACATATAAAGTGAATTTGGCCTATTTGGATTTATTTCCTTTAATAAAATGTGTGGCTTTTCACTTCTTTATTTTTGTTTTACATTAAAGCAACGTGATAATACTTGTTATGCTAATATTTATTTGTGGATATTGGTTTTCAAATACTATAGATGATTTGATGTCTTGACTCTAAGATATAGGTAGATATGATATTCAAACTTGTGTTTTGATGCTTTAATAATTCCTGAGCAACTCCAAGTTGCTGTCCAGCAATATATGCATGATTTGCTTACTGTGGTGCCTTCAAGGAGTATGCACAGTGTTTCAATTCAAATTCATGCCAAGCATGATATACTGTCTTGGTGGCTTCAACTTGTGATACCTGACAATTAAATCATGTGAAAACATGATCAGATGTCTGTGGATACACAAAGTATAAATATCCTGCCGGTGGTTAGGTCTTATGGCTAAATATATGAAAAATTATGATAATATAATCTTGCTTGATTCCGTAACTCATTCTGAATACAAAAGACGGATGCACTCCTCTTTGATAGGAATGATTCTTTAGTGTGGGAAAGCAAATTGTTAGAACAACTGCTGACTAAACTGTCCATGTGGTTCCAACTTCCACATGTCCAGATTTATATCTTCTTGAGAATGAAATCTTAAACAAGCCAAATGGTCTTGGTCACATGAACTCCTCTCTTAAGAGACCTGTCCACACTCACATGAGTTTGAGAGTTAACTCAGGTGATTTCAAGTTATGGGTGATGATTATGTGGCTTTATGATTTAGCTTTACTTTCTCCTTGGAAATCTTATCCTTGGAGAAACACCATAAATCTCCATGTGACTTTCCTATTAAGAATCTTGAATCTGCTGCCTATGTTATAATGTGGTGTATTACTTCCTCTTTTTCTTTCTCTTGTATGGATCATGGTTGTATCTTATCATAGTTTCCTATTTGAATCCAAAAGATCCAAATTATCCATAGTCCATTGTGGTCTTCACTTTGGTGTTGATCCCTCAAGTCAATATCTAGACTTAAGACAAGTTCTTAAAGTTCCTGATCTAGTATCCAACATCACCTGCCTCACCCTTGTGGTGAAGACATCCATCTCAGTCCTAGCAAAGCTTTCTATTGGTTGGTTATAGAAGAATGTATGTGTATTTTATGACATCCAATTGCCTTATGCATATAAGAAGAATTTGTTAACAAGGTAGCTAGTCTTGTCATCAAATTACCTCCCATATTCAAGTGGCTGAGATGTACTGGATTATATGACCTTCTGTTTATTTGTATATGACACTCAATTGTTTGAGTATACAAAAGTGATTTGTTAACAAGGTCTCGAAGCTCGTTATCAAACTACTTCTATGTAACACTAACATTGGAATATCACACTATTACTAGAGAGATTAGAAAGAACAAATCAGATATAAGAGTTTCCAAATTCACAATGATGGATTGACATAGTACTTCTATGCATATCTAAGAAATCCTTCTTCATAATCTTCCTGTTGTACTTCCTCCTTTCTTGTGTTGCCTTCTCTTGTAGAATGATTTGGAGAAGATTAGAAGATAAGAGGATAAGATAGTCTTGATAGAATAAGTAGATCTAGATTAAGATTTAGTTTAGTCTTTTATCCACCTTCCATATACTCCTTCTTTTCTTTTCTTTACGATATGTACTTATTCGATTAATGATGTAAGTCATACTCATCATTTGATTTATAGTTTCTTGTATTATTCGCTTATAACCAAATGTTTGAGAATTTAGATAAGACAAGATTTTGAAGTTTATAGCACTCATGTTGATGACTAAGTCTAATCCACCAACATCAGCGAAACCTCGATGTAAGCTTCACAAGTTGGATTCCAAGTTTTTAGTTACTCGTCAAACTAACGGCATTCTCAACTAGCATTTCGAGTGGTGGTTGAACACTCTATGACTTCATTGAATTTTTTTTAAATTTTCCCGTATTTTCATATGCATGCTATGCAAATGCACCAATCTAATTTAGCCCCTTTCTACTCTCTGAACTACGGGTCATTACACAGCGGAGCCACTGTGACCTTGTCCACTTTGGACAGCGAGTGCGCCCAGGCGTTCGACTTCCTCAGAGGCTTATTCGCCTCAAAGGCGGGGACGCCCTCTTGCTCCGTGCCGACGTAGAACCACTTCTTCCGCCAGCCTTGGACGGAGTCAGCCTGCTTCAGCGCGAAGTAGTTGGTGTCGCCACGAACCTGGATGCCGAAGCCGCCAATGGGGTAGGTTCCGCCGCCGCCCACGTTCCTCTTCACGTTGAAGATGGCCTTCCACAGGCCCCAGTGCGGGTGCACTCCAAGGAAGCACTCATAGAGGATGAAGTAGCAGGCAATGTGGAGGATGCCGTTCGGCGTCAGATCATGCAGTTGGATCCCATACGTGTAAAGCAATCCGCGCCCGAAATCATGAAGGGGGAAGAAGAGACCCCGATGCAAGAAGTCTACGAAGCTGACACGTTCGCTGGCTCGAGGTTGGGGAATTACCTCCTTCCCCGGCGCGCACACGGCCAGCTGATCGGCCGGTGGCAGCAGTCCGTCATCACGGAGCTCGTCAAGGTGCTGCGCCTTGACGGACGACTTGACCCAGTCGCTGGGAATCTTCTTCAACATGTCGACGCCCGTGGCGTCAACGTTGGCAGTGGCGCTCGCCGCCGCACCTCCTCTCTTCTTCGTCCCTACTGCACCAGTGGCAGCCGAGCTCGTCGCCGCCGCGCCTTTCTTCGCCCCCACCTTTGCCATGGTACGCTTCTAGCCGAGGGCGCGGGGAAGAGTTTGGAGTACGGTGGCAATGGAGAACAAGCGCGAAGAAGAAGAAGAAGAAGAAGAAGAAGAAGAAGAAGAAGAAGAAGAAGAAGAAGAAGAAGAAGAAGAAGAAGAAGAAGAAGAAGAAGCAAGGGAAGAGAACGGCGATAATGGGGATGAAGTTAATTTTTCCCTCACGGTGAAATAAATATATCGTAACACCGTCCAATCTCAACCGTTCAAACAGCATCGGCAGCAACGGCCTGCATCAAACCCTACACGTGGCGGCAGCAGAACGCAACCGTCGCAGGCCACGACGCCCACTACGCACAAGTATCAAGGCAACCATCATCACGTTCTGCAAACCACGCGCCGTGCGGTCAAATCGGAACTGAACCGGCGTCCTCTCTGGTCAACACTGACAACGGGCCCACACTGACGCATCCCATCAGCGGACCGCGCAAGCAACGATCGTCATGCATGACGTAAGCTTTACGAGCTGAGAATCTTTCGAGATAGACTCTCGATGCAAACAACAAGATAAAGCCAACAGGCTATCGGGTCCCCTCGACGGACCCTAGCATTTTTTGACTCTGGTGGATATTCCATCCGAGCATATCAATCAGTAGGCTGCAAGGCTAAGCAGGGACTCCATTACTTTGTCGAGTCCGCAAAATCACAACCTTCCATCAGTAGGTCAGCAGGCTGATATGGGACTCCTTAATTTGTCGAGTCCATTCACTCCCATCGGGAGCATAACAAAAAAAATCTTTCGACTGGATGTCAATTGAGATTAACCTCAATTGCAAACAATTCAGCTCAATCTCGGGGGCTACTCCCATCGGGAGCGCTATCGCGCCCCCGATAAGCACAAGATTATGGGACCACTGAGTCCCAAAACAGACACTCGCATTTCAATTCGACTGACGCTACTCAGCTTCATACACAAGCTTACCACGACAGTAGTCGCAAAATATTCAATTCCCGGGATGCGTCTGCCGCATGTGTTCCTCGGATGCTGCACCCAATGTGCAAAGATAAGACCCGCCGATCATTTGAGTGGGCCAGGGCTCGCACCCGCTGCGTTCACCTTGTAATTTTCGTGCCAGCAAGCATGAAGAAAATCCCGACAGACACGTTGAGTACCCAATTCATCATAAAATTCTCTGTAAGACCTCCGCGGCATGAGTCGAAGCTTATTAGCTCTTTCCAGGTTCAAGTCCGAGGACTCGGGCTTGATGTAGGCTGCCTAGGTTTTTGCCCAAGAGCATCTAACTGGTCCCGATCCGTCGAGTGCGCCAGGCCAGCCATGTCATCATCCCTAGAAACTGTCAGCAAGACAACAAAACATGAGCATATCCAACAGTCGATGCATTACCGACTCAGAACAAAGTGCCTCGCAACAGGTGAAGAATGACGTGCACCCGGAGAGGAGTCCTTACCCGATTCTTCGACTCGACCAAGCACTTGGGGGCTACTAACGTGGACCTACCTATCGGGTGCCCCACTATGAAGATACCTGGTGCACGCAAGGACAAGGGCCCAACCGGTGGCCTACTAGAAGACGATGATCGAGGCCCACGAAGGGTGCCCAAGAGAATAAAGTACGGTAGAACCTACCATACTTGTAAACCTAGTCGGTTGAGAACTCCCGAGACCCAGCCTCCTTTATAAAGGCTGGGAGGGCCGCCGATCTGGGGACAACTAGAAAGACACACTCATATTCCACCACCGAAACCCTAGCGAGATCGACATCTCGTCGGGATCGCCATTGTAACACCTCCAATCTATCAATAACAGACAAGCTGGAAGTAGAGTATTATTCCCCGGGAGCCTGAACCAGGGTAAATCGCCTTACTTGTCAGCCGTGGTAACTACCAGCACTCCAACTTCTCTCCCTCTCAATCAACCTGGGGTACTCCACCCTGGGATTTGCCGTGGCCACCCCCACGACAGTGTCCCTAGATCGGCGGCCCTCCCAGCCTTTATATTGAGGCTGGGTCTCGGGAGTTCGCAACCGACTAGGGTTACAGGTAAGGCAAGTCTTTGCCGGCCTATCTACACCTTTCTTGGGGCGCAATATGTCTTCTTTGGGCTCCCTTCGTGGGCCTTGTACATTGTCCTCTAGTAGGCCGTCCATCGGGCCCTAGTCCTCACGTGCACCAGGTACCTTCATGGTGGAGCACCCGAAAGTTAGGCCCACGTCAGTGATATTATTGTATACCAATGTAATGATGACATTTGTTCTATATTATGAATTGAATAACGTTTTTAGTGCATTGTGCAATCAGCCTTTCATGTATTGTGGCATATAACCGAAATATGAGAAAAGTTCAGTGCAAACGGGTGGATGGTAAACTCCGTATCTGATGAAGGAAAACTAAAGAAGCGGAGGTCTGCGCACAACCGTTGCCAAATGGAGAGCTCATCGGAAACGGTTTTTAGCCTCCGTTACCGATGAGGGCCTTCACATCAGTGATAGGGGCGGGGACATGGACCCTTTCTCCGTTTTCGATGGGGTATTTGGCCCGTTTCCGATGTGTCGTTCTGTACTAGTGGGTATGACTAGTGGGAGAAATTTGCCTGCATCCAAAAGGATTTCGCCCACGTCATGAATAATGAAGTCATTTCTCCAAGGCGTGATTTCTATGTCAGCCATGCAGTGACCATCCGGGGCCTAGGGGCGTGACTTTTGCGCTGAGAGCAAGTAGCAACCAAACACCAAGCTTTAGGCACTCTTTGGATTGGAGGAATTTCATTAAAAAAATTGTAGGATTCCAATCCATAGGATTTTTTTTCCTATGGAATGTCTTTGGATCATAGGATTGAGCCCACAAAATTCTTAAGGAACCCATTCCTATGCCCCTATTCCATATGAATCTCAACATGAGCTCAAGCCTCATTTTATTTTATTTTCTTTGCAAAGTCCAATGCACTCACACTCTATCTCTATCTACTCATTCCTCCGAAATTTCTGTGTTTGTTTCCTGTGCACCATCCAAAGACATCGTTTACAAAATTATTGTGTTTTGAAATCCTCTAGGAATTGAAGTGTATGACATCTCAATCCTTTGTTTTTCCTATCCTACGTTTTAAAAATCATGTAATCCAAACAGGGCCTTAGAGTATTTGTCAAGAACACTTGATTGTTTTTTGTACACTTTTAAACTTGTGTAAACTCTATGTATTCGTAACTTGTGTTATTTCTATGTCAGCCATGCATTGACCATCCGGGGCCTAGGGGCGTGACTTTTGCGCTGAGAGCAAGTAGCAACCAAACACCAAGCTTTAGGGACTCATGTATTCGTAACTTGTGTAAAATAAAAATAAAAAAACTTGTGTTATTTCTACATGTAATTCACTTCTACATTTACATGATGGTGTATGCATATATCAAGATGTCCTGTCATTTTTTGATGTTTAATACATGTATTGTACGTGATCTAAGCATGTATGAGCTGTGATCAGAAATATAATCTAGGCTTATTTATGTTCACGTAACATGGCCATCGCCAACGGACATTTGTTAATGCCTGTTAGTAGAGAATAACTACATTAACATGCAACTATGAGCAATCCATGAGGGAGAGCCATCTAGGTGCTACCCTCAAAATAAAACCAGTGATGGGTCACGGACTCACGGATGGGCTTCCATTGACGGGATGTTGTTGTCGAGCCTTCCCCTGTGAACGAGGGAGATTACAGTCATGTCACGGGCAATTATGAAATACTGTGTAGCGACTTTTTGTCACTAGCGTTTGCTGGACCGGTACTCCGGTTGTAGATGATGGGTGTAGGTGGGAGGTCGAGGCATGCGGCTCTGATCATGGCCACCCCATCATAGTTGTAGCGACTTTTTGTTGCCAAGCGGCTGACTTCGGTTTGATCAATGTTGTAACTTGTAAGTTTTGATGAATAATTGCAGATGGCTGTGTGCATCAATTTGATGCAGAGGCCGGGGACGCACCCTCTTATCTAAAAAAATTATGAAATACTGTGGGGGCAACAGCTCTTACTAATGGCCCCCTTTTCAGTGTCTTTTGAACTTTCCATCCAACTGTCTTTTCTACAATTTTTTACTACACCTCTGTTCATTTTATAAGACATTCTAGATATTTCAATATAGACTAGATGGATCAAAATGAGTGAATCTACACACTAAATATGTCTAGATACGTGTATTTTTGAAAAAAAAAGTTAGAATCCTTATACCAAACTTATTCACACAGTACAAACGCAGACGCTCACATATACATGCACACACTTACCTCTATGAACGCACGCACGCACACCCTACCCCTATGAGCACCTTCGAGAGACTGAGCCGGCGGGTCGAGTCTTGAGATTGAAGAAGTCACCACAGCCGTCTCGCTGTCGACGGGAACGTCGCCTCCCACTGAACAATATTTCGCCTAAATGAGAAATACCAGTGTCAAACCTGGAATTTGAACTCTAGTGGGCTGAGGGTACAACCACCATTCTAACCATCTTGCTACAGGCAAGCTCTCGATACTCTGTCCTTTCGATTCCTATGTTTTTCAATCTTAGGATGACTCCAACGGGCCGACGCATCGAGTCCGCGCGCGTCCGTCCTTGACCGCGCGAGCCAAAAACACGGCCCAACGGGGCGACGCAAACGGACCACGGTCTGTTTTTCTGTCCGCCGCGACGCATTCCTGGCCCAAATTTGGGCCACGGATGCGTCGGGCGCGGACGCGCAGCGGAGCGCAATTGTGTCCTCCTCTGGTCCGCACTTCGGCCTCGCCGCCTCGGCCTCTCCCAAAACCCCAGTCCACATTCCAACCCTAGCCATGGCCGGTGCTGCCGCCGCCGCCGCCTCTGACGCTGGACCTGCCGCCGCCGGCCCCGCCGCTGGATGTGCGTCCAAAGCTGCAAAGAAACCAAAGAAGGAACTCGCTGAAGAGCAGAGGGCCGCAGAGACCCAGAAGCGGGGCGACCGGAGGAGGAGGTTGAAGCAGGAGAAGCTCAACGCCGCCAAGCAGGCCGCCGCCGTGCCGGAGGACTCTGACCTCGTGTCCAGGGCCGCGACCGCTGCCCTCCTCCTGATTGGAATTACCCCGACGGCGGCCGCGGTCTGTGTCGCGACTGCGGCGGCCAGCTCCAACGCCTCAGCGGCCAGGCCGCCAAGGTCGAGATCTTCCGCGACGACACCATCGCCACTGTACGGGTACCTTCCGGGAACCATGCCGCCGCGGGTTTCCCCTACCTCACGCGAATCCGCGCCCAGCCCAGTCGAGGTACCTTCGCTTGATCTGAACATGCCTACTACACCTTTGGCCGGGCACTCACCGGCGGCGCAGACTTCGGCCGCGCGGGCAGCTGCCCCGGCAGTGGTCGCCCCGGCGCGTAACCTGTTCGGCGAAATGCCCAGGCCGTCGCCGGGTGACCCCAGGTACTACGAGGAGGTCCATGACGAAGGGGACGACGTCCTCCAGGACATGATCAGGGACAACAACGAGTACGCCGAGGACGATTACGATGCCGGCGATGATGAAGTTCCGCCGACCGGCCCCGATGTGATCAACATCGACAATGAGCCAGTTTTCGAAGGAGAGCTCAAGACCCAAGCCCGGGCAATGAAGAGAAAGATGAGCCAAAGGGGCGCCTCATTCACGGCCGAGGAAGACGTGCTCATTTGCGAGTCCTGGATCGAGGTTGGAACCAACCAAATTCTCGGGGCGGAGCAAAGAGGGACGGCATATTGGGGCCGGTTCACCAAGCGCTACAATAAATGTAGAATCCTACCGCCCCACAACATTCAGACGCAGCGGACGGAGGTATCTATCTCCAAGAGGTGGCTCCACATATCCGCGGAGACGAGCAAGTTTTGCGGCTCCGTTGAAAATGTTCAAGCCCGGCCAGCAAGTGGCTTCGGAGTGAATGAACAGGTGAGTTTTGTGGCTCCTCTTCCCTTCTTTGGTTGCAAGCTTTGGAAACCTTGTACAATTTGTATGTCCAGGTGTTGCAAACTTTGGAAATTATTTTGGTTACTATAAATTTGTGTGCCCAGGTGTTGCAAGCTTTGGAAACCTTCAAGAGGCAATACAAGAAGGCCTTCACCTTGACCCATTGCTACCGGGCACTCAAGGACCAGCAGAAATGGAAGGCCCTCTACGCCTCCCTCAAAAATGGTGGACAACCCCTTGATAAAGGAGAGGACACAACGGAAAAGGAAGGGAGGCCAAGGGGGAAGAACAACTCGAAGGCCGAGTTGAAACGAGATGCAACACCCTTGCATTGCAAGAGACATTGAACGGGTTCCTAACCCAAAAGGACAAGGCTGCCGACAAGAAGGAGGAGAGGAGAGAAAAGGAACGCCTAGAGAGATAGACGGCTTCCAAGCTCTTCTTCGAATTGCAGAAGAAGAGACTCGACATAGAAGAAGAAAACGCCCGGACAAGAGCAAGGGAAGCCGATGCAAGAGCCAAGGAGGCCGAGACTAGGGCCATGGAGGCTGAGGCAAAAGCAAAGGACATTGAGCTCGCCCTACGCCAAGAGGAGGCCAGGATCTCTCGGCCTTCACCCCTATGAAGAAGGCCTACTACCTCAAGAAGCAAAGGTACTACATGGACCGAGATTGATCAAATCTCGGTCGTTTTATTTATGTTGAACTATGGCCGATATGGCCGGAAAAACATGGCCGATGGCCGGAATTTGTAATATTTTGGATATGTATGCAGACATGGCCCTATGAGGCCAGGATTATGTTTTATTTTAGATTCATATGCTTGCTATATACTTGGTTTGTTGCAATGTGATCACCATGGCCGAAAATGATAAAAACCCAGGCCAGGCGGACTCGATGCGTCGGTCCGTTGGGGGCACTGGCCAGAAAGGGGCGGACATGGGCCGGACGCGCGTCCGTTCCCCGACCCAAACGGACAAAACACGGACCAAACGTGCGTCCGTTTGAATCGCCCCGTTGAAGTCATCCTTACCATCCAAAGATACCCTTAATTATATTTGTCAAACGAAAAGACATGCTCTCTTATAAAAAGGAAACTCCACTCTATCTGCCCCACCTTTAGGTCCCGCCTTTCCGGCCTCGAATTCCGCCTCTCTTCCCTTCTTCCTCCGACACGCTGCAAATCTAGTAACCGGATTTCTCGGGGACCTCAACGACCAAAAAAACTCCCACCACCCGCACCCGCTCCTCTCTCTCTCTCTCTCTCTCTAACCAACCCGCGCTTCCACACCGCACCTTCTACCCCAATTGCAGAATCGGCATCGATGCGATTCGACTGGGGCCTCGCATCCGGTGCGGAGGTCTGCGATTGGGAGGTGCTTCCGCGGCCGGAATCGGTGCCGCTTCGCAATCCGTGGGAGTTTCCTGCCTCCTGATCCGCTTCGCAATCATAGGTGCTGATTCTTGTTTGTTCTCATGTTTCTATCTTCCGCGCCGCAGCGTTATATGATCGGCATATGAGTCAATGCGAAATGTGCTAAGAAAAATTGATTTCGTCACGCGGCAGGCAGCTAATTCCTTTGATTTCTGCAGGCTTTTGGGAGCGATTTGGCATTTCCTGGCGTTACTGTTAGATCGCGCTGAGTGATTCTTCATGGCAGATGGGAATGCTTGCCTCATTTGGGGAGGAATTGTGGCAGTAGGCAGCCAACTTGAGAAATGAGATCACCAGAATTCAGTGCCAACAAGGTGTTGTAGTGCGTTATATCTGACGAAGAGGTGCATTTTTCCTTTGATTCGGTGTTCTTTTGCACGCCCACGGGGATCCATTCATTGGAGAAACAAGAAGCCAGAGTAGCGTGATCATGGAGCATGTGATTGGAGGCAAGTTTAAGCTTGGGAGGAAGATTGGGAGTGGGTCATTTGGGGAGCTGTACCTTGGTATGCTTCATGTACCTTGTCCACAAAATAGTTGTCATTCAGTTAACCAGGTATTTGTTTTTTATGCTTTTTTATGTGCCATTTCTTGATTCAGGTATGCATATACAGAACGGAGAGGAAGTGGGAATAAAGTTGGTATGTGCTGATAAACTTGCTTGTAGTTTCAGTTTTGGGGATTTGTAACGTTTACATTCGAAATGTTCGGCTCAAAGTCTCACACTTCACTCGATCTGATTTGTGTTAGGAACCTGTGAAATCAAAACATCCGCAGCTGCACTATGAGTCCAAAGTTTACATGCTGATGCAGGGTGGAAGTAAGTGGGTGTATCTACATGATTGATTTACAATTATGTGCATGGTAACACCAGTTAGACCTCTTTTGAATTAATTTGTTTTTTTACTGTAGATGGCATCCCACATCTGAAGTGGTATGGTGTCGAGGGGGAGTACAATGTTATGGTGATCGATCTTCTTGGTCCAAGCTTGGAGGACTTGTTTAACTCCTGCAACAGAAAATTTACTATGAAAACAACCCTTATGCTTGCTGATCAACTAGTAAGTTTCTTCTCTAGATCTGCTACCTGGTTATGATTGCCTTTAGTTATGAAACAAATCCATTTTATTGCGTTTGTTCTCGATCATTTTGTTTAATCCAATGTTAAAAGTTTTGCAAGGATATTGCAATAAAACAACTATCTTGTTGGAGTTAATTCCAAAGTTGTAGATCATAATCCTTGAATTAAGGATGGACTGGTGGTGATCATGCAAAATCCATGAACTCCACCTTAGATACACTTTACTGGATCTCAATCCCAGACTCTCTGATACCACATATCAACAACCTGACGTGATTAGTGCACTTATTTAATTCCATCTAATACAAACAACACACGTTTGGGCACGTGTTCGAGGACGAACATTTACTTATTTAACTTTTACCTTCCACTGAGAGACAGACGCTAGATGTTTGTGCTTACGCAAGTTTATCTGACTTGTGTTAGCTGTATGTAGGGGGATTCAAAATTTAAATTTTGTAATTTTTTTCTCAGACTTCCATTGACGACTATTTCCATTTTAGATAACCCGAGTAGAATACATGCACTCAAAGGGATTTCTTCACCGTGACATCAAGCCAGACAACTTCCTTATGGGCTTAGGCCGGAAAGCTAATCAGGTATGCCTTGTCAGAAAAAAGTTATTAGATTCATGTTATCTACTTTAGTTGTTTTGGGCATAAATTTAACAAGAGTCGTGAGTTCTTTAATATGATAAGTTGATAACCTCTAACAATTACCTAAGTTATTTATGAATAAATGAGCACATAAGGAGCTATGCTCTTTTTCATCTGTAGGTCTATATTATTGATTATGGGCTTGCTAAGAAATACAAGGACCTCCAGACTCATAAGCACATCCCCTACAGGTGAATATTACTTATTTATGAAGTTTGATTGGAAATATTCCTAAGTTATCTTACAAGTTAAAATGATATAGATTTTGTTGTGTCAAGTATTTCCTGTTAAATTTCAAATACATCGCCAGAACATAGCGCAAACTTTCCCATGTTTCTTCTATAATGGACCATCATATTGGCACATTTCCGTTAGGGGATACTTCCAGTGGTATAAAATCATAACAAGTTCAGAGAGTGTCAGTGTAGGTCCTAGACAGTAGACGCTGATATGCTATAGCAATTCTGGTATACATAGGATCATCATTTTATAAAATTTGCATCTGATTTCGTGTTATTCAAATGCAAACTTAATATCTTAAATAATGAAATTAGTTCAGTTACTAAGTCTCAGTATCTCACACGTTTCTAGTATTATATTACATCTAAATATCGTAATGCCTTTACTTGTCCAGGCTCATTTGATTCATAGGATAGGAAAAGTGTAGGAATAGGAAACCCATAGGATTGGAATGTCATGGCTAGTTGAATCCTTTGGGAAGAGCAATTGTGTTTGATGGCAATGGAAAAGTAAAGGAATTGTAAAAAGAGGTTGGAGTGAATGGTAGAATTCCTATGGGAAGTAGTACAATGATTCCTATGAGAAAAAATCCGATAGGAACCAATCCTATGAATCAAACGACCAATGTAGGAAAATTTCCTATAGGATAAAATCCTTTGTAGGTCCTTTGAATCAAACGAGCCCGAAGAGTGTACAGGTTACACTCGACCAATATGATTCCATAAGATATATGCCTTTTGTGCCAGTGTATTGAAATTATACGTTTAGTATATTTATAGTTAATTTTTTCTCTGTACAGGGAGAACAAAAATCTAACAGGAACAGCGCGCTATGCTAGTGTGAATACTCATCTTGGAATAGGTGAGCGCAATAAGCAAATCCCATTTTGTTATCCTTTCTCCCAAATTATCCTAGAATCAAGCACTGTATCATTCTAGGCTAAGGCTTATCCATAAAATAAAAATCATCTCGTACAGTTAGCAGCTATGTGGTATAAATCTTAAAATGATGAAATACAGCATATTATCTTACATGTGCCTGTATTTATTTCTTACAGAACAAAGCAGAAGAGATGATCTGGAGTCTGTTGGCTATCTTCTAATGTACTTTTTGAGAGGAAGGTTAGGACTGATGATCTGTACTTTAACATCTTCTCAGTTTCCTGTTCAATAGTGTGAAATCTGACTTGCCATGCTTTTTGTTATTCTCAGTCTCCCATGGCAGGGTCTCAAAGCTGGCACTAAGAAACAAAAGTATGACCGAATTAGTGAAAAGAAAATGCTTACTCCAGCAGAGGTACTGATGTTGCAGCCATGACATTCACCATTCTATTATGATAACTCCCAGACGTATTTTCACTAAAATAGTTTTGACCAGGTTCTGTGCAAATCTTATCCGTCGGAGTTCATCTCATATTTCCACTATTGTCGCTCCCTGCGATTCGAAGACAGACCAGATTACTCTTATTTGAAGAAACTCTTTCGGGATGTATTTGTTCGTGAAGGTACACAGGCTTGTTTCTTCTATGGAGTTTGATTGTATAATATTTTATCCACTGGAAATATTTCATAATAAGAAAAGTGGTATAATGATGGGATACCTCTGTAGGATATCAATTTGATTATGTATTCGACTGGACCGCCCTCAAGTATCCTCATATGAGTTCCAGTAACAAGCTTGTTCGAGTATGTATTATCTTACCTTATCGACTAGTATTATGTGCTCTACTTTCTTGTTGAACTATGCATCTTGTTGATATCCAGCAGCCGAGTGGAAGAATGGCTGGAGCTGGGCCATCCGTCGAGAGAACAGATAGATCTTCAGGTTTGCTTTGTAGTCGGTCGCATATGTCGGTCACCATATGGAAACACCGACATCAATACCCACATTAATCCATTGTGTTCTGCCAGTAGGACAAGAGATCCGAGATAGATTTACTGGTGCAGTGGAGGCATTTGCCAGAAGAAACTCAGGCTCCGGTCGCCACGGAGACCATTCCAGGCACAAAAGCCTCGCGGATTCCTTTACTTCGTCCAAAGAAGCTGTAAGTTCTGCGCTCTGTTACGAATCCATGCTAGTAGGTAGTACACATCTGATCCAAGTAGCAAAGCTCTTCTGTTGGCACCAAAAGTTGATGAAATGGAGGCAAAGGCAACTTCTAGATTCCTGCTTTACTGAAGGGAAGGGAGTAACTTACTTTCCCCATATGGCCATATGTGCCAGGTTGCTGCTGAGTCGGAGAGAACGGGCATCTTGTCCCGGACCGGAAGCTCGTCGAAGATGGCTCTCACACCATCCAGCCGTCCTACCTCATCAGGAGACTGCACAGGCCGGTTGTTCTCGGGCAGCGGCAGCAGCAGCCGCCCATCGTCGTCCACCGTTCAAAGGCTCCACCACTCCGGAGGTGGTGGTGGCACAGAGAACGGCTCGTCGTCACCCGTCGCTCGGATCGCGCCAGGAAGATCCGGGAGACGGGACAGCCACGCGGCGCTCCGGAGCTTCGAGCGCCTCTCGATCAGCGCGGAGAGGAGGAAGTGATGGATCCACAGTGCCAAGGCTTCATCAGCCTTCGATCTCAAGAATTCGGACGATGACATGATGAGAGGATAGACTGGCCATGATCGAGCGCCTCTTCGATCTGCATGCATGCATGTGTTTTCTCCAAACTCCAAATGAGACGTTTCGATATAGTAGTAAGATGATGTACTCGGAAATATGTAATTATTCTTTTCCACAGCAAATTCGGCTTCTCTTGCTTCAGTTTAGACCTTCGGATCATAGGAATGATGCTTCCAAATTTCTATGTATTTCATAGGATTCTGCATTCAATGAAACATCGTTTTTAACTCATTTGCGCGGGGTTGAGGCAAAGTGTTCCTGCAATTTACAGTCTGTTTTGCAATGGCATTACTATCAAATTAATATTGTTCTGAAGCCTACAATCCAAAACCGCCCTTGATACTGGAGCGGTGTAGACCCTCTACCTACCAACTTCACGCCCCTCAAAAACGGAAACATAGCGACTTCACTGATTTGTCCTAACTCCTACATAGATTTAAGGTAACCATCTCAGACAAATAATAAACATTAGCATGCAAAAAGAATCATATAGTGCTGAGGATCAAAGAGTTTATACTATAAAATCTCTGGGTTTTTTATGCATAACCATATGCATAGCCTAATGAGTCATTCCATGGAAGCAAAGCCACATCCACTTTTCAGCCTGCTATGGTAACTGCAGCCCGCAGTAACAGCCAATCAATCAAGATTTTTACAGGACTCCCTTTCTTAAAAGAACTCCCTCTGACGTCTTCATCTGCCTCTCATCTTCTCGTACACTGTCCTCCATCCATTATTTACAAACGCAAAATGTCTCTGAATCTCCAAGGGAAGGGTTGTAAAGAGGCCCCTCCATTTATGGATTCTTCAAAGCAGCCAGCCTCTTCTCGAGTTCATCCAGCTCCGAACTGTAAACAAGTTAACCAGTGTCATGCTATCAAGAAAACTAGGTAACCATTGTCAATAACATGCCAACTTAAATAAGGTATAAATGTCGATTCATGGACGCAAGAGGAACAACTGTAAGCTAAAGAATGAGCTAAAATGGACCAACGGCATCAGAAAATAGCTGGTAGCGGTAAATTTATAAGTGAAATATCTGAGCTTATATCAGCAAGGTACACGCAATAAGATCCTACCGTAGATAATGTTACTTTTGTAAGGAAGTGCAGACAAAATATCACGAATACAAGCAAAGAATAAGTTATATACATGTTCTATATCTGGTTACACAAACATGTGATTACGACTCGAGAGTTTATTAATTTAAACCACTTCCACTTCGGTACAACCCCCTAGACACATCAATGGCCGAGATTGCACAATACCCCTTCGTCATAAACGTATAGTTTGTTTGGTATAGCCCGTGTGAAACCCGTATGGCCCATTGATAATGCGTCGTGACCCCTTCAGAAAATATGACCGTATCTATACGATCTCCGTACGATCGTGGTGGGCCCGATCATGCCGCCTGCATCTTTCATGTTTTCTCGTTGGCGTGGAGGCGGCCATGTTTCGGGTGGCGTTCTTCGCCGCCAGCGATTGGTGGAGCGACCGTGGAGCGCCGGCAGTCACTAGCTGCGGCGTCCTTCGCCGGCAGCGATTGGTGGAGTTCCATCGCGGCTATAATCGCTGACAGGTCCTCCGCCATGAGTTAAGGCGGCATCAGAGGTGCGGAGTTCGTCCGCGTGCCGCTAGGGTTGGGATACTCGCAGTGGCGGAGCTCCATTGAAGCCAAACTAGGCCGTGGCCCGCCCAGCCCAAGCCAAAACACTGAAGAATTAGAGAAAATGTGGCCCATGAAAGAAAAAAAAACTCTAGTCTTCTTTGGGCTGGCCCGTCCAACAATCTAGCTGGAGCTCCGCCAGTGGATACTCGGGTGGCGCCCATATTGGACCTGGATGGTCCGGGATATTATAGAGGACAACCGGATGGCGCCCGTACGCCGTTAGGGTTGGAAAACCTGGGTGGCGGCCCTATGGGACCCGGATGGTCCGGCATTTTACAGAGGACAACCGGATGGCGCCCGTACGAGAGCCATTTGCAATGGCATCGAAGGTGCAAACTTCAGTGCACCCCGATGGGACCCGGATAGTCCGACCATGTTACACGGTGCACGAAGCATGCTATATTTTGTGCCACGTTTGAACTATGTTTTAGTAGTGTATTGTGAGAACATGTATTTATGTCTTATCTAGGTTATCATTCATTGCTATGTTTATTACGACAATTTTGAATGATCAAAATTGAATGATATATGTAGCGTTTGTTATTTGTCAAATATGTGAATTGAATGGGTCGGCTGTAAACAAAATATATTTGACAAAAAAGTAAACAAACATGAATCAGGTGGCACACAGATTTACGAAACATGATAATTTGATAACACGCCTGGTCTTGACACAAAAAGCATTTAAAGTAGGTTGGCGGTAAACAAAATAAATATTTGAAAAAAAAAGTAAACAAACATGGACCGTGGCACACAGATTTATGAAACATGATAATTTGATAACACGCCTGGTCTTGACACAAAAAGCATTTAAAGTACTCAACAATCAGTTTGAGACTTTAGATTCATATAACATATCCATGTAAAATAGACTAGATCGCATCGAAATGTTTTTCACGGAGGAGAGCCCAATGAAGCAGGAACTAAGGTGTATACTGGATCATCTTAAGAATGTTGTTTTTCACCTCCTTGCACATGTTCACAGCCGAAAAAAGAAGTTCGGCAACAATATGTCCCCTCGAATCGTCAATTTTTTACTGCCAAATTTTTTTACAAGTATTAATAATTAACTCGTTATGTTATTCACTATAGTTAAACATATAAAAATATTGTGTCAACTTGTGAAATTTCATCCATCATACGATCTCCGTCCGAGTGCTCCATGCACCTCAGTACGCATAATCCACACGAGTTACAGGTACAAGAGGGACAAGTCAAATGACATACAAACTGTCAACAGAGAGTAATGAAGTATGATACAACATATATTGACCCGTCTTTTTGTTAGCCATTTTATACTCTTTATGGGCCATTTGGAAACATCAGGATAGTTTGTTTGCGAAGATAAATTTACCGCCCTAATATGTCTTGCAATGTCCAATCTCTTAAATGTAGCAATATATCAAGCAAGTTAAGTAAAACTATTGACACATAGTTATGAGAGAAGAGCATACCAGTGTTTTTACGAATTTCTTGGTTGTTGCAAGTTTGTATGGAGAATGTAGAACTCGAAGTCACTTTTCGGTAGGTGCATCACAACCGTTATCCAGTGATTACCATGTACGTTGAGATATACGTATCTCAACGTACATGGTAATCACTGGATAACGGTTGTGATGCACCTACCGAAAATGGATTTCCAGGTTCTAGATTCTGCATACAAACATGTAACGACCAAGAAATTCGTGGAAACACATGTATGTATTCTCCCATAAACATGTGTCAATAGGTTTTTTACTTACTAACTTGCTTGATATATTGCTACATTTAAGAGATATGAAATTGCAAGATATTAGGGCGATAAATTTATCTTCGTAAACAAACTATCCTCATGTTTCCAAATGGCCCATAAAAGAGTATAAAATGGCTAACAAAAAGACGGGTCAATATATGCTGCATCATACTTCATTACTCTCTGTTGACAGTTTGTATGTCATTTGACTTGAACCTCTTGTACCAGTAACTCGTGTGGATTATTCGTACTGAGGTGCATGGAGCATTGGGACGGAGATCGTATGACGGATGAAATTTCCTAGGTTGACACAATATTTTATATGAGTAAGTAATGACATAACGAGTTAATTATTAATAACTCTAAACTTTTTTGGCACTAAAAAATTAACGATTCGATGGGACATATTGTTGTCGAACTTCTTTCTTCGGCTGTGAACAATTGCAAGGAGATGAAGAACAACATTCTTAAGATGATCCAGTAAGACACCTTAGTTCCTGCTTTATTTGGCTCTCCGCCACAAAGAACATTTAGATGCGATATAGTCTCTTTTACATGGATATGTATATGAATCTAAAGTCTCAAACTTATTGTTCAATACTTTAAATACTTTTTGTGTCAAGACCAGACGTGTTATCAAATTTTCATGTTTTGTAAACCCGTGTGCCGCGCGGTCTATGTATTTTGTTTATTCAGGCCTCTGTAATATTCAGGCCCTAGCCCGGCCCAAGCCCAGGATTTTCGGGCTGGGTCGGGTCGGGCTGTCCGGGCCAGGTTGCGTATAATGAAGGGGTATCGTGCAATCTCGGCCATTGATGTGTCTAGGGGGATTGTTCCGAAGCGGGAGTGATTTTAAAAAGGATTTTAACTGTTTTGATGTGTTGCATCAGACGATGTGTAGGAGCTAAATAGTCATTGTGGTTCCTTTCACATAGTAGTTTAAAGTGCAGAAATTATAGCAACCTACTTCCTTAACATTTGAGGAATGGTTGAAGGGAAGTACAAACTGAAGAAACTAGATGGTCATAAATTCAGAATCCTGCATACCTCTCATCAACCACAGCCTTCTTTCCAGAAATTCTTCCTTTAGGAGCAGAGGACAACTGCAAAATGGATAAAGATTAGTGAAATTTAGAACCATAGAGTAACAAACAAAGAGTTGCCTTGGCAGCTTCAGATACCTGTGAGGCAATATCAACACCAATCTCATCGAGCACCTAAAATATATATGGACAAGAGATAGGGTAAATAATAATAAAACAATGGGAAAATTATTTCAAAGAGATCTACCAATTTGTGGTGCGGTTAGATATGGAAAGTAACCTGGTTAGCAAGCTCCTCAGTCTCTTCCTCAGCCTGGTCATCGTCTAAGACGTTGTCAATGGAGTCAGACATCATCTCGTTCTGCACAAATAATAAACATAGTCAGTGCATAAGGCACGTGCACTTCATCACAATCTAACACACAGGCACCCATCACATGCATGTGAGCTTCCCAGGAAAACAATATAAGTTCTTGTATTACTGGAAGCAATCATTCTAATGGCCGCAAGTTGCGTACCGTCATATCCATTTGTGCTGACTGTTTTTGGAATTCTTGCATCACCTTCATCTGCTTAGCAGGATCCATTTGCTGCAATACAAATGAAACAAAATTTAGGATTACACCCTGAATCAGTCAGTAGAACATTCAAATCTCAAACACACAGAAGAAGTTACTACTTGCAGAGATGTAAGTTGGAAGACAGTGCATCAGTTACTGTATGAAGTGCAATCTTCATTTTGAAAATGCAAACATCTGAAAAGTGTCATGCACATAAGTTAGGTAGGACATTACCTTGTTCACAGCTCCCATTGCTTTACTCGCACTTTGCATGCCAGCAGCCACTGAAGTGTGGCATGCATCGCCTAAGGACAGAGTTTAGGCACCAAAATCAGAACACTAACCGCATACAGTATTTGGAAGAAAGAAACTCAGGAAAATATTCACCTGTGTGTGTGTTGCGATGCCACGAATCTGAGCTCGGCTACCTTGTAAAGTAGAAATTTGCTGTCGTAATCTGATCAGTTGACGAGCCAGAATTTTAGTCGCTGCCTGCAAAACAGAAGGGAATCAGTAGAACCATACTGCATGATTCAGAACAGAAGTAGTGTGCGAAACTTAAGTATAAGAAATAGAACCTCATTGCCAGTTCTTGCAGTTCTTTTGATTTCAGCAACTAGCCTCTTTTCCTGTAGTTGGAACAAAAAACAAGGTGAAGCTGTGGCTGCTGCGTATTCGACAGCATCTGACAAAGAAAATAACGGAACACATAAAGAAAAGGCGTGAGCTTGTCATATGGGGTGGCACATAGTATTTGAAGAACCATGCGCCACATGCTTTTAACAACTGTCAGTTGAGTGAACATATAAAGTGATTTCCATATTGGTTGATATCCTGAGCATTTTTTTCTCTCTAACCTCACAACAAAGCATATGTGAATTAACATACATACCTCTTGCTGTAATGTCCCAATGTCCCGTTCAATACCTACAGATTACACACTTCAGGAATTAGATAACCTTCGGACTGCATAGTTGAACTATTGGGGGAAAGCATTGCTGATAAGGTCTTTTGTTTTCTAGAGCAGCATTGCTGAAAAGGCGTTCAAAATCAAGCTGCCAAGGGCTCAGAATGAATGGAATCACAGATATCATGTCCACCCGTTCTCTACAAGAACAAGCTGCCAAGGTCTTCAAATAAATTTACTCGATAAATAAATCCACTCCCAAACAAGTTTCGGGCATTTGGCTAGCCGTGGCCATCAAGTTTAGTTGGCAAATTTACTAGCATTCAGTTTATATTTTCAAATAATATGATTGAACCTTAAATCCAGAAGATAATGCTAGATGGAAGCTACAATTGCCCCCGAACTGCTGGGGTCAGAGACAATCGAATGCAATGAACCAGACTTCCATTCAACTTGCATTAGGCTCAAACTACAGCTAGCACGAGCAACTTCCCGCAAAAAAAGGTACCACATGCATATAACTTGGAGTAATAATCAGCATTAAAATAGAAATAATATTGAGCGGTTTAGCGGCGCAGGAATATACAACAACAACACACCTCTTGTCGCATTCGTCAGCTCCCGCTTGCTGTTCCTGATCGCCTCTGCAACAGCCAAAAACCGAAACCAGAGATTCAGAGCTGGGCACAAGCTACCTACCTAGCAGCGTACGAACACTAAAATACTCCCTGAAGAAATCCGATCGATCCGAAATCGAGCTACGCGACGCTGGCGCGCGAAACGCAAATTGGGGTTAGGATCGCAGGAGCCGACGCCGAATTCGGCCGAATTTTGATCGGCGATGAAAGGAAGGAGGGGGGTAAGACCGTACCTCGCGGCGTTGGCTTCTTCGCGAAGGGATTCATCGCTGCCTCGGTAGGCTCGCCGCCGGGAGATGTCGAGGGGGCGGTGCGACGTGGGAGAAGAAGGCCGGCAAGCCGCGTGAGGGGATGACTTGGGTTCTTCGGGTAGTTGCGTTGCGGAAGGGCTTCCTGAAGTGGTCCTGGCTTTTGTTGTCGTCGTATCAAGCATCCGGCTAAAAAAAACTTCACTGAATAATACATACTCCGTATAATTCCAATTCGATATATCGAGCAAAAAGATTGAGCTCCAAATATAAGATGTTTTAAGTACTTTTTTAAAATTTGGATGTAGCTAGACTTTTTTAGTATGTAAATCACTCATTTTAGTCTGTATATAGTCCATATTAAAATATTTAAAATATCTTATATTTGAAACGGAGAGAGTATGTTTATAGGGCCATGCTAGCCGTCGTTCGGCGATTGGCGGGGTACAAATCGCCGTATCCCGTCCACCGGTCAATCGACCAGGTACGCATATTCTGTTGTGATGTGAAGCAAAGCATATTCGGCAACAGCGTCAACTACATGGAAAGCAATTATTGCTGGACGGTCAGCCTAGAACGGGGCTTGATCAAACGAGTTGGTGACTGAAGTACAATCTCAGCATGGAACGACCGATGGATCCCGAACACTGAAACACAAAAGCCTATGGGTCGTTTGAAGGTTGATCCGGAGACTGAACCGGTGGAACCAGTAGAGTTTGTTTCTGATGTTATCCATGAAGGTTCATGGAAGATTGACGATGTTCGGCGTCATTTTCTTGCACCCGATGCTGATGCTATTCTTAACATTCCCTTGAGAGCATCGGGTGGCGAAGATTTCTTGGCTTGGGCTTTTGAAAAGAGTGGAGTTTACTCTGTAAAATCAGCCTATCGTACTCTGGTGACTCACAAAGAGTGTTGTGCTCAAGAGGAAGGGTCGGGAACTTCAGTGGCAGATAAACAGCTGTGGTCGCTCTTTGGAAACCAAACTAATCCCGCGAGTTCGGGTGCTGGTGGCGAGTTCTTCGGGGTATCCTTCCGACAATGCTACTCTGAAGTATCGCCACATCAAACAAATCGCTAAGTGCGAGATGTGTCAAGCAATGGATGAGGACCTTCATCACGCCCTCGTTCTATGCTCACATGCTAGGAAGTACTGGAATGCTGCGCTAGGATGGCTAGACTTGAAACTGCCAAACTGCATCCGACTACATGGGCTAAGGATATAGTCATGGATAGGTTGTTCTCGGACCAAGAGAGATGCAAAATCATCACCATCATGCATTCTATTTGGTCAGCGAGGAATCGTTGGACACATGACCAGGACACTTTCAATCCAGAACATGTTGTCAGCAAGATAAAAGAAGATTTGGCCCTGCTTGAGGTACCATCAGTTCAGCGGAAGATTGCACCAATGCAATGCTGGTCCCTGATACAGGTTGGATTAAGATTAATACGG
This sequence comes from Poa pratensis, assembly GCA_947311845.1. Lineage (NCBI taxonomy): Eukaryota > Viridiplantae > Streptophyta > Magnoliopsida > Poales > Poaceae > Poa > Poa pratensis. The sequence goes on from CAMZMU010000059.1 coordinate 5,283,430, forward strand.
ATGGTGCCATTGATGCGGGTGCTCGGAAAGGAGGTGGGGGTGGCGTTGCCAGAACCCATGATGCCGTTCTAGGAGCCTGGAGCAAGCCTTTCAGCGGTGTGACTGATCCGCTAAAGCTTGAGACCCTCGCACTCAGGGAGGGAGTCATCTTTGCTAAGCTGAGAGGTTTTACACACGTTGTCATGGAAGTGGATTGCATTGAGGTTGTCAACCTCTGGTTATCGCGGCATGAATTAAGATCAATTGTGTCGCCTATCATAGATGAAGTTGGGGAGTTAGCTACCAGTTTTAGTTCCTTTAAAATTATGCATGTCAAGAGAACTGCTAACAATTCTGCGGATCTGTGTGCTAGTATGCCTGCACTTTGTTAGTGTCAGACTGCTGGCTCGACGAGATGCCGCCGTTCCTTGTTAGTAACCTTTTGGCTGATTGTAACCTTATGTTTGTGAATCAATAAAGCTCCCGGATTTAAGTGAAAAAAAAGCAAAGCATCCGGCTCAAAAGGAAAAGCATCCACTAAACACATACTACTCCGTATATTTCTCATTCGCTATATCGAACAAAATATTGAGATTAAAGTAGAATTATATTACTACATACGATGCAAAATAAGTGTCGCAGTTTTGAACTAACTCCAGTTTAAAAATGTAACGCTTATTTTATATCGGAGGGAGTATCATCAATATATCAACAAAAGGTTGAGATTAAATGCAGATTTGGTGCTAATCTATCTCCACACACTTTTTGTATAATACTTTCGATATTTTTCCAATCGGTCAATATAGATACGCAAAATCTAGTATGTGCTTGTGCATCGTTCAGACGTTACAAAGTGCACGCAAGCTGACGCGTTTGTTCATGATCGTGCGGCTATTCTCGCTTCAAGCCGCACTAAACCTAGTCGGGACCACGGGTCCAGGGTCCAGTCCCTCGCAAGCCATTTCTCTCCTCTCCCTCTACATCTCATCGGCGTCGTCCAGCTGCATTCGCATCGACGACCGGGGGAGGGGGGAGGGTACGGCACGTTCTTGTGTATCTGATTTTTTTGGTGATGAATTTTGTGGGTGCTTTGATTTTGGGCTGGTGAGTACCTCACTCCACATGGTCTTGTTTCACCACTGTGTTTCTCGGTGACGGCGACGCGCTTGCACACTCACTGATCAGTTCAAAATTATCATACTCCCTCCGTCTCAAAATAAGTGTCTTAGATTTGCCCAATATGATATATTTATACATGAAACACGTTAGATACATACATATTGGACAAATCAAAGACACTTATTTTGGGACGGAGGGAGTACATGATATGTCGTACGTGAGGTAGTTCCGTTTTTTCAGCTGCTACCCTCTGAGCTTATTGCCGGAGTGGTCCGGTGAAAGGTCTATAATGTCACTAGCTTATTGTATTATATTATTATTATTTCTTCAGAATAAATTGAAAATTTGGGATTGCAATTCTTCATCCTTGGAAAGAAGTGAAACAATTGTCTACAAGATTTAGACAGACATTTGCTCAATATAGTGCCAAAGTAGCGAATAAATTATTACTGCCAACAAACATTGCATTGGCAAAGAAGTAGAATTTAGACTTCAAAATACTCGCAACAATAAACCGAATATGATAGAATTCAAAGATAAACTGCCACCGCCGTGGTCCGAGTACCAATTTCTCGATGATGTACATACATTACAAAAAAAAAATGAACACTATACACAAACACATATTACTCACTGTCATGCATGCATACATCTTATGCACATATGTTTGTACAGAAATTACCATGCATATGAACTCTTTTATAATGTAACTTGTGCTCGACTACCAGTATAGATTTAAAGTGGAGAAGCTCGGGAAGCTGGGACAGAGCAGCGTCTTCCCACTCTGAAGAAGCTCGGGTGGGTGTGGCTACTGGCAGAAACGGCTGTGAAACAAGAGTTCTTTTCAGTTTAGGCTTATTCTCACCTCAATGCTGTAACAGAAGCCGAAAACAATTGGGCATCAATCTTGTACCTTGATTCGTGTGTTCTGTATTTTTTCTTTATGAAAGATAACCTCGTCATCCGACATTTTCTAGCAATTACTTATATTCTGTTACGGTTTCTAGGTGAGATAGCTTAACAGTTTTCCTGTCCCACCGGACTATGTCTTCACGTGTATCAAAGAAATAAAAATTTGTTAACCTCATATCCTACTTTTATAAAATGTTTTGTTCTGATCTACGGAGTATATGAGATGAGCAAGTAGAAACCGAAACCTGATTAAAAATATGCTTGATCCAGAGCCTTCTGCTCCAACAAATAGAAGTTTCTGAACTTGATAATCTGGGATAAACCTAGTCGAACACAGAGGCATCTTCTTTCAAACCACGAGAATATCCAGGAGGTATTGGCAGTGAGAAAAGGCCAGCGATAAGACGAGTAGACGCCTGGCTTACCAAAGCATATGAATAAGATAGTTAATCAGTTGATTTTCTACACAAACTTCCAATCAGAACATTATTTGCCAAAATATTACCTTTCGCCAAATATTTCCCTTTATTATGTTTTGCCCCTCCTCTTCATAAGATCCATCATCATATAACCAGAAATGAGTATTTCGAGTGCACTGTACACTTGCCAACTAAATGAAAAGCCAGCAAAAACTCTGATCAAGATCTTGCAGAGGTGATGAATGTCCTCCTAAGAAGATTAAGTTCCCTTTTCAGATTTAGGAGCAGTAATGCAAGAGCCGCTTAAGCATACAAAGGTACACACCAATGGGAGATCAAACCTTAAAATTCTCAGCATGTATAACATAACACTGAGTGAGATGGAAGTAGATGGGTCATATATTTGGGGTACCACAAAAGACCTCGTAGTAGCAGTCCAGTAGCTACTGCCAGTGTGGTATTTGCAATAGCAAGTAGAGTAAACAACTGTCAACTGGTAGTCGAGCACTGACTCACCACTAGCCTATGATTCGGCGCCACAGTGACTCAACTCGACTCTTCATCCTTGGTTGCGTCACTCGTCCAGGGACAATGTAAAAGCAAAATTATTTTAATCTCTTAACTAAGAATGAAAAACTGTAGTTGAAATAGATATCATTTAGTTTAATCTATGTAATTCAGAGACAGCCATTTCATTTTTGTTTGTGGCTACTAACTTATAACCAAAAGGCAATTACGCAGTCAATCTTCAGACAGGTAAGACCTTCAAGTTGTGCATGGAAAGCATCACCAAATGGTACACGTTAGGAGTTACTCTGCTCCTTTAAACTACATAATGTCAAGAAATATAACATGCTGAATGTCGCAGAGCCGTTATTTTAAATGTTGACGCACTTCTGAGATCGACCAGAAATATCACCCACCCCTATTTGTTTATCATTCAGATCACCGATTACCTTCCTTATATGTATAACCTTCCAATCCACTATGTGGAAACAAAATAAACATAGCTCCCAGTTAATACGGACACATGAAAAGAATACCACTGTAAAGTGTACAAATAGTTTGATAGATTGTGTGATTCATGACATTATTAATAAAGTTATGGCAGCGAGTGACCATGTTTAGCTGATTATGCGAGGCATTGTTCATCCAACATGTACCACAAATATGTTAGGGACAAAGATAAATGTGGGAACTATCATTGAAGTTCCAAGTGCTTGGACTTTTATTTTTCAATAAACCGCGGCTGTTACTAAATATTTTCTAGTATGGCCCATCTCAGCTGGAGTATTTACCTTAAGCATCATGAGCTCTGTTTTTGTGATCTCCCTCCCATTCATGAACACCTGCGTAGTGCCATTGCTGGCATCTTCTCGAAGCTTTCCTCCAACGCTCAACTTTGAACTAACAATTCTATCTGGTCTCTGACCTTCCTGACACCAGGATTTAAATGTAGGACCAGTTATTTGCTAATTCCAACATGTGTCAATCTAACGGTTCTGAATAGAAATGAACATGTGACATCCCGAACTCTTACCTTTCCCCACAGCCCAGAGTCTTTGTCATACCAGTACTTCCCCGGCGTGAGCCGCTCCGGCGGCACGGCGCACCGCAGCAGAAGATCCAGGTCGCGCTGCGAGAGTCCACGCCCGTTCACCACGACCTCATCCGGCCGCACATGGTTGGACGCGCAGCCTCGCTCCGCGCGCATGACCTGCCGCACCTCAGCCGGTGCGAGCAGCCGCGCCAGAAGCCGAGACCCGTTTCCCAGCCTTTCCCGGCGCCGAGCGACTGTTGCAGGGTGGTCGAGGCACATGCGGCCCTCCGGCATGGACCCCGTATCCCGCAGAACGCACCCGGCGCAGTACCGTACCTCAAGGATCCCCATCCCGATTCCCCATTGCTGCACCTAGCGCACGCCCGCCGCTTTTCTCTGGGGTCGCTGGTCACCTGCAGGTCCGAAGCCAGCGGCAGCGGCGGAGAGTGGCTGAGCCTGAGTGGGTGGCGACGGGGAGTTGCCCGAGGTCGAGGAGGCAGGACTGGCGGTGCCCGGCGAAGAGGGCGGCGAGGGCGCACGAAGAGGAGGAGGATCTGGCGGGCGGAGGATACGGGAGATGCAGCGGCGGTGGCGGGCAAAGGGAGGGAGGGGCGGCACGGCGGCGGGGAGCGGGAGGTCCGCGTTCGTGGTCGCCAGGAGGGAGCGTCGGCGGGGAGGGCGACGGAGGAGTAGTCGAGGTGGTCCTCGTCAGGCACCGGCGCGCCCGCTGGGAGCAGCTTCTGGAGGGCCCGCGACCACGCCGACTCCGCCTGCGGCGGGTCAGGAGGTGCCGGAGCGGGCGGAGAGGACGGCATAGTTGTGGCTAGGATTAAGGTGCCGCGGGCGTGGTGCTAAGCTGGGTGGCAGCAATGGCTACGTGGAGGAGCTAGGCGTGTCTAATTGGGGAGAAAACAAGGCGGAGGCGGCGGAGAGTTCGAAATTAATGGCGTTTGTCTTTTTTTTTTTTTTTTGAGCAGATCAATTGGCGTTTGTCGATGAGCAAAGCTAGCCAACGGGCCGAACCAGGCAAGACGGGCCGTCCCGTGCCGGCCTTCGGGCCTCACCTCAAGGCACAAGCACGGCACGTTTAGTAACGGCCGGCCAGTTTAACGATTCTGAGCTGAGCCAATTTTGGCCTGTTTTGGCGCCAATCCTTTATATCGCCCCGCGGCGATCCTTCCCGCTTGCGTCGCCGCGGGTGGGCCGGCCTAACAGTGGATTTTTTTTCTTTTTTTCTTTTTCTGTTTCCGTCTTTCTTTCTTTTTTTTTTCCTGTTTTCGTTTTCTTTTCTGTTTTCTTTTTATTTTCTTTTTACGTTTTCTTTTTCTGTTTTCGTTTTATTTTCTTTTTCTTTTTGTTTTTATTTTTGAATGATTTTCATTTTTTTTTATTTTTGTTTTCTTTTATGTTTTCGTTTTCTTTTCTGTTTTCATTTACTTTTTTACTTTTATTTTTGTTCTTTTAATTTTTCTATTTCTTTTTTAACTTTTATTTTCTGTTTTTGTTTTTTGTTTTGTTTTCTTTTTTCCTTTTGTTTTTCACCCCCATTTTTCTGTTTTTAAAATTTTATACAAAAAAAGTTTCTGGACACCTCCATTTTCTGTTCACTTTTAAAATCGTTCAAAAATAGTTTCTGTTCCACCGCTTTTTTTCTCTTCACTTTTAAAATTGTTCAAAAAAGTTTCCGTTCACACCCCATTTCTATTCATTTTTTAAAATTGTTCAAAAATAGTTTCCGTTTACTAACCTTTTCTGTTCAATTTAAAATCATTCCAACATAATTTTTATTCACTTTTAAAATCGTTCAAAATAATTTTCGTTCATTTTTTAAATCGTTCAAAAATAGTTTCCGTCCCACCTCTTTTTTGTTCGCTTTTAAAATCGTTCAAAATAGTTTCGGTTCACCCCATTTATGTTCATTTTTTAAAATCGTTCAAAAATATTTTCCGTTTACTAGCCTTTTCTGTTCAATTTTAAAATCGTTCCAAAATAATTTTCGTTCAAAATAATTTTGTTCACTTTTAAAATCGTTCAAAATAATTTTGGTTCACTTTTAGTTTTTGTTTTTGCCTACCCTACCTTTTGAAAAACCATTCAAATTCATTTCCGTTTCACACTTTCTATTTTCGTTCATTTCGGAATTCGTTCAAACATAGTTTCCGTTCAAAAATAATTATTATTTTTAGTTTCTATTTTTGCCGACACCTACATTTAAAAAAAAAACATTCAAACATAGTTTTTTTCAAAAATAATTATGTTTTCTTTTTAAAACCGTTCAAATTTTTAGTTTCCGTTTTGTCCTTTTCTTTAAAAGCGCTCGAACGTATTTCCCTTTCACACTTTTTAATTTTGTTCTTTTTTAGAATTCGTTCAAATATAGTTTCCGTTCAAAATTAGTTTTGTTCTCGTTTTAAAATTGTTCTATTTTTTTAGATTCTGTTCTGCCTACCCCTACCTTTTTTTAAAAACTGTTCAAATCTATTTCCGTTTGACATTTCTATTTTCGTTCATTTCGGAATTCGTTCAAACATAGTTTCCGTTCAAAAATAATTATGTTCTCGTTTTAAAATCGTTCTTTTTTTAGTTTTTGTTCTGCCTACCCCTACCTTTTTTTTAACCGTTCAAATGTATTTCCGTTCCACATTTTCTATTTTTGTTAATTTTGGAATTCGTTCAAACATAGTTGCCGTCAAGAATAGTTAGTACAAATACTACATCTTCAATTTTTTCCCGTGTGGAAATTCATGTTTCTCTGAAATAACCATATTTTCCTAATTTTACACATTTTTATGTACATTATTACATAGATCAAACACCTAGAAAAAAATTCTTCGCTTTGAAACTGGTTCCATGGGGTGCTGGCTAAATGGAGGGAGAGAGGTTCGATGTTTGAATTTGAAATTGATCCGACATAATCGTGCTCGTGTTGCCGTATCTCTCTGCGCCTCCATGGCTCCATGTATTGTAAAGCTAGCTCAGGAAAAAACCATCCCATCCCCCTCCGCACGCCTCCTCTTGCTCGCTCGCGTGCGTGAACAAAACGGAGTCAGAGTGGCTTTGACTGGTCGCTCCTCGCGATGCACCCACGGACTAGTGCAAACTGGCGATCCCTGGGTCCATGCGCGACGCACGGACTACAAACGTACGCCCTTTTCTCTTCTCCATCGCCGATTGACGTCACGGCTCGATTGGCCTCCCTTTTTCTATGGTCCTCGCGAAGAACAGTGAAGTAGTCTTTCGCGCGTGAAAATGGGCTGGCCCAATTTGTCCC
>CAMZMU010000059.1:5890682-6130927 GCA_947311845.1 Poa pratensis
CGTTAAATAATGAAGATGCTCCATGGTTACGGCCGAAGCGATCATAGGCCAGGGACATACGCGAAGAAGGGTTCATGGCATTTATGTAAATCAATGTAATGTATTAAACCTTTATGTGATGTGTAGTAATGTATTAAACCTTTATGTGGTGAAAACCATAATACACGAAATGGGAGTTTCCACCTAGAAGAAATGGGTTATATCACATGTGAGTTTTCTTTTTTGTTTTCTGTTAATTAATTGCATGACGACCGGTGAAACACGCGTGGTAGGTGGTTGTCGGCTCCCACACCTCCCGTGGGAACCTCTCAAACCTCAGCTTCGTTAGGTACACCTTCAGAAGAAAACTCCAACGTCTTACACGCGCTCGAAAAAGTTGGAACAAAACACACGGTTCCCCCTGCATACAGCCCGACGGTGGCTCGTGAGTGCCCGCATATCAAATGCACCGTAGGACGTAGCTAGGGAACCCGAATGTTTTGTGTTTGAGCGCCACTTCGATCCAAGCAGCGGTAAGACGTCTCTGATGATCTACAACCGTCCGGCAAGACATCTCTGATGATCTGCAACCGTTTGGAACGGTCGCAGGTCATCAGAGACGTCTTGCCGCTGGTTGCCCAAAGATGCCTCTCCGAGTGACGCTGGAATGTTTTGTGTGAGTGAGTAACCTATCTGAGGAGTGGCTATTTATAGGTACGTGTGCTTCTTTAGTCCCGGTTGGTAACACCAACCGGGTCATGTGGCTCACGAAGTGGTCGTGATACTGCTGATCCAACAGCTCACAATCCCTCAAAAGAAACACACCCCTGATCCAACGTCTCACAAGCGTTTGAAAGAAACACACGATCCGTGTGCTTCTTTAGTCCCGGTTGGTAACACAAACCGGGTCATGTGGCTCACGAAGTGGTCGTGATACTGCTGATCCAACAGCTCACAATCCCTCAAAAGAAACACACCCATGATCCAACGTCTCACAAGCGCTTGAAAGAAACACACGATCCGTGTGCTTCTTCCTTATTGGTGGGATTCCCTTTAGTCCCGGGTGGTGGCTCACAAAGTGATATCCAACAGCTCACAAGCCTTCAAAAGAAACAGACCCCTGATCCAACGGCTCACAAGCGCTCGAAAGAAACACACGATCCGTGTGCTTCTTCTTTATTGGTGGGATTCTCACTATATATATGTAGTCATGCATGGCCTCCATTGGCATAGCACATCTAAACTCATATCTGCAACATCATCACTCTCTCATGGCTTCCACCGTACCCACTCTAACCTACTCGGAGGCGGAGGCGCTTTGCGCCTCGAACTACCCCTGCCCGCCCGGCTACGACGTCCCCGCCGGCTGGAGGCTGAGCACCGGAGGCGTGCCGGTCCCTCCTGTCCCTCAAGGTTTGGCGCGCCGGGCGGCCATCACAAACCACTACTACCTCGAGCTCACTCCGGAGCAGCGGATGGATCCCCGCTGGCATCCCGACTACCGCCCGACTTGGGACGCCTTCTTCATCAATCGGCGTGAGAGGGCGCTCGCCAGGTACGAGGAGGACCGCCCGCGTCCTTCGAACTTCAACGAGGCCGGCCGTCGGCTTTGGTGGGCCGGCCGGACTCTCAAGAGGGTCATGGACTACATCATGGCCGGCGATAACCCCCGCCTGCGCTACCCTCAATTACAGTCCAGGCGAGCGCCCCCGTCAACGACTACATCACGGCCGTCCGATGACAGCGACGACGACGGCGGCGACTACGACGACTACGAGGACGAGTATTATAGGCCTAGACAGGAGTATGACTAACCTGAGCCACATCATTGGTTAGGACAAATGGTTCGTCTATGTACCCAAGATTGTTGTCATTCCCTAATGCTGGTCTAGCTACGACGACGATCGTGTAAAATGTATTATTTATCTCTGCATTTCCAACTAATGATCTTTAGTATCTGAATAAGTAATCTGGTTTTGAGTTAGTTATGCAAAAGATAAAAGTTAATACATTTTTTAATTCAAAATAGCAAAATGGTTAATAGTTTGAAAGTTTAGTGAGATTCAAATTGAAAATGACAATAATAAAGTATGCAAAAGATATGAGTTAATGCATTTTTGAATTGAAAATGGCACAGTTAATACATGATGCAAACAGATGTATGGATGATATATTCAGATTCCTTTTTTTTCTGATAATAATAAACATATTATTGTATTACTAGCAAAATGTCCGTGCGTTGCTATGGGCTGATGAGAAAATGATTCATATATCTATAGAAGCGTAAGATAAAAAGCGGTAAAGAGAAATCCACAATGCAAGTATGACCTAGTATCATGGTATGCAAATTTAAGTGGCAACCAAATTCAAAATCATGGTCGGAGTGAAAATAGTACCAAATTGCAGTTCAGTATTCAGTATTCTTGATCCGCTATATGCATGTTAAATGGTCAATCTGCATGAGACCCTGAATTGAGTATATCTGATAGTAACATACAAGAAGAGGCTGGTTAGAGATGAAAATTGTTTAGTGGAACAATGCACAAAAGACCATCAGGTCAGGACACAATTGCTGAGACATGTTTCTATAATTCTATTTCATCCTAGATTCCCCTGTCTGAAACCACGAATAATGCACACATACGTGTGGTTGAAGGGGCCATATCAGAGTAGCCAAAAACACTTGGGAAATCATGGCACGGCCAATGGCAGTTCGTCCTCACGAAGAAACATGAGGAGCTGAGATATCTCCGACTTTGATGGAAATTCGGTAGATGGGTTGGTAGGCAGATAGATGATAGATATCTGATCACAATCTCCACATTTGGCCTTGGCATCTTGTCACATTTTCCTTATGAACTCGGACCAAACCAGCCAGCCAGCCAATTCGGTCTGAAACATGCCTCCCGTTTTACTTTGATGGTAGTAATAAGATGCCAAATGAGACGCTGGTCTCTCCTAGTGTTGTTGCCATCAGCACATGAGTATTTGATCACTAAGTTCATGTCGTGTACAAGATAGCTGCGGCAGCAAAGTTGCATTACAGACTTTCTTTCTTATGGTCTCCTTGTTTGACGTAAAAGTCTCTAGTTTTTTAACTGTCAAAAAGGTAATACTGACGAAACATTATTAGTCTGCTTCTCGAAGATACCCAGATGCAGCCTTCGGAGGATGGCCGGAAATTGAAGAAGGGAAGGACTGAGCCACAACCGTTGGGTACCAGGACGGCCAGCAGAGGTATGGAGGCTGGCCATCACCACAAACCAGACGCGGCCGCATGCGGCGCGCTTCGAGGTCGTCGTCGAATCGAGACATCAGATCGAAAGAACCAGGATCAGAGAAGTTGAAAGGAGTGCCACAACTGGTGAGGACGGAGGAGATGCGGCGACTTGCTCTGGCCGGAGGTCGAAGGGGAGGGGCCGAGCTGATATGAACTCCAAGGCGAGCTTGAGCTGGTTGGGGGCGGAGCAGAGTTGGTATAGGCGTAGCACAGCCTCTTTGGTTCCCTCTCCAAAATTACCCCCAGCACAATCATGCGATCTGGAGGTGCAGCAGCAGCGTTGTGGCTGGGAGGAAGAAAAGGCAGCGTCGCGGCGCGTCTGCCCAACCTCTTGGAGCCCTGTCGCTCGACGGTCGTCTCGGCATCGGCCATGCTGTTTTTTTTTTGCGGGTTCGTCTCAGCGCGCCGTGGAGAAGGAAGCCGCTCGCTAGCTCTGCTGCTCGTCGGAACCTCCGCAAGCCAGAGTGAGGCGGCGCGTGTAGAGTACCGAGGTGACGAGCGCAAGGGTCTCGGCGGCGGTTCAGTCTGGTTGTTCTGATTGCTCTGTGCATACAGGGATATCATAAAGCTCCAAAATATCACATGATCATGGGAACCATCTCGAAAGCTAACCGGGCATCCTCGATACTCCCACATTTGGCATACATATCAAGCAACGCACCACAAATATGAGGATCAGCATCACAAAGTGTTTTTACTACACATGCATGAATACCCTTGCCTAACACTACTGACGACAAGCAAACCGCGGCCTTGATCACACTGGTCAGTGCAAAAGGATTCATCTTAGAAACCGCCATCCTCATATCCCGGAACACCTGAAGCGTGTCCTCTGGGCAGTTATTCTCAGAGTAGCAAGATACCATGACACTCCAAGCAAAAGTATCCTTACCAACGATCCCATCAAACACGCGCCTCGCATCACCGACAACGCCACACATGGAGTAGGCGTCGATCAGCATAGAGCCGACAAAGGCGTTCCGGTCATGGCCCAGCTTGCACGCACACGCGTGCACGGCCCAGGCAAGGCGCAGGGCGTCCATGGCGACAACCAGCTTGAGCACCGTGGTGAGCACGAACTGGTTCACCTCGTGCCCTCCAGTCGCAGCCTGCGGAACAACGACGCCGCCGCCTCAAACTCCCACGCAGCGCGTAGCCCTGGACCAGCGTGACGAAGGACACCATGTTCCGCTCCGGCAATCCGTCGAACACCTTCTGCGCGCTGGCGAAGGGCCCGAGCTTGGTGTACATGTTGAGCAGGACGTTGGCACAGAAGAGGTCGAGCCGTGCCAGGCCACCGCTACGCACGACATGTCCGTGCACGCGGCGGCCGTCGTCGCGCGCGATGCAGCATTGCAGGGGCCTGGTGCACGCGTACGAGTCGACCCCGGGCCCGGTCCCCGGTAGGGTGAGCAAGGTGAGCTCGTCGTTGAGCCACTGCAGCGCCGCGTTGGCCGCGATGTCGCGCCGGGGCGGGAGCGTGTGGTGGGAGAAGGCGGGGAGGAGGCGGCAGCTCAGTCGCCGGATCATGAGTACAGGGGCGTGCGGGGGCCCAGCCGGCGGCGGGCAGGGATGTGAGGAGCATCGGTCTTGGCCGTCTCTGTGATGGGGAGATCCAAACACGCGCAACGAACGCCGGCGCGTGGGGATGCCTGGCCCGGGTGGCTGCGTGATAAGAAAAAATTGAACCGGTACACAACTTACCGGTGGCAGTGGTGGGTAATTGTTACGAACTACAGGGGTAGAATCAGAAATTAGAAAAACGTACCATGACCATCACCACATCTAGTCATATTATATATAGTAGAGATTTGGATTTATAATAATAGACATATAAATAGATGAGGTTCATTTTTCTTAGCATTTTGATATATTAATCATAATTTTCTGATAAACAGATTAAAAGTTATTGATTTTATAAGTTTAAATCATTTCCTGAAAATTATATAAAAGAAAACAAAAAAATCGAAAAGCCCATTTAGTCCCGGTTCTAGCCTCGAACCGGGACTAAAAGCGGCCCAAAATTGCGCGAACTTCAAGCGGCCCAAAATTTGACCTTTGGTCCCGGTTGTTCTTTCGTCCCGGTTGGTAAGAACAACCGGGACCAAAGGCCTTTGGTTTATAACGCCCGTGCCTTTCCTCTTCTTCCACCTCTGGCGCAGTTCCCCCGACGAGAGACTCTGGCGAAACCCTGCTCCGGCGATTTTTCGATCTCCGGCGCGGCCCCGCCCTCCACCTCTCCCGCCACCCTGCTCCGGCGCGGCCCTGCCCTCCACCTCTGCCGCCACCCTGCTCCGGCCGCGGAGCCGCCGCCGCCCCTCCCACTCGACCACCGTCGCCTCGCTCGACCTCGGCCTCCCCGGCGAGCTCCTCTGCGCCTCCTGCTCGACCTCGGCCGCCCTGGTGAGCTCCTCTGCGCTCCTCCTGCTCGACCACCGCCGCCCAGCCCCGCTGCACTGGTTGATTTACTGAATGTGCCGCTGGAGATTAAAATTGTAGATTAAAAGTAATAAGATTAAATTAAAATTGTAGGTTAGAAGTAATTAGATTAAAATTGTAGGTTAGAATTTTAGTGTGATGTATATAGTGAATTACTTGCTGCATTCTACTAGGTTAGAAGTAATTAGATTAAAATTGTAGCAATTGTGATGTATATAGAAATTGTTAGGTTAGAAGTAATTAGATTAAAATTGTAGGTTAGAATTTTAGTGTGATGTATATAGTGAATTACTTGCTGCATTCTACTGGGTTAGAAGTAATTAGATTAAAATTGTAGCAATTGTGATGTATATAGAAATTGTTAGGCTAGAAGTAATTAGATTAAAATTGTAGGTTAGAATTTTAGTGTGATGTATATAGTGAATTACTTGCTACATTAGGGAAAATATTTAGGATTTTTTGTGATGTAAAATTGTACACACATGCTTAGGTTTAGAAATTCAAACCTAAAAGGATTTTTTGTTTAGGTTTAGAATTCAAACACTTAGAATTTTTTGTGTTAGGGAAAAAATTTGTGTTAGGAAAAAAAATTGTGTTAGGAATTGTTACTACTGTGTTAGGAAAAAAATTGTGTCAGGAAAAAAATTGTGTTAGTAATTGTTAGTACTGTGTTAGGAAAAAAAATTGTGTTCGAAATTGTTAGTGCTGTGTTAGGAAAAATTAAGAAATAGCTTGTTTAAAATATTTAAAGTGTTAGCAAAATTTATGTGTTAGCAAAATTAGCAAATTTAACTTTGTATTCACATTTGCATTCACATATCCGATTCACATTTATATGCAAAGTTACCCAACTAAAGTTTTGTGCATTGTTCTTAATTTGCAGAAACTATGGAACGAGACGAAAATCAGGAAAACATCCTCGAGGATATAATCCGCGGGCCGGAAGATGTTGGCGATGTCACCTCGCAGTTTCTGAACAACTCCGGTGAGGGAGATGAGTCTCTCAACCGAAGAGACGGCTCCGGTGAGGTAGAACCCGACGGCTGGGGTGAGGGAGAAGTCGGCGAGGGAGAAGCCGACGAGGGAGAAGCCGAAGGCTCCGGTGGAACATTAAATGTTGCAAACTCCGGCGAGGTGCATATACATATATTAATGAAGCCGAAGATTGTATTAATTAAGCCTCTGCTGTCTATATACATATATTAACGCTCTTTCTTCTTTTAGCCCTCCGGATCGAGCAAATCTTCTGTAAGGACAAAACGAGGCCCAGCCAAAAAGTTGGGCGACCAAGAAAGGTACAGGATCGAAAAAGTCGCTGAAGACGGCACACCGACTGCTCCCCCTGGTGTTAAAAATAAAATGGTAAAGCAATGCGGAGTTCTTGTTAGGGACTACATCCCGATCACCGTTCGAGAATGGCATCAGCCAAAGGAGGGAGGAGTAAGATATGTCGGCGATGAGGGCAAAGAAAGACTTTGGAGAAAGCTCATGCTTAATTTCACCCTGGCGCCAGAGGTGGATCCAGATGAGGAGGATCCAAATGAGGCAGAAAAGATTGCCCGGAAAAACATGGAGCAAAAAGTCAGGGACTGGGCTCTTAAGAAGATGGCCGAGCTATTCAAGAACTGGAAGAAAAGATTGAACATCGAGTTTGTCCAGAAAAATAAGACTCCGGACTTCGATAAAGGGTATGAGAAGATAAGGGACTACTGGGAAGAATTTGTGGCGTACAAGAAATCAGAGGAAGCTCAGGAAAAGTCTGCAAAAATAAGGCAAATGCTGCTAAAAAGATCTACCACCATACTATGGGGGCTGGTGGCTACGCTTTTAGCATGCCTAAGTGGGAGAAACTTGAGGCGGACCTGCTGGCTAAAGGGATCACTCCAGAGCCACTCGCATGGATCGAACGGGCAAGAAATTGGTTTTACGGGCATGGGGGCACGTTGGACGCAGAAGGGAAGTGCATATATAACAGAAGACACAAAGATAATCCCCTACTACCCATCGAAGGCATTAGAAATGCAGTAAAGGATGTTGCAGAGGGACGGTTCATTCCCGATAGAGAGGATGACGAGCTCACACGCGCCCTTGGGAATAAGGAACACGACGGACGGTTACGAGGCGTACCAGGCTCCAAGCCCAAGACAATTGCGATTCCCGAGCACAGGAAGAAATTTCCTGATAGAAGCCATCAGAGGAGAAAGGAAAGGGAGGCAATGGAAGCACGCGCTGCTGCAGACCGGCTGCGTAATATAGAAGAAGAATTAAAGCGGCAGAAGGATCAAATTGCCGCACTTAGCCAGCAAGGTACTAGCGGCCAATCTCAGCGGCACATGGTAGAAGCTGCATGCGATGGTACCGGTGGCCCATCGAATCGGAAAAGCAGCGTGGCTTCCACGGAGCTCCAGGATGGTACTGATGATGCAGTGACGGTGGCTCCACTTCGTCGCTACCCAGTGGATGATATCACGGAGAGCACACCTTGTGAGATGCATGTGAAAGTTTTTAACTTAACCGTGAAGGTGGCGGTCGGCTATGTCGTACCAATTGGACCTAATCCAACTTACCATTTCTCTCCGGTTCCAAATGGCTACGCTGTTGTCGCGGTGGATGAAGTGATGAAAGATTATGAGGAGCTGAAGCTGCAACACCCTGCAGGTGAAGATGGGGAGGTGCTTGAACTTGGAGAAGCCAAGAAAGCGACCATTCTATGGCCAAAGGAATTCATCGTGCTTCCGAACTGGCAGCCAAGGCCATCGACTCCTCACCAGTCTCCAGCGCAACAGTCCTCTTCACCGCCTCAGCATTCTCCAGCGCAACAGTCCTCTTCACCGCCTCACCAGTCTCCAGCGCAGCCGTCTCCGCCGCCGCGTCAGCCGTCTCCGCCCACCGCTCGTACTATGAGGGGTAAGCGATCACCGAAACGTAAAAGGTCGCCCCTCCCAACAGTACCTCATAAGAATCTTCCCATTAGACCTTATGACAGGACTGTAGCGGAAAACGCCGCGGAGGTGGCTGCCTACAATAAGGCTTTTTTTGCACCAAAAAAGCCCGAGCAAAAGCCGGTATACGATGAAAAATCCAAAAAGTGGGAAAGTCCTTCCTTGCGCAGCCATCCCAAATATCGATGAATCTGCAATCTGACTATGGTCGTGAACTTAGTAAGCTAGCACGTGCCCAGTCTGAGCAGGACAAGGAAAGAAGTGCAAAAAGCGGGAAACAAATTGCCCAGCTCGGACAGCAGAAAAATCAATCGGTCCCCCCGCTCATAGTGTGTTCCGATATCGACAAGGACTTCAGAGCCGATATGGATAAGGACCT
This sequence comes from Poa pratensis, assembly GCA_947311845.1. NCBI lineage: Eukaryota > Viridiplantae > Streptophyta > Magnoliopsida > Poales > Poaceae > Poa > Poa pratensis. The sequence goes on from CAMZMU010000059.1 coordinate 5,899,702, forward strand.
GCAATTATTGGACCCCAGAGCCATAGCTGCTGCTAGAGAACATGGTATCACTGTATCGCAGGCCATGGAAAATGCTACCGCCTTGGGTATGACTCTTGGTCAACTTTTAGGCTATGAAGAACAGCCAATGTTAGAGATAGCACGGAAATATGTCAGGGGAGTCTATGGTCAGTAATGAGGAGCTGCGTCTATCAACACATATGCGAAATCTGCACAACTGGTACATGGTGCACACATCAAAGAAGGGGCGAAGGAGTGGATTGCGGTGGACGTTCGAGTGGAGCATTTCTTCAAACCTTACAGTATACAGGTTCAAATGACTGAACTGTTTCAGTTATTCAATCAGCGCGCCCTCGACAAATCTATCCTCAGTTGCTATTGTCTGTAAGTGATTTATTTTCGTAATTAAGTCTCTAGCTCAGCTCGTTCATTGCCTGTATTATATTATCCTGACTATATATATATCCTTTTGTACGCTATTATGTAGAATGAAGATGATGGAATGCAAAGCATCTAGACATTATGAGGTTGGGTTCGTTGACCCATATATCGTTAATGAACATACGTTACAATCACCCCAGAGACGTGGAGCATGACCTGACCACCTCTTTAATCAAGCAAAACTTCTGTACGGAAATACTATTTCCTTACAACTTCAAGTGAGTGTTTCTGTCTTGTACATATTTTTATTTGGCTTTCTCGATGTTAAGTGTAATTGATGAGCTATGCATGTCTGCTTTATGTAAACGTCCGCAGGTTCCACTGGATTCTGCTAAGCATTCAAGTTGACAAGTCCATAGTTGAAGTCCACGACTCATTAAGTTGGGACCAAGCGCGTGGACCGAAATGAAAGAAATGCTCAATAAGTAATTTCAATCATTATCGCATTATATCGGCCTCTTTCGTTCGTTTCCTGATATCAAGTAATTAATAACTCCTTTGTTCATTTTTTTGCCAAAGCAGGTGTTGGACAATATTCAAACAGAATGTAGAAGGTCCATTCAAAGATGAGCTAACTTATATATCGGTGAAAAGTCCGCAGCAGCCACCGGGGAGTAATTTATGTGGATTCTACGTTTGCGAGTTCATTCGCGAGTTGACCTCTGAGCGGAGAACAACTTCTTTGAGCAAAATGCGGGAGAAGCTCGACCCAGAACGCGCATACGAGCAATTCAAGAGGAATTGGCGGGATTTCTGCTTAGGGAGGTCATCGATGAAAGGGGAGAACATTATGCTTCGGACGATGAACTACATATGTGATCTATCTCCATGTAATTAAATAGTTGTATTCTCGCAAGAGATCGAATATTAATTATATATGCATCAACGTGTACTGTGTATATAGTAGAGCGTATAATATGCGTACGGAAACGATGGAGAGCACGTCGGCGATGCGAAGAAGGGGGAGACGACGGAGGCACCGGCGAGAGGGAGAGGGGGCACCGGTGAGAGGGGGCACCGGCGAGAGGGAGACCCTAAACCCTAAATACAAAAAAAAACTCATTGGTCCCGGTTCGTAACACGAACCGGGACCAATGAGTCTCCCCCACGCCCAGCCAGAACTGGCCACGTGGAGACCCATTGGTCCCGGTTCGTGGCTGAACAGGGACCAGCATTCGTCCTGATTGGCTAGTCCCGGTTCGGGAACCGGGACGGATGGCCCAACCGAACCGGGACCATAGGCCAGTTTTCTACTAGTGGAGGGGATATTGATGAAGTCGAGCTGGCACATAGCCTCGAGGCACCATTCCCGCTCCTTCGAGGTGTGGTCCTCGTCTGCACAGAGCCCGCGCTCGAGCAGGTTGGCATTGTAGGCCTCGTGGCGACGGAAGCACTTCGCACCGTGGCGCTCTGAACGCACTGATTTGGTCGAGACGATCTTTATGAGGTGGTTGTTATTCTCGATGTGCTGCAAGGCGACGTTGTCGTCGCTCTCGGCCGCGTCGGGGTCTAACAGTGCGGTCGGTGACCGAGCACGCATGGCCCCGCGCGAGCTCTCGGCCTTGGCTTCATGTGTGTCGCGGCTTACCCGGAGCCCGCGCCACTGCCACGGGTGTCGACGTGACATGCGGCCGCGGTTGCGGCCCTGCTCCGACCACGCCACTCGTCGCATCTCCTTTTGCTCCGGGATATCGCCGACAAAGCAGCATGGCCACGAGGCCATCCGGCCCCTAGCGTGGCCACGGGAGTTGTTCACTAGCCACATATCACCAAGAGGGACTAGGGTGGAGGGGGATGGGCCGATCTGCCGGAATTTTGTCGCCGGAATAAGCAGATTGTATAACGGCGGCAAGGTTTTGTGGCGGGGAACTGAGGGGTGCTAGCCTAAATCGGCCGGCGACCCCTACATATATGGGTTGAGCTTGACGATTTATGAGCCATCTTAAAAAGTATTATGGGTCGGGCTAATATACGGGCTCTGCTCAGGGCGACAAAACGGATCAGAAACGTAACCGGCCAAATTATAAGGGTCGGCACGTTTTAAGAGCATCTCCAGTCAGGGCGCCCAAACGGCCGCCCAAAGCTGTTTGGGGCGTGCCGGACACAAAATCGCGCCCACTCGCGGCGCCCAAATGCGAATTCAGTCCGTCGCGGCCCAGTTTTGTGTCCGGCACGCCCAGCCCACGCCCTCAACTTGGGGAGGCTTGGGGCGGCCCCGGAGGAAGCGTCTGCGCCACGGCGGCGTCAACGTAGGTGAGCCGTTAATGGTGTGGCAGGCGAGCCGTTGGACGGCCGGAGTTAAGGCGACCTCATCCGTTCGCCTCCCTGGCCGCTATATAGAGCGGGTTCCTCGCCGTCTCCACCATCTCACACAGCCATCTCCATCCCACACCTAGCCATGGCCTCTGCCCGGTGCGCCACGAAGGAAGAGAGACGAGCGTAGACGGAGACCCGTCGTCGCCGCCGTGAGAGCGTCATGGCTCGCCGCGGCTGGCCATCACAGGAGGCAGGCTCGTCGGCCGTCAACGCTCCGCCACCTCCTCCACCGCCACCGGCGAACCAACTCACGGAAGCCAAGGCGCGCGAGCTCGTCCGCACTAACACGCCGGTGCCGGCGAACTGCGTCCTCCCCGAGGGATGGGCCACGAACCCAGTGCACGTCCCCGTTGCACCCATGCTGGCCGGCCAGGCGCAGCTCGACTACGTCGCCTCGTGCATGAGGACGATGGCGTCGGAGCTGCACGACGACCCCAGGTTCGAGCCGAACTCGGCGTACTGGGACAAGCAGGTCGAGCTCGAGCACGCCTACCGCCTCCACTCCTTCTTCGCCCCCAAGCTGCCTGAGGACTGGCGCGAAGACTCCGACAACGACGGCCTCACCAACACCACCGACGAGGACTTCGCAGCGGGCATGGAACGGGAGAGGGTTCGCTACGAGGCGGTGGAGCAGGCTCGTCGCGCAAGATCGGAACGAGGCCGCGTGCAACCTCCTCCGCCGCAACCTCAACAAGAGGCGGAGGAGGATGACGGCTTAGGGGACTGGCCGCCGACACCGGAGTGGGATCCCGGCCACATGCAGCTCGTCATCGAGGCCGACATAGCCTCTGCCGCCGCCACCGCCTCCGCCGCCACCACCTCCAGCTCCGCCGCCACCACCTCCACCACCGGCTACCTTTGCTGTCTCTGCTCGGACTACCGCCGGGGTCATGTGCTCGCCGCCGCAAGGGCCGGCGCCTGCCCCAACTGCGGGTGCCTGGCGTGTCACCCTACTTACTAGATCTAGTATAGGTCTAGATTTAAATTTAAATGAATAGTTCAAATGAAATTTAATGAAATATATGCATTTTCGTATCAAATTTTCATATATGAATAATGTTTGGGCGTCGCGAGTGGGGAGCGAGGGCGCCCAAATGGGCAAGCCAGTCCGGACGGCGCCCAAAGGGCCTGTCCGGACGGCCTTTGGACGCCCATTTGGGAACCGCGAGTGGAGATGCTCTAAGGGATCTGATAGAGATGCTATAACTGTGAGAGTCGTGGTGAGCCATGAGCATCAAGTGCACTGCCTGCTGAACATCATCAGCACGTGCAGGCGTCCTCTTGAACACCCACAACAACATATGAACATATGAATACATTTCATCATACAACTTAGACGCACGATCAACACATGAGCTAAATCTAAGCGAGGCACGAGAAGAACAAAAATTCTCCATGATACGTATTAGACTCCTTGTTTTTACATGCCGGGTTAATTGGATAGATGTCAGTGCAATTTCCCCTAGAAACGTCATTGCAATTTTTTGTTTTTAAAAAATGCTACTCAATTCTCGTTACAATTCATAAATGTCATTATGTCCAATTAAACACACATAATGTCCAATATACTCTCGTATTTTCTTTCGTTTCCACTTGAAATGTCATTAATTAGAACTAACGGTTCGGGCACCCCTCTGAGTAGCATTCACGGTGGTCAGCATGGCACATCCGTCGCGTGGTTTGCTCACAGTCTGCAAATCTTTGTACCCGCATGCCTAGCATTGAGCAACTAACATTTGCTGAAAGATCTAATAAGCAAGACATATGGTCTATCCCAAACAGCAGCCATACCGACATTTCACTTAGTATTCATATATGACTAAAACTATATTGCAATTATTATGGGCCCTTCAAGGTTGTAGCTAAAGCGGGATCACCTCTAACAAAATTCTTCTTCTTGACAACTCCATGTCAGCTGAAGAAGCGCATTGGACGAGAGCGGATATTCTGCAATTAGTTGTGTCCGCGCCCTATTATCGGATGTGCTATTTTCGAGTTTTCAAAAATATAAAATAAATCGTGAACATTGGTTATGTTGTTTCTAGGTCATCTACAAATTTTCATCCCACAATATGACCATACATGTCCTGTGCAAAATGGGAAGACACAAGTAAATAGTATCGTGTACTATTCACACATAGTTTGTCTTTTTTGTGCACGCCACATATTGTCAAATTTTCGGGGTGAAATTTTGTGGATGCGCGATAAATACATAAGAGCATCTCCACCGGGGGCCTCCAAATCGGTGTCCGGCACCCCCCAATTGGGCCTCAATTGGAGGGTGTCAGACATGTGTCCGGTCAATTGGGCCAAATGCCCACCCCCAATGGCCCTAATTTTGAGCATTAGATCGAACACCTTGTGGGCATAGGAACCGCCGTCGGTTCACCTTCGCGTCGCGTCGGAACACGGCGGTTTGTGTGGACGTGCAACCGCCGCCGCGTCACTTGGGGGTGGCGTTCGCACTGATTCGCATAAATATAACCATCCTCGTCGGCCGCACGTCGCTCACATTCTCTTCGCGCACCACCGCCCACAACTCTCGCCATGTCGTTGCCTGAGAAGGAGGCCGTGGTGACCGATCAGGAGCAGGAGAAGGACGCCATGGTGGCCGATCCGGAGCAGGACGCCGTGGTGGCCGCCGATCAGGATCAGGACGCTGTGGTGGCCGCCGATCAGGAGCAGGACGCCGAGCCCCGTGTGGCTGGTGCACATGCAGCACCGGCCCTCCCCCAGGCAGCAACACCGGAGTGGCAGCCAGGAACTCCAGACGCGGCGCCGGCGGACGACGGGCCTGGAACACTGCCACCCAAGGCTGACTCCGATGATGACGAGTAGTGTTCTTAGTTTCTAGTTGTAATCGTATGTAATAATTGGATGCATGCATTAATAAAAGTCTCCAATAGTTGCGGCTATCAAATCTCGGCCATGACATAGTTTCGACCGCGCCGGAGAACAAGTCGCCAATGTCGGCCATCAAAATAGCTTCGGCCGCGCCGGAGAACTAGTCTCTAATGCCGGCCATCAAAAGGGCGCCCCCCGCAATGGCGCATGCCGATCACGTGCCGGCTACCTCGTCCTCGTCCTCCTCGCCTTCCTCTTCGGACTCCTCGACCACAACCGTTTCGGCCGCCGCCTTCTCAGCCTGAATGCGTCTCCGTTCGGACACGAAGTAGGCCTTCTGCTTGGGGCTCATGTCGCTCGTGTTGGTGGCCATGAACAGACGCTCCTCCTTCTCCGCATGGCCTTGAGCTTGGTCTTTTGCATCTCGAAGAAGGTGTCCCACTTTTTTCTGCCGCCTCGAAAAGCTTCTTCTTCTGGGCACTCGACGCAACCAACTCGTTGACCTAGAGCTACACCGACTCTTGGATGCTGCACGAGGAGGCCGTCGTCTTCTTGCCAGCCCTGGCCGCCCCCTTGCACGCCTTGACTCCCATCGCTGGATGATCCGCGCTGGCGGCCGGCAGCTTTTTTTTCATCTCCATCGGCCCCATCCTTGCAATGACTCTTCCATTTTGGGCAATCGCGAAGCGCTTCCCAACAATGCATCAACTTTTATGGCTTCTTACGATCCATCCCCAAGTCGACGTACATGTAGCCGACATCGTTCAACTGCGCAAACAAACACAAGTCAAATATGTTTGTAAACATGGCCGGTTAAAACTAAGACGCAAGTTAAGATGACCGGCTTACTTTGTCTTGGTCATTCTTGCCACTCTCCTCTCTATGCATTATTTGCTCATGGCAACCATGGAACTTGCTAGTGAGCGTCGAGATGACGCCCTACCGGCTTTCAACCGATTTGGCATTGCGATCGGGCAACACATCATGAGGTGGATAGGCCCTTCTTTCGGTGTAGTCCTTATGTATGCGTAGGCAATAAGCATCCCTCTTTTGGTTGGCGCCGGTCGTGTCGTTCATGCTCATGGCCATCCACGACTCGCACAACAACACGTCCTCCTTGTCGCTCCAAGTCCGGCCTCTGTAACCTGCCTTCCTGCCGCCATCCTCTTCCTCTTCGCCTTCCCCTTCTTCACCCTGGCCTTGGTCGCCCTTCCCTCCTTCGCCCCGGCCTTGGTCGCCCTCCCCTTCTTCGCCCTGGCCGAACTGATCGGCGTCGGCACCTCCGTAGGCACCACCGGCGATCAGTTCAGCCATCGCTTCGTCGTCATCATCCTACGCCACAAAACGGCGACACATATTGCAATATGTGTATGTACACACCAACAATTTGCATCCGGCCGCCGGCATTAAGTGCACACACCAACAATTTACATCCGGCGCCGGCAATAAGTGCGCACAACAAAAATCCGCCGGGCAACACAATAAATGTGCAGATCACCAAGGTAAATAGCACGCACCTGGCTGAGTGGGTCGTCCGCGTTGGCTCCTTGATGCCCGAAGAGGTGGCCGCGGGAAGCGGTCGCCTCGCCGCTTTTGGATGTCGTCCGCGCAGCGCCGACGAGTCGGCGAAGACGGGCGCCTCGTTCAGATCGATGCTCAGCTCGTCGGAGGAGATGGACTGCCGCGACAGCTGCGTCTGGTAGTCGTAGTGGTCCTCGAAGAAAGCCGGCGCCGACGGTGACCCGCAAAAGACGCCGGCGCTGGCAGGGCTAGAGCTACTTTGGCTCATGTTGATCAACATCTCAGCGGTATCTTTTGGCGAGGGTTCATTCGTCGCCTTGTCCTTCGCCTTCAGTCGCCTAATCTGCCGAAGTTGGGAAGCGGCTGTGCGCATCTCCGCCTGGCTCAACGCCGCCTTGGTCGGCGGCACCGAAAGCTCCTCCGGCTCTCGCTTCATCACCTTCTTCTTCGGCTACGACGCCGGCGGCGGCTTGCGACCCTTCGGATTCGGCTTCGAGAGGCCGACGGGCTTTGGCGGCATGGTGGCGGAAGGCGGCAGGCGAGAAGGTCGTGGCGGCGGCGCAAGGGTTTTGGAAATGGAGGGAAGATCCAGAATTTTGACGCCGGGGGCGGCAATGTAGAGAAATGGGAATTGGGCGCGCCGGCGTTGTGTGTATAACGGGCAGGCCACCCCTGTCGGAGGCCATGTCTGCCCCATGTCCAGCACCCCCGAGAGGGCCTCCAAACTTGGGGGGCCTTTCGGGGGGTGCCGGACACGAAATTCTCGGTCCGACACTTTGGGGGGTGCCGCTGGCGGCGTGTTTTGACGTCCGGACCCCCAATGGACCTTTGGAGGGTCAATTGGAGGGTGTCGGTGGAGATCCTCTAACCAAAGTCTACGATTTATTTCACATCTTTTAAAAAATTAGAATTGCGACATGCGGAATGAGGGTGTGGGCGTAACTAGTTGAAAACTTTAGTTTCTTCACATTGGACCAACAACTGTTCCAAACCCTCAACTGCCGCTCTTTGGGAACATGGTAACATTTTTTTAAAGGAAAACAGGTAACATCTTGGGGCATTCTGATTCCCAGGGTACAATGGGACATTCCGGCCAGTGCTCGGGGCCGCCCCCGCCGCGAGACGGCCATTAAACGCCTGACGTTGGTTGCACTCCAGCTCGCGCGCGTCCTCGTCTCGTCGGACGATGCGTCCTCTCCGCCTTGCAGCACCGCGCCCGTGGTGAGTCCGTGCGGTGCGGCCTGGTTTAGGTGCCACCTGAGAAACAGCTAGTTGGCGCCTCCCTCCGTCCCATCGGCCATCGCCCGCGCCGCGCAGGCGAGGAACATAAAAAAAATCCCCACCGCTCCGGGTCCGATCCATCCAACCACCGCCATCCCATCCCGGCCGTGCAACGCCACGCAGCAGCGAGGAGGAGGAGGGAGATCCCCACAAAAGCAGCCGCCCCGCACCAGCGAGCGGGGTAGAGGAGTCACGCGACCCGCGAGCTGCCTAGAGCGGAGGAGCTCCTGCCCAGCCAGCCACCCGGAATGGGCTCGAGCAGCCCGGCGGTGCCCGACCTCGGCCTCCGCCACCCCGGCGCCCTCGCCCGCCGAATCGCCATGGCGCGCGGCGTCGCCGTCGCGCCGGCGTTCCGCCCCTGGCTGCTCGTCGACGCCGTGCCCCTCGTCGTAGTCCTCCTCATCGCCGCGCACGTCCTCGCCCTCGTACGCCCTCTCCTCTGCTCAACTCCCTCTCTCTGAACACTCCCCCACCTCCTCGGACTGGCGCTGGTTGGATTTGGGGCTAAACTTTGGGTGTTTGGTGTGCTGTGGCAGGGCTACTGGATCTACAGGCTCGCCACCGACGGGTCCAAGCACCCCGCAAGGAGCAAGAAGCACTAGGCGGCACCGCGGCAGTCGTGGTATAACACATTTCTCATATGTTCATTCTTCTCGCTGTCGTTAGTTTTTTTTTTGAGACTCCTCGATCTGTTTTACAGCTGTAGTATCTGAACTTGTACACCAACTCAACACCACACACACACCACACTCACGCACACCCCTAGTGTACAAGCCTAGATCCTATAACTATAGGCACAACACGCCAGTTTACCCAGTGTCCCGAAGGACGTTAGTCGTATGGAGCGCACAAGCGTGTGAGAAGATATTACAAAGGGTGAGACATCCCAGGAAAAAACGTCCACCATGGGACTCGAACCTGGGATGGGTTGGTTTGGCCACTGCCGTACCAACCATCGAGCCACTGGCTCGTTCTCCTGTCGTTAGTTGTGAATTGTGATGCCTGGTTAAGCGAGTGATTTGTGCGCAGTCTGAAGAATATGTGGCTCCTAGTAGTATGTAGGATGCTATAGTGCTATTTACTGTACTGATACACACATTTCGTGGTAGTGTTATTCAGTATCACCAGCATAGTACTTCTTGGTGGTGGTTTTGGCCTTGGGGCTTCAGTCCGATTTGGCCTTGCTGAAGAACTTTCCGAAGAGCAGTTTATGATAGTATATGCCTCATAATATGTATGTGGACCTAAGAACTTGATGTTGGATGATGATGCTGCATACGTAACTTTGGTGGATATGTTAGTGGATCATGATTGTAGTTTCCAACACTATAATATGCAACCATTGATCCTTGTTGATTTGATTATAATATCTTCATTTTCTGAGTGAATGCGTTGTGCTTAGTTGTTTTGTTAGGCGCTTTGTGTTATGAAAGTGTCCTTGTGAACATTGATATGAATTAAACCGCTAACCTTATATTGCTTTGGCACTATATTTTGAAGAGAGCCCTTTGAGCCTGCAAGGGCATTCACAGGGGCGGAGCTGCTTGAGATGACCCTGATGCACATGCATCAGGGTCCAAGAATTTTTTTAGCCTTACTTATCCCTTAAAAAGGCATTTTGCATCAGGTTAGCCAGACAAGTGTGCATCAGGCAGTCAATTTTCCAGGTCATTTAAGCAGTAATAGGTCACTATAGTTGTTCACTGTTTCGGAGTGCATCGGGGTCAGTGTTGCTCCAGCTCCGCCCCTGGGCATTCACATGCTCCCACTCAATATTCTTTTCGGTCTCATGTACTCCCTCCATTTCAAAATATGGTCTGACCAATAATTACTTCCGTTAATGTGCAATTATGTGACATAAAATTCATTCCATAGATTCATATTCGAAATTACTTACTTCTGATTGTGATTTTGCATCACATAAATCATTATCTTAATAAAACTGAATATGCCTTATATCTTGAAATGGAAATAGTATTGTGCATTAAAATATTGTCGTTGGCTGTGAACTTGTGATGCCTGGTTACTTGAGTGATGTGCCCAGGCTGCAGAATATGTGTCTGGTATTTACTGTACTGATACACACATTTCGTGGTAGTGTTATTCAGTATCACCAGCATGGTCTTAGTAGCTTTTGGTGGTGGGTTTAACCTTGGGGCTTCAGTTCGATTTGGCCTTGGTGAAGAACTTGCCAAAAGAGCAGTTTATGATAGTATATGCCTCGTTACGTGAGTGATTTTTGCGCAGTCTGCAGAATATGTGGCTCGTAGTAGTATGTAGGATGCTATATTGCTATTTACTGTATATTTCTATTTACTACTATATTGATACACACATTTCGTGGTAGTGTTATTCAGTATCATAAGCATGGTCTTAGTTGTTGTTGGTAGTGGGGTTTGCCCTCGGGGCTTCACTCCGATTTGGCCTTGCTGAAGAACTTGCCGAAGATCAGTTTATGATAGTATATGCCTCATAATATATGTATGTGGACCAAAGAGCTAGACCTAGACTTGATGTTGGATGGTGATGCTGCATACATAATTTTGGTGGATATGTTAGTGGACAATGATTGTTGTTTCCAACAATATAATATGCAACCATTGATCCTTGTTGATTATGATTATCTGCATTTTCTGAGTGACTGCGTTGTGCTTAGTGGTTTTGTTAGGCGTTGTGTGTCATGAAAGTGTCCTTGTGAACATTGATATGAATTAAAAGCACTAACCTTATATTGCTTTGGCACTATATTTTGAAGAAAGCCCTTTGAGCCTGCAAGGGCATTCACATGCTCCCACTCAATCATCGTTTCGGTCTCATGTACTCCGTCCATTTCAGCATATAAATCGGCTTTGCTACTACAAATCTGAAATCCTTCCCCATCCCCAAATTTTAGATCTAAATTGGGCTTCCAAGTTTCTTTCTCTCAAGAAAACACAAAGCTTGCGTCTGAATGCATCGATAGAAATTATAGTTACAAGCCTAGGACTATGCCGAAACAATCAATCACAAAAGACAAAATCCCGACCAACGGCCGCAAGACAGACATTACAACCGACGCCACCAAACAACTCTGCCTAGGGTCCGTCCACACATGCATATGACGAATTACACCTACTAGCATCCCTGCCACAAGAGTAGATCCAACTCTGCAAAGAAGGGCAAAATTGGGCCGTTGCAGCTTTGGAGAAGGTAGCAAGTCGATGACCTCGCATGTCACGCCACCGAGTAGAGCAGATCCGGTGTAGCCTAAACAGGCCCAAAAGGGTATGAAAGACATCCCGCCCATGATGCAGAGGTCCCGAAACCACCAATCGCTGCTTGCTGAAACCTGCACCACCACATCTCGCCCCACAGCTCGCTTGTTGTAGCATATGCCTGCAGCTGTCAATTGATACACGACGAGTGCTTCATGTGAGCAAGATGCCACGACCCAGCATCCTCCGTGATCCACAACCCAGACGAACCAAGGTAATGGTCTGTTGCTGGCACACCTACGATCTGCATGCTAGAGCCAAGGCTTGACACCAACTAGTGGCCAGACCTCCCAGAAAAACGCCTCCAGGTATAGAGCGACGTCGACCCTGCCGCTGTTATCCGGCAAACCAGGTCTTGGTTTTCACATAGAGTACAAGATCACGATGGTTGGAGGTGGATCAGGATTCCTGGACACCGCAGCCAAGGAGAGAACGATGCTTGAGGGCACTGCTGTTGCTGGCACCGTCAAAAGTTGGGCAAGGCCTTCGCCTGGAGCGCCACGACACTGCTGCTCCCAAAATGATCATCAGTTTGACGAGGGGGAGAGGAGAAGGCGAATATGAGGCTAGGGTTTGGCGAGAGTCGCCTTGTGAACCAAGATTGATCGTGCCTCCGCTGCTCCCAAGATGGTCATCAATTATGTCTTCATTTAACATTGGCAAAAGGAAATATTGCTCTAGCCTCTACACCATTTCAATGAGATTGCAAATGATCCTTGCCTTTATAAGGAAAAAGGCATATTGTGACTCAGATGGTCTCCAACTAGATTTTTTTCACTCTCATACCTTTGCAAACTTTGAAGTTTCAAAAACAACATGGTGTGACAGAAAACATTGTAACCCATGAGTCGAATTTTGTGTACAATGAGCAAGTGCAAATTGGTTCCTTATCTTTCCTTTCATCCATGAGATATAACGTTTTGGATGAATGAAAGAAGATGATTTTCATACTTGTTTTTTGTATTTCATTTTTTGAGCCTGCTGCGCATAAATCTCATTTTCCTTCTCAAGTGAATTTGAAAGAAAATATAGTATTGCCTCCTAGTCCTATGTTGCACATACAGGCAATCATGGGTGGCTTCTTTTAATGATGTGATATTTACGCAGCAGTGACGAGTCTTTAACAGGTCTATAGCAAACCATCCTTGTCAGTGGAGTATTAGTTGTTGCTGTTGCTCCCAGTCCTCATGTCCACCAGTTCCTCTAGAGAGATAAATGGTGGTGAATAATTATTTCATCAGATAATTATGTATGTTCTGTGAATACTGTAGACTTCTAATTATTATTTTCTCGAAAATGGAGAAAAGTATGTGCCATTTTGTACTAGAATAACACAACTAGAAAATTCCTGCCACAAAGCGAAATCTGAAAAACAGCAAACAAAGGGCCAAAACTAGCAAAATCTGGGAAAAACAGGAAAAATAACTAGCAAAAAACCTAGAATCCTAACTAGCGGAAAACAAAAAATCCTGGACCCTCATGCAGTGGCAGCATCGGCCTTGCGTGTACTGTACTGCAAAAGCACTATAGGTTACGTTATGGTACTTTGTCTTTTGGAGAAAATAATGTCTAACAAACTTTGAATTAATTGTCCTACTGGAAAACTGGTAACCAAAATTTTAATTGACTACAAAATGTTCATAATGCTCAAGTACTGTGTGCATAGCAGTAATTTTTTTTTCAAATGTTTGAAGAAGCCTTTGCAATGCTTCAAACCTTGACAAATTAATACTTGTCTATTTTATTGCAGGCTAAGTTTTTTACATTTAGGTCTTGCACCCTCTGGTTTGTTGATTCCCAAGGTCTCCAATATGTAAATGTATTTTGTGGCAAAGCACATCAGAGGACTGAAGGCAAAGAACATTTCACTATCAGTGAGTGATATGTTCAGATCTTGGCTGATGTTTCAGAAGTGACGTTAGGTAGTCTGTTAAAAGGGGAGGCTTTATGCTCATATAGATAGTTTTGAATTGTTGAAAAGGCTTGTTGTAGGTGATCTTTCCCTGTCAAAGACCATTAGCTAGATATCTGCTCTCAATTACAGCTGTTGTGATCTTGTATAATCTTGTCATCTTGTCAGCAATCTTTTCTTTGCTCAGATCAGCACGCATAATCTTTTAATAGGAGGTACTTCCTCCGTTTTTAAATATAAGATGTTTTAGGTGTTCTACATGTTGTCTTGATGCGGACTAAAACGAGTGAACATACAAATTAAAACGTGTCTAGATATATTTGTAGCCATGTGAATGTGGACAAAAGCAAAAACATCTTATATTTTAAAACGGAGGAAATACTTTGCAGAGTTTTATCAAATTGTATTAATACCAAAGCTACTGGAAAATACGGCGTGGATTCTCTAACTTGATGTGGCAAAGTCAGGGTGACTTTGCCACAAGATAAAAAACCGACAGTCTAGATCGGACTTCGCCACAAGATTTAAAAAAAAACGATGGTCTAGATCGGGGTTAAGTACAGGTCGTAACATTGTTCCCTCGTCCAAGCGGGCATGGCCATAACAGCATATATCACAAAAAATGCGTGGGTGCGATGGTCATGAGTCATTCCACTCGGTCGACTCGGAAGCTTGGCGTTGAGTTTCTCTGTTGAGGCGCCTTTTCTAATGGGGCAAGCACGACAAATGGCACAAAATACAAACGAAAGCACGGCACGCAGCAGATTCGCACTCCCAAAGTGTTAGGGCAAATCAGTATTATGCACCTGCAAGGCTACCACCTTCTGGTGTCGAAGAGCTGGGAAGAATGAGATGAAAAGAAAATTATGGCACTTTTCAGATATCCAATCTCTATCAGGGAGGGAATTGTTCTTACAGCACATCCTTTACAAATACTAAGCTCCCTATAATTCTTGCCTTCTACTTACTCCACATGTTCTCCAATGGGATAGCGACACCGCACCATGATGGACCCCACTTAAATCTCATTTTATAGTTAAATACTAAGCTGCCTAAAATTCTTACTCTCCTTACTCCACATGTCCTCCAATGGGGTAGCGACACCACACCATGGTGGACCCCACTTAGGTACACAAAAAATCATGTTGGATACATACACATGTTTTGTGTATATATTTGCCAAATTTCCGATGAAAAACTGGTATTCCTATCTACACAAAAAGAAAATTGTGTCTGAAAATAGGAAAAATAACTCTATTTCCTCCTTAAAATTGCTCTATTTTTTTAGCCAAAACTACAAAATATTTTTTAACAAAACTTCTAGAGCATGTACAATACGTAATTGTATGCTTTATTTTTCAAATATTGAAACCTAGACATGTCATTTCGATTTTTGTAAAAAAAGGAGATGTGGTGAGTTCGAAACTACTGGCACTTTATGACTACTCTCTCCCTTATCCTTTCTATGCCGCCAGTGCTCACCATAGCATCGCGCAGCCAATGCCACGCGACACCGTTTCTCTCCCTCTGCTTCCCTCGAGCAGTATTCTACCAAAAACAGTCGTTCCACTGCAAACTTTGCCCGTATCTCCGCACACACCTGTGGCTCCGTCAAGCCCCTAGGAATACGGGGCATGCACCTCCGTCATCGATGTCGCGTCTCAAGTCCATTGTCAACTTGCAAGCCACATGCACTCCCGCCGGTGCATATTCTGGTGGCCACGAAACGCCAATGAGCTGAAAGACTTCCTACATCTCTCGCAGTAGTTACATGTGAATACCTAGGTCACCTATCGTTGGTGAATAGGGGTGGAAGGATAAGTTAGACGCCTTGTTGTCGGATGCCACCTAATTACTGATGAAAGATTATGTGTGTATTTATCTTTGAACCTTTTCTTTGCACTATGTTTGCTTATCTCTCACTTAAATTAAGAGAACGGATTAGGTAAGAAGTTCATGTGTATATTTGGTATATGGTTGGATGCATACATTGAAAATGACCTATGTGTGTCTAGCCTCAGCTTAGTCATTAGAATGCAAAAAAGTCATGACTCATGAGTGTACAATGTTAAAATAGCATGTGTTATTAAACTGGTAAACATGAACTATATGTTTAGAGATGGGCATTCCAAGAATTAGATATATACACATAATTATTTGTGGCAGTCATGCCATTTATTTTAGTTTATATTTTGTTCTATGTAATTTGTATCTGATTCACGTATTAAGATGTCATGTAAACCGCTTAAGATCTCACTTTGCTCTATTCTTTTTGTGCATTATTTTGAATTTATCGGTGGAATGTTCCTCCATTTACATAGTATCGATTGTGCTCGATCGAATTGATTTAAGTTTCCAGGACATAATTGTGCCAACTATATTACTGATTTTGGGATACCTTATGAAATTCTACTTGCCTTCATTACAATAAAATCAATGACCTTGAGGATCTCGATGACTAATCAAATCTTAGACTAATTTATCTCTTGAGTCTGCAATATTCATCATATATATCGTACATTGTCTACGGATTGTCAGATTTTGTTCAGTTTTTTTGTTAAAATCTTCATAGAACCATGCATGTGTGGGAGTGGTGTTTTGGCTCCCGGGTGCATTTGCACCCTTTATTTAAAATGCATTTTGGATGTACTTTGAAATTTGAAAAAATTGAAAAAAAATGTTCGCGCATATATATCTTAACATGCTATGTGTTCACAAAGTCGTTTCACGAAAAACCGACATTTTTTGTGACTTGACAAAATTTGGTGCTAAAATAAGGCTTTTCACGACACTTTTTATTTTTACACAGGACACAAAACATATCGGTTTTCGGTGAAACGACTTTGTGAACTCATAAAATCTGAAGACGTATCCGCAAAATTTTGTTTTAGAATTTTTCGACATATTGAAATATGTTTTTCAAATACCAGGTGCATATGCACCCGGGTGCCAAAGTGAATTTCTGCATGTATACAATTTAACTTTCAAGACATTTCATAATTGTGGTGATCGTCTAACTGAGTATCCGAGAGTTTAAGTTTTTTTATGTGATCATGTATTCTCTCTGTTGAGTGGTGTATTTCTAACCTTACTACAACTAACATAATTGTTTTCCCTTATCTACTTCTCTATGTTTATATGAGAATGTCTGACTGATCGTGTTGCAACAGAGTGGGCCAGTGGTACTATTTTATTTATTATTACTACTGTTTTTATATATATGTTTCCCAAAAAAAATTGTTTATTTATCTATTGTTGATTGTACTAGTGTGGATGCGGCAACGCGCGTCTTTTCCTTCTAGTATATTGTAACCTGACGTGTAATACAATCAACAGTTGGACAAGGTGTTTTGACTCATAGGAGCATCTAGTCTCATTATGGAATTGTATTTTTAAAAATATTTCAAAATAGCAAAAAAATCTGAAATAAAATTTAGGGTGTACCCCAAACATTTTATCTTGGCACATTAAGTTTCACGAAAAATAATGTTTTTTATGCTCCGTATAAAAAGACAAATTTGGTGCACAAAAATTAGTTTGTACTAGACATTTTCTTTTTCTTTTTTACACATGACACAAAAAATGTCTTTTTTTTACAACTGTGTCAGACCTTGTGGGCTACAGACATGCATGTGGTCATTCCGCTGAACAAGGCGTGAGGGATTTGGGAAATGTGGTGCGGGATGATATAGGTGGGGTTGGTGGGGAAAGTGGCAGACAGAGGAGACATCAACGTTGGGCCTACGAATCAATTTTCCTCAAGGTGAGGATTTGGAGCTCTCGGGTGCTCCACCCCTATATGAATATTAAATTCAAAACAATACCAGGAAAATTAAAAAAAAAATCTGGACATAGCCATTTAGTGACTTTTTGTGAATCAGCCCAATAACTTTTATGGTGCGATTACACATACGCTCATTTTTCTAGAAAACGGGAATTACCCCAGGCCTCTGCATTATTGCGATGCACATAACCATTTATTAAATAAAGTGTAAGTATCAAGCAACAGTACACAGGTACCAACAATTAAAAGATAAAAGATCACAACCGGCAAAAATAAGGATATATGTTGATGCACATAGCCTACTATTGGACCATCATTCAAACCGGTTGTACGTATACCGTGCTATCATCTTCCACTGGCTGCACCAAGATACCACAGGGATGATGTAGAAAGAACCACAGATCCATCTTTTAGTGCGGAAGATGACCTGCAAAAAATTGTGAGTATTTGCACTGTTAAAAGTATAATCCTTTCGACAGTTCCATAAAATCCGAAGAAAGGCAGTGGGAAATCCATATTGTCTCGTAGGTTTAGAACTCTAGATGCACCCAGCCACCCACTACTCAAAAAACATTTTTTTAAATGTCAAAAAAATTCAAATAAAATTTTCGGATATACTAGATGACATTTTATGGTAGCACAAAAAGTTTCGCAAAGAAAAGACATTTTTTGTGGGCTGTGCAAAAAAGACAAATCCGGAGTTTTCAAAATGACTTTGTACGCGATTGTTTTTTGTCTTTTTTGCACAGGTCACAAAGAATATTTTTTGTTTGCGAAACTTTTTACTAACATAAAATGTCAACATGTATATCCATAATTTTATTTGAATTTTTTTGACATTTTAGAAAAAATAAATAAACATATTTTACATAACGGGTGCATCCGCACCCGTGACCCAAAAACGCCATGTCCATGTCCATAGATATGTGCCTTAGTTTTAGACTCAAACCACCCAACTAGACCTAGTTGCCAAACATATTTGATATACTAGTAGGAGGAGGCACATGGATTGTATGGCACAGAATTGTACGCCATATTTTTTTTTCGAAACCGAGGCAAAAGCTTTGCCTCACCTTTATTAAGCAGAAGGTGCCCGGTTTATTATGGAAGAAACCGGGCGAAAACCATACAACAACACGACACAACCCACGGGCGGAGCCCCACAACCACGAGAAACCACGACGCCGCACGACACGGCCACCCACAGCCCAAGCTGTACCAGGAAAGCCGCTCGCAGACCACGGCCGCCACACCAACATCCGGGGCCGCCGCCCCGGCCTAAAAGGCAACCGCTGCTACCGCTGCCCAAGCAGCCCCGACAACCTCGCCGCCAGCACCGCCTTCCGGGACCGCCGTCCCGACATAGCACCACTCGCAACCGAGCCACGACGCCGCACGAACCAGCCACCCGCAGCCCAAACTGCTCAGGGAGAGCTGCTCGCAGACCACGGACGTCGTACCAACTTCCGGGGCCGCCGCCCCGGCCTAAAAGACAGCCGCAGTTTCCGCCGCCACAACCCTACCACATGTCCCTCTTGCCGAAGTCCAGCTCCAAAGACGAAGCCCTCAAGAGGGAAACGACGCCAAGGCGCCGTCATCGTCCGATCACAAGATCAAGAGTTTCCCCCGGAGCTGGACCACCGATCGGAACGGTGCAAGAGGGGGCTGCAGCATAGCAGCAATGCCTCCAAGGAGGTAAACGACGGCCACAGCCGCCGCCATCACTGGTCACGGTACAAACCGAGACGGGGTTTTCACCCCCAGCTCCGAGCACACCCTCCGTCGCACCACCACCATCACCGGCGCCGGCAAACCTCACCAACCACCACCAACAAGCCAGACAACGAGGAGGACAGGACCACCGGACGCAGCACGCCATCACCCCATACCGAGCACCATGCCGGCAGGGCAAGAAGGAGCGCCGCCCGTGTAGCGCCCAGTGATGCTGTGTATCACCGGTTAAGCGATACAACCGGAGGGTACGGGTTTACCAATCCCCGGCCAAAACCTTTAGCAGGCGTTGCTCGGAATGGATCATCGGCAACGCAACACCCTGATTGATGCCTTAACACAGGCACAACCCTCAATGTATAATAGGAAGATCAAGACTTGTGGAACAACTGGCACATCACAGACTCTACGACACAAAACATATAGTTCAACTCTTATAATAGAGAAAGATAGCAAATTACAACCAGAGGTCACAGACCCAACATTACAACATGCGGAAGCGAATTAGGTTGTTCTAAACAACAAGATCCAAAATATGGCCTAAGAGGCCTACAGATAAACATCCAAGCGCCAGCTGTTCCGGGATGTCCCAAGCTGCCACCTGGGAACCCCAGACTACTCCTCGACGCCCACAAAGAACCCACCTTCGAGGTCGGTGAAGTCCTCCTCTGAAACAAAACAAACGACGTTGAGTTCGACGAACTCGCAAGATTATATATAGAGCTTTAGCTCGATGAGGCTTTCAAGGTTTTATGGCTGTTTTGCATAAAGCTGATTTTATTTAATAAAAACATAACTCAAAGGCATCGACTATTCAGAGCATTTTTAAAAGAGGTAAGTAGCTCTTTCCTTGATCACTTTTCTCAACATCTACCATCATCAACCACTGTACCTGTTCATCAAAGGCACCTCCCCGAATCACCCTCGAGGAAGTCAACCTTGCATTCTTGAAGTGGTACCTTTAGTACCCAGTTTTTAATCATTCCAGTAAAGTTATTCTATGATCTTACCTTCATTTCCCAAGTTCGTCCATAACCGCGGACACGGCTTTTCGAAAAGATTTAACCCTACAGGGGTGTACAATGTTTGCCACGCGTACCGTCCGGCCCATTACCTAGCTTTTAGCTCTCTTCCTTGGAGAGCCGGCTGGGTGGGAGCGGTGTCGACTTCTCCCCCGTTAAGGACTTTCCAGGATCATCAGTGGTGGTAGGACAAGAGGTACCTCCAGCACCCTGTCCCGCGGCCACTTATTTTCCTGACACCACCATCCTCATCTCGGTTCATACCCCCATCATCACGCACGCGCAAATGGAAGCCCGAACTAGAGGACCCTGGCTAGACCCGCCCGAGTTATTTAGTCTATGAGGGTTCCTGCAATTGCATAGGCCTCACGCATGGTTGCACGCTCAGTCTTGGTTCAAGAGGTAAATAACTCGCACCTAGGCGGTGAGAACGAGACAAAACACCACATCCTCAGTGGCTTCTCATCCCCACCTTTAACCATTTTATTACCTGTCTCTACAATTCTCCACCATCATCTCAACATTTACGCACCTGTTCCCAACATGATACAACCATCGGGCGAATAACATTTAACTAAGCATGGCTAAGCATCAACATAGGATAGTTAAGTTGCTCAGGCCAACAATACAAACCTATGGTTAATAGGAAGGGAACAGGTATTGGCATCGGAAACTTAATGCAACTATAGGATACTCTAATCCAATAAATTGACATTTGGAACCGCATGCAATATTATAGTGGAGAAAATATTTGCGGAAAATAGGATAAGACATGCTCAGAGGGGGGATTACGCATGCCTTGTTGATACGGCTGATAGTACGGATCCTCGGGGTATGGTGGAGTAACCCCGGCTGCTTGATCTATCGAAATATAGCAACGGAAGAGCAAATCAAACACCACACAGGCTTTAACAAATGCAATGCGCAAACACATGATTGTATGGCATTTTTAATGCACTGAAATTATTATAGCAAGTTCTACCCATTTTATATGGGGTGCGATAATTAATTGCTTAACAAGAGAGAAATATAGTTCTACATTTGTTCTAATGTTTTCCTGTGCTATAAGTTCATGTAGACATGCATGCAAGTGATGCAAAGGATCAGTGCACATTTTTCTGAGCATTTCGATATAAGGAACACATTTTTCGGAGGCCCCGATCAAGAGTTATTAATCTTATAATTCCTCTTTTTAAATATTTACTTTTGATTATTTTAAATCCAACGATAAATATTTTATTTACTCGACTCGAAAGGGAGAGATGAACTAGTAGGAATCATCAGAGTCGATGTCCTAAAGGCGCGGGGGAGAAGCGGGGAACATGCGGTATCGAGGAAGAAATGGAAACAGGAACCTCGGGAAAAAAAATAGTCAAACCAGCCTCCAGACCGGTCTGGGCCAGTTTGCAGGCCGGCCTGCTAGCAGAGGGATCCGGCCGCCCGCCCGGCTTGGGCTGGCTCCGAGGCCGGCCGTGTAACAGAGGCCTCCGGCCCTTAGCCCAGTCTGGGCCGGCAAGAAGGCCGTCTATGGCCCAGAGAGGAACGGCCCCTAGCCCGGCTTAGGCCGTCTCCACGGCCGGGCGTGAGAGGACACAGCGACGAAAATACGGCGACGATACTCCGGCGACTCCGGCGAGCAGCACGACACGGGAAAGGGCTAGGAAGAGAGGGGAGGGTGCCGCGGCACGGGTGCTCACCCTCAAGTCGATGGAGAGGTCTGGGACGGCGGAGGGAGGCCGACGGCGATGAGAACTTCCACGGCGGAGCTTCGGACAGCAGCGAGGTAAACGGGGATGGCGACGCCGGTTCGGAGCGTCCTGGTTCGATTCCTTGGACGGGGCCGTAGAGGACGGCGCGGCGGAGCGGCTGGTACTCCGCGATTTGGACGGGGACGCTTCAGACGGCGGCGACGAGCACGGCGGGCTCGGGCTGCTCGTCGGCCATGGAGAGGGAACAGAGGGAGTGAAGCAGGGGAAATAATCGGGGAGAGAGCACATGGTCTCGGGGTCGCGGTGCTCCTCGCAGGTGAGGGCGGAGCAGGGGGGCCCGGCGACGCGCTGGTGAGGCGAGGTGGTCCGACGCGAGCTGAAGAGCTCGGTCGCTACAGCGACGAGGAAGATGACGGCGAAATTGCAAAGAGGCCCCTGTCCAAATTGTTCCATCACCAACAAGTCCCTCCCATTTTCCTTTTAATTCCAGCAGCTTTGCACTGATTTTATTAGGGCACCAAAACATTTTATAAAAAATTGAGAAAATTTGGGGAGCCTCCCCATATTGAGTAGAAGCTACACAAAAATTGGGGGCTTTAAAATAAAATAGTTTGCACACCGTTGGTTCATAGGGTTAAAATTCGAGCATTTTGCTAAATTCAAAATGTTGCTCATTTGGAAATTTAGCAATTGCAAAACATTGTTTTCAACCCTTGGAACTTCCTTGACAAATATGGAAGTTATTTGAATTGGTTTTGTCACAACCAACTCATTGGAGTGTAACTTGTTTGAAAACAAGTATTGCCTTTGGTTTCCCTTTTGTTTTAATTTGTTGTCCAAATCTTGGTTTCAACATGAGCAATTGAACAAATGATGCCATGATGCATGCATGATATGCAAAAGTGAAAATTTTACTCGGGTTTGTGAGGTTCACAACTTTAGGCTGTTACAATTCTACCCCCCTTACAGGAATCTCGTCCCGAGATTCTAAGGTTGCGGAAAGAAGTCGAGATACTCCTCACGAAGACTAGACTCTCTTTCCCAAGTTGCTTCTTTTTCGGAATGGTCAGACCATTGAACTTTGAGGAACTTGGTAGTCTTGTTACGGGTCTTCCTTTCGGCTTCATCCAGGACACGGATAGGATGCTCGCGATAAGTGATATCTTCCTGGAGATCCAACTCCTCATGATTGACCCCATGGATAGGATCCTTAAAACACCGGCAGTTGGGATACATGAAACACATCATGCACATCTGGGAAGATGGACGGTAACTCCAACTTATAAGAAAGAACTCCTCGTTTAGCCAGAACGGTGAAAGGGCCAACATAGCGAGGGGCCAATTTCCCTTTGATACCGAAGCGGCGAATGCCTCGAAGGGGAGAGACGCGGAGGTAGGGTTTATCACCAATTTCATAGTGAACCTCCTGATGATGCTTATCATAGTAACTTTTCTGCCTAGACTGGGCAATCTTCAGATTTTCTCGTATGATTCTATCCTTCTCCTCAGCTTCATTGATGATATCTGGACCAAAGAGTGCCCTCTCTCCAGTCTCGGACCAATTTAGAGGAGTGCGGCATTTTCTTCCATATAGAACCTCAAATGGAGCCATGGCCAGACTAGCTTGATAGGTATTGTTGTAGGAGAATTCCGCGAAAGGGAGGTACTTTTCCCAATCCTTGCCAAAAGAGATTACACATGCCCTAAGCATGTCTTCGAAAACTTGCTTCACTCTTTCGGTCTGACCATCAGTTTGGGGATGGAAAGCGGTGCTGAAGTTGAGACGGGTTCCCATAGCATTCTGGAAACTAGTCCAAAACTTGGAGGTGAATAGGCTTCCACGATCAGAAATTATCTTCTTGGGAACGCCGTGAAGGACGACAATCCGAGAAGCATACAAGTCTGCCAACTTGGCAGCTGTAATGTCAACACGAACTGGGAGGAAGTGAGCCACTTTTGATAGTTGATCAATGATGACCCAAATGGCATCATTTCCCTTTGGAGACTTCGGAAGACCGGTGATGAAGTCCATACCAATTTCATCCCATTTCCACTCGGGGATAGCAATAGGGTGAAGAGTGCCGACAGGTCTTTGATGTTCAGCCTTTACCCGTCGACAGGTGTCGCATTCAGCAACATACTTGGCAATTTCTCTCTTCATCCGAGTCCACCAGAATTGTGGTCGAAGGTCTTAGTACATTTTGGTGCTACCGGGATGAATAGAGAGAGGAGATTCATGAGCTTCTTGGAGGATCAGCCCCTCAAATTTTGTTTCTTTGGCACTACCAACCGGTCACCAAAATAAACAACTCCAGATTCATTGACAGAAAAGCATTTGGCCTTCCCGCTAGCAATGTTCTCTTTGATTTTTAGAATACCCTTGTCACGCTTTTGAGGATCCTTAATCTGGTCTACTAGAGTAGATTTTATGTCCAGATTTGCAAGGTAGCCAGAGGGAACCATTTCTAAGTTCAAACGGGAGAACTCTTCATGGAGGGCAGGTTGAGCCTTTTCAATCATCAGATTGTTGCAATAGGACTTCCGACTTAGCGCGTCAGCCACGACGTTTGTTTTGCCGGGTTGATAGTTTAGGCTCACATCATAGTTCTTGATTAACTCCAACCAACGCCTTTGCCTGAGATTTAAATCCAGCTGGGTGAAGAGGTATTTCAGACTCTTGTGATCCGAGAAAATCTCGCAACGGTTACCAAACAGGTATGGTCTCCATTGATTCAAAGCATAAACCACCCACTACTAGGAGAAGGGCTATCAGTGGCGCACCAAATTGACATTCTGTGGCGCACCCCCAGAATTGCTGGGTGCGCCACAGAATCGTCGCCACTAAAATTTGTTTTCTGTGGCGCACCATGGGCATGCGCCACAGAAAACCACTTTCTGTGGCGCACCGATTCCGTGCGCCACAGAAATAGCTCGGTAGGCCGCATAGAATAGGAATTCTGTGGCGCACCCACAGCTGGTGCGCCACAGAAAGTGGTGCGCCACAAAAAAATAAAAGCGTGCGCCACAGAAATATGAAACAGTATTACAGGTATTTTTTTCATTTTGCTGTATAAATACAGGTATATACAGGATTTATCCAGAAATACAGATATATTTGACAGGTATATAAACAGACACACATTAATCACTATTTCATCACACATATTACTTAGTGTGCCCGAGATACATACACATAGTCACAAAAGTGCCGAATGTTAATTTACACAATATATTAGTTATGATAGAAACAAAAGTTCATCATTTCACACTACACAATACAAATGAAGTGTTCACCGCCTAACTAGGATCAAATGTAGCACACATCGGCGATGATGGTGAGCAAGATCGCGCGGGAGCATGCATGATCATGGCTTCCTCTTCTTGAGCGGCGCCGGGAACGGTAGAATGCCCCCTTTCGTCCTCCACTCCCTGGTGTCACTCTGCGCCGCTAGTCGTTCTTCCATCTCCCTCTGAGACAACGCTGAAGATGGATTGGGATATATATTGGTTAGTGATATACATAGAGTATAATTTGTTCATCTAAGTATAGAGGCAAGACGATCAATCAATGTTGTCATGGTTGGAAATCATATGGCTATCCTATTTGGGTTTCATAGCATAGCATATATATAATATATAACCCTACACATGCACTTCTACAAAAAAGTACACACTAGCTAGTAATGCTTAGCAAGGCTATCTTTTATAATACATCCTACGTACCGAAGCGGAAGTGGAAGGACCCTGAGGCGTGCATGACATCGTCGAGGATGATATTTGTTAACTGCAGCCGGATGCGATGGAAGTCTTGTCTATAATCAGCATCGGTGAGACTTTCCGCCATTTTGGTGTATTCTGCGAGATTAGATGCAATCTTCGTTTTCTCGCAATCCCGGACAATCGTTTTAAGGTGACGGAGGGCATAGTAGGCCTCCATCACACTGCCATCCAGTTGCTTGACGCAATGGAATCCGGTCCCATGCAAGAACTTGTGTGTGTTGTCGTCCTCCGTGAAAAATTCCGACTTCTTATGGAAGGGGCCGCCCTTTTTGGCATAGGCCTCGAGAGCGTCATCGAGAACACCCTTTATTCTGTTGTATGATCTCGGCTGGGATTTATTCCCCGAGTCCAAATAAGTGGCAACGGACCACCTCGGGGATACGTGGATGAGTGCGCAGTACTTGTCCCTGCTCAACACAATTGAAGCAGAATGTTGGACAAAGGATCAGCGATGGAAGAAATGTACAAGAAGACATAAGATAGGACGGTGGCGAGCAGATGTGTACTTACTCGAAAAAGTAAGGCAGAAGAAGGGCGGTCTTCTCCTTGTTGGCCAGGAAGACCCTAACGAGGTACTCCTTGGCCGTTTCCCGTGTTGTTGATCCTTCCACCAGATGGCTGTCGCGCATGTAGTAGGGATCCACTATCGCGATGTACGGGGTATCATCTCTCCTGATCTTCATCGCCGCATCGAGAGCATATAGGCGGACCATGTTATAGTCCAGCCGTTTGGAGTGATACAGGTTGAAGATGTCCTCGTACGCTATGAAGAACACATCTGCGGGGTCATCCTGGACGAAGTCCACCAACTCTTTTGGCACCTTGACCGAGAACGCCGGGTAACCTGGGTTCTTCTCTTTAAGAAGGGTCTCCTCTAGATACAAGATATTATTCTGCAAAGTAATCATGGGTCCTTCTGCAAGGCGGAGCATGTCCCCGGACAAGATAGATTTACCAGCTTCATGAACTCTGGAGTAGCCTTGTGGATTTGTGTCTTCAGGACCCCGGATCTTAGGATCTTGCTGGCTCGCAGAGTATGCTTTTCTCTTCCTTTGATGACTCTTCTTTTTCTTCTTCTCTGGGGATTGTGGGGGTGGGGGTGCAGTGAACCCCGCTTTAACTGTTTCTTTCAGTGTGGTAGGGGTGAAAATGGTACCCGGTTGAGCTTGATGATCGCCGGCATCCGGAGGCGTGTCGGTGAAGGCCAGGCGCTGTGTGCATGAAGTGGGACGAGCAGGTTGAATGTGGTGGTCGCGGAAGGGTTCTTCATCCATAAGAGGCATGAACATATCATCCGCGGCGGCGCCAGTGTTGATGTAGTCATCGACGTTTACATCATTATCATCATCCTCCTCAACATTGTCGTCGTTGCCACCAAGTTGAGGTGCAACGGCTTTGTCCTCAACATTGTCGTCGTTGCCACCAAGTTGAGGTGCAACGGCTTTGTCCTAAAACATAAACAATAGCACATCCGTTAGTCGGGAAAGTCGGAAAGTCGGGGAATTCAGAAAGTCAGAACTAACCTTGGACGGTTGCGGGGAAGACGTTCCCAACAACTGTTTGTGGCGGTTGGTGGCGGCGATGACCGGCGGCGGTAGCTTCCGGCCGGCGGTGGGGGCGACCGGCGGTAGCTTCCGGCCGGCGGTGGCGGCGACCGGCGGTTCCGTCTGGGTGGTGGTGACGGCTGCTTGTGGCGCCGGTTCATCCGCAGCATCTTTTTTTGTCCGCCTCGGCGGGGGCCGAACGATCGGGGCTCGGGGCCTCGAGGTGGCGCCGCCGGTGCGCCTGGCCCCTTGAAGAACATCCCCAAGACGAATTTGGGTTTTCGGCCATTCCAGCACCCACTTCCCGCATTCGCCAAGCTTCATGTGTTTCTCGGCTCCCTGAGGTTGCTTAGGGGGGTCGATGTCACAGAACTCAGGCAGTACCTCCTTCACATTTACTTTCATCACGAGCTCGCTCATTCGGACGTTGTGGATATCGCGGGTCAAAGGTTGTACGGTCGAGGCCCTTGCGACTTCCTTCAACTCGCCGTCGGTACCCACCCTATGCAGGAGTATGCAAGGCATGTCCTGGGAGTCAACACATAGCGGGCACCATGAGATAAGGCATATATAGTCTCACACACAATGTATCATACATATATATGTTTCCATTGCCTCACACACACATACTAATTAGTTACCTTGGTGACGGCGTTGAGCTCGGCTAATGTCGAGACAAGGGCGCCGGTGCGGCGGCCGGCCTATCAATCTCCGGCCGCTCGTTTGCATTATCATTATTCTCCGGCGTTGGTGTATGTTGCTCCACGGCAGGGGGCACCGGTGGGGTCGGCAGGACCGGCGACACGTTATTGCTGGAGGTGCTGCCGGCGAAGCTGGGCACGTGTATCGGCCCCTGTGACCTGCCGCATGCCAAGCAGCTAACCCCTCCATCAAGCAGCGGGTAACAAAGCCCGGAGCTTCTCGTCCACCTTCTCGGCCACTAGCTTGTCCACCATGCTGGAGTCCACCTTCTCTCTAGTGCTCCAGCTTCTTCCTTAGCTCGAGAACCTCGGCTCTATCTTTAGCCGGCTTCCTCCTCTCCTTTTTCTTCTCGGTGTCCGTGCTGTAGTACTCGGTGAACTTCATCGCCGTACCAAAGCCGGTCACACGGCCAGCTGACGTCGGCGGCTTTGACTTGTCCCTCCCCTTGTGAACGTTCATCACCCGGTTGAAAGTCGTGTCCCACGGGCCGGCCGGAGGCTCCTGGGACGACGGGCCGGCCTCAGCCTCAATCTCCAACTCAGCCGCCTGCGGACAAAGGAAATAAACGTGAACCCATGTAGAAATCAACGCAAATGGACTTTGAGATATCCGCGGTAATTAAGTTTCTTACCAGCTTTTTCTCGAATTCCAACACATCTTCATAGTCGGTAACGAATTCCCCCGTCCCCGGCTTCAGATAGTAGCGGGACCGAACAAAGTTCCTAACTTGCTCGTCCGTGAATTTATGCCACGGGTTCTCTTTCCCAAGTCTCGCAACCTCGGCATCCTCCTTGTCCCAAACGGGCTTTTTTCCTGCGTAACCGCCGCTTCCCAAATGGTGGTTACCTAAGTTCAGTGCCCGCATGTTCTTCCCCCACTCGGTCCATTTTTCAGCCTCCGGAGATGACAAGGATGCCTTGAATATATCGAAATCGTCTTTCTCGAGGTACGGCTCTTTGGCACTGATCTCCTCCCAGCTAAGACCCTTTTCAAGAATCTTCGCCTTCACCCGGCCTCTCCAGCTTGTCAAGGCGGTGTTCATCTTCGTGATGGCGAAGTTGTCCACCTTTTTGTTTCCATCAGCCGGGAAAATATATCGTTTGTGAAGCTTCTTGAGGAGGTCATTGCGCAAAGCCTCATTCTCCGGATTCCTGAGGTCATACGTGTTGATCGATGCGTTTTCCCGGAGGATGCACCCTAGTTGCATGCCGTACCCTTTTGCGATGTCCCTAGGCTCCAGTGGTTGGCCACTTAAGGAGACCTTAGTGAACGTGTCTGTGATGTTGCCGACCGCTTGCGGTGTCCGGTCCTTCCTCGGCTTCTTAAGCCTCTTAGCAGGCGGGTTACTACCACCACCGCCATCCGTGTGGTCGCCACCCCCGACATCCGTGCTGGTGGGTTCTCCATCGGTGGTGGTGGCTTCGGCAGACTCTAACTGAAAGTCACCATCGCCGTCACGAGCCAGTTCGGCGGCCTCCGCATCCTCCATCTGCGGGTTCAATTCCCAGAACGATATGTTCTTTTGTCTAGCTTGTTCTTCGACGCTCATGTGCTTCTCAGAAGGGCCGGCCTCGGAGGACATGTTTGCACTACATTAAAAAGAGGCAAAATGTTAGTACAACAAATATAACAAAGCATCACTTAATTTAGTACTAAGATACCCCGGCCCATGCATTAGCCGCAATACCCCATATGTCCTATTTTTAGCAAAGTCATGCTAAATTTCACGAATTTTTTTGGCATGACCTTTGCTAAAAATAGGACATATGGAGTACCCGAATTTGCCGGAACGGAAGTTAATCGACGTTCCGGCAATCTCAAGGGCCTCACGGGGTACCTGCAAACATTTCACAAAAAATATCCACATCTCCGGACGGCATCTCCGGCCGGCATCTCCACGACACGATGGTCGGAGCACAAACAACCATGACACGATGGTCATGGACACATACCCTCATGCACATACATCATCACATCCACATCACATCGTGGGAGAGAGGAACTACCTCGGGTAGGGAAGGGAGGCTCGGGTCCGAGATCGGCGTGGTGGAGGTGCTCCTCGTGGTGCTGCAATAAATTAACAAACCATGATTTAGCATCTACCACACACATTGTCAAAACTTTAGCATCTACCAGTGGAGGTGCTCAGAAGATAACAATAGCATCTACCAGTGGAGGTTTTTTAGCTGATCAGCTTTAAGCTTTCAAATGTACATGTTGAATTAATGAACTCCATATTTGACATTTTAGTTGGTTCAAGCTATTTTTTCATGTAGTTGTCTTCAACTTCCACCTTTTATGTATCTCATGTTAAGAAAAAAGAATATACTGCTGCACTTAACTGAGATCCGCACCCCCTTTTCTAAAAAAACTTAACTGATTTCGGACACATGATCAAGAACAATAATAACAGTAGAAAGAAGTGTGATGTACTGATGTGGGTGGCTTTCAGAGGTTGACTTGTTGGCTAGATTGCATTAACCGAGACAGCAGCAAGATCGGGATTATACTACACTATGAGTGGGTCTGTTGAATGAGTGGCACAGCCAAATTTACAATGCTAAATGAGTGGTTACAGAAGAACCATTGATTGTCTAAATGAGTGGCACAGCCAAATTTGAAAAACGAGTTGTCTAAATGAGTACCAGCGTTACTACTAGTGATCAGCTAAAGCACCACCAAATTCGCTGCTAGGCACCTTAATGAAACCTATCTAATGTCCAGTACCCAATCTCTCTAATACCAACAGATGATGATGATGATATACAATTTCCGAGTGAAAGAACCTGTCGGTTAGCCTCCACACGTGCAATCCAGCAGTTTGTTCTTATAATGAGAGCTAAACAGCCAATATTACAAGGATAGCACAGATTCAACAGCGAGCACGCAAAGCTTGACTCCTTGAAACTATCCGGCCACAGTATATGTTCAAAACAATGGCAAAGTAGCTGTTGGTAAACTTAAGAGACGGAGCACAGCTTATCACTAACCAATGGCCCATGTCAATTTCCTCTTGCTAACACAATCTTCAATACTTCATGACCTTTAAATTCCTAACATAAGGAACCAGACAATAGAGAAAAGCAATCTGCCGATTAAACCGAGAGTAAAATTAGTTACAATGTACCGTGACAGCAGACATTCAACAGACCCACACATCTTCCAAACTAGCTACACAATGTTGGTGCAACAGGTATGCAAAATAAGTGCAAATTTGGCTGTGCCACTCATTTAGACAATCAATGGTTCTTCTGTTGGTTCCAAACTGTTTACAATGCTGGGGGCTTTGGAAATTTTCTTGAACTGCAACGACTCGACCTGGACCATGAATAGGCCCATATCCGTACTCACGAACAACACATTATTGTACTCAGACTGTACACACACGCGTGATGCTCAGTAGCAGGAAACAAGAGGAACTAGCAGACTGCCCGTGGACTTGTGTCGAACATGTTGAGTGCAGCTCGGGCGGGGAGGGAGGAGGGAGAGAGGGGGGAAGCATACCTCGGGGGGGGGGAGGGAGGGGAGTTTGAGGACGGCCGTGACTCGGGCGGAGCGCAGGAGAGGTCGCCGGGCGCGCCGTGGGCGACGACGGCAGAGGGAGCGGCGTGGGCGACGACGGCGCAGAGGAGGTCGCGAGCTTGTGGCGGCGTCGGGCGCAGGGGCGGCCGGGGCAGGGGATGCACGGCGGCGCAGGGATTGGCGTGGCGCCGCAGGGATGGACGCGGCGGCGCAAGCTTGTGGCGGCGTCGGGCGCAGGGGAGGTCGCCGGCGTCGGGCGCGGGAGTTGGAGACTTAGCGAAATTTTGGGGACGAAACTGGAGAAGGAAGAGGCAGCGCGGCGGGGGCCCACATGTAAGTGGAGGCAAATAAATTCTATGGCGCATCCAGGTAGGCATGCGCCACAGAATTGTGAGAATTCTGTGGCGCATTCCAGCCCGGATGCGCCACAGAATTTCCTTGCCTCCACGATGCCGGCCCCACATGTAAGTCCACGCCCAGAATTTCTGTGGCGCACCAGAGGAGGGATGCGCCACAGAAATATAAGATTCTATGGCACATCCACTAGGTAGTGCGCCACAGAATTAGGTGCCCTACAGTGCTAAAAGGACCTGCTGGCTCTCTCAATTTGTTCTGAACTTTTTTTCTTACAAATATTTTTGGTTAAATTTGTTTCAAAAAATACACACAATATGTCTCATACATATTTAGTTCACTGAATACATAACTCTTCCATTGTCTCACACCAAATGTCCCATACATATATATGCTTGCATTGTCTCACACACACACACACACACACACACAAATTAAATACACGAAAAAAGTATTCTTCATCTCGGTTCCGTGTGCTAGATTCTATTCTTTCCCTTCTTCGAGGTTGAAAACTTTAGGCTGGTGACCTTGAGATTTCTTCGTGTGAACGGACAACCTTTGGTAGGTAGGGAGGTCTTCCTTCTTTGTGTACTAGTAGTAGGCATGTCGAAGAACTTGTCGAATTCCTCCTCGATCTTTGGCTCGTTGTCCAATTCTTGCTCGGTGGCGCCTCCTTCCATTCCGATGATGCTCCTCTTTCCCCTCCTCACGACAACACGGCTAGGCTTCGACGGGTCGGTAATGAAGAAGCATTGCTCAACTTGGCTAGCGAGTACCCATGGCTCATTTTTCGCGGAGGCGTTCTTTGATTTGGCATCGGGTATTACCATGGTGGTGAAATACCGGCCTTCTTTGACGACGTCCTTGGCCCATCTTACACGGAACATTGGCACCACCTCTCCACAGTAGTTGAGCTCCCATATGTCCTCAATCCTTCTGAAGTATCTTTTCTTGACAGTAGCCTCCTCATCGCCGTATGATAGCATAGTTACTCCTGAGTTTTGATATTCCGATATCTTGTCCTTTTCCTCGGTGTAGAATCTGTAGCCGTCGATGTCGTACGCCTGATAGGTCTTTACGTTATGCGAGGGACCCCGTGATAAGGAGAATATGAGTTGTTCATCTTCCGTAGATGGCGGTTTCCTCTTTGCTAGCTCCATTTGATTTTGCTTGAACCAACGCGTGAAGCTGGCGTTGTGCTCTCTGGTTACGTCTCGCTTCTTCCTCGGCCGGCCCAGTTTGATGTAATGTTGCTCGAGTAAGCATTTGTGCTGTTCCACCCAAAGTTTCGATCAGCTGTAAGTGTTGTAGCGCGACCCGGTGAGCCCTTTCGAAGTCGTCCTTTCGACCCTGCATGCTGACAAAGGTTGAGCTGGCGCCCTCTCGGTGACCATATCCATTGAGCCTGTCGAAGTGTTTCCTCGTGGGCAGACCTACATCCTGGTTCTCGGTGCTTAGATAATTCTGGCAGAAGGAGATGCACTCGTAGGTTAGAAAGCCCTTGGCCATGCTTGCGTCTGGACAGGCCCTGTTGCGAACGTATCCTTTCATGACACCGTTCATCCTTTCGAACGGCATCATGTAGTGCATGAACGTTGGCCCTAGCTGCCTGATGTCATCAACGACATGGAGAAGGAGATGCACGCATATATCAAAGAATGCTGGCGGGAAGTAAATCTCGAGCTCGCATAGTACCAGCTCGATCTCTTCTTGTAGCCTGTCGAGCTGCTTCACCCGATCGACTTCCTGTTGATGACGTCGACAAAGTTGCAAAGGGCAAGCAGCGTATCACGGACGTGCTCGTCCATGATCCCTCGAATCGCAACGGGAAGTACCTGCGTCAACAGCACGTGACAGTCGTGAGACTTCATCCCGCTAAACCTCTTCTTCGTACCGTCCAGATATCTGCTTATCTGCCCCGCGTAACCATTCGGAAATTTGACTCCTAGAAGACACCTGTAGAATTGCTCGAGCTCCTCCGGACTCATAGTGAAGCACGTAGCGGGAAGCACCACACTGTTCTTCTTTACCCTTTTGCGGCGACATTGAGTCCCTTCCGTCTGATTGCCGAACGGATTGAGTCCATCGGGGGAAGGTTGTAAGGCCACGGGGGAAGGTTGTAAGGCCATACAAACACAGGCCAGGTGCTATGCGTGCTACTCTGGTTGCCGAACGGATTGAGTCCATCGGTGCTCATACCGAGCCTGACGTTCCTTGCGTCGCCTCCGAAATTTCCGACGGCGTCCAACTCTTGCCACTGGCTAGCGTCTACAGGGTGTGTAAGGATCCTGCCCTTCTTCGGATCTTCTTCAGGCTTCTCCCTTTCCGCGTGCCATTGCATGAGCTTTGCTTCCTTAGGGTCCACGAAGTACCGCTGCAGACGGGGAGTGATAGGAAAGTACCATACCACTTTGTGAGGACCTTTCGTCCCACGGCTCTTGTACCGTCCTTGGCCGCACACCGGACATGTGGTTCTGTCCTCGTACTCGCGCCGATAAATTGCGCAATCATTGATGCAGGCGTGGTATTTAACGTGCGGTAGGTCAAGAGGGCACACGACTTTCTTGGCCTCCTCGATACTAGTTGGCAATGTGTTCCCCTCGGGAAGACGCTCGTGGAAGAATTTCATGTTCTTGTTGAAGCTCACGTCGGTCCATTTGTTTCCTGACTTCATCTCCAGAGCATCAAGCGTTACTTGCAAGCGCGTATCCTGTGGCCGCCACCCTGGATACAACGGAGTCTTCCCGTCTATCTCCATTTGCGCCAGCTTGGCTTTCTCTCTAACGGTCCTCGCCTGCTTAAGGAGTAGTTCTTGAACATGAGACTCCATCAAGGCCGACATTAGCGAGCTCTGCGGCGTGTTCGCGTCTTCTCCACCACCATCTACTCCTTCATCATGACCATTTCCGTCGGCATCTCCTTCGTCACGATCATCATGCCCGCCCTCGTCTTCAGGCGCAACATTTGCTGTCGGCGCTTCATTGAAGCCTTCCATGAAACCACGCCTGAGCAGATGTTCCTCCAATAGTCCGAAATCAGGGTCGATCCATCTCACAAATTTGCAACTTCTACACGGACATCGTATGTGGCGCTTGTTGCACCGAATCATTTCCGCCTTCGCTTCTTCCTTGTAGTTGTTGATTCGACTGGAGCTCATCTTCATGACCATGGTCGCCTACACGGTATACATATAGAGTATGTGTTATTAAGTCGGAAATGTTCGACGAAAAAATTCGGCATGACTTCCCCTAGAAGTAGGACATATGTGGTGCAAAAATTTACCGAAATGGAAATGAATCAACATTTCGGCAAACATCCATGCACTACGCCGGCGCAAGCAACGACAAGCAAAGATTCATGCAAACCACACACACAAGTTTCATGCATAGATCCGTTCAACAAATAGTTTGCTTCATGCAAACCACACACACAATCGCCCGCCGACAAGTTTCTCATGCCTTTAACAAACACACATCCAACAATACCCACCTAGTAGATCTAGATCCGTTCCCGAGACGTGACCGTGATCGATGAGAGAGAGTGTGTGGTGATGGAGGGAAAATAGTGGACAAAAAGAGAGGAGGAGATATATATATGGAGGCTTTCCCCAAGCCCTCACCAATTCTATGTCAAACAAAATAAGTTTAACAACAAATAATGGATAATAGGATGGTCAAAATGCCATGGGAGAGAGGAGGAGCTCGAGCTAGATGCATGGGGGGAGAATGAAGAAGGTCACATGGGGAAAGTGGGTGCTGCCACCTTTTTGTGGATCTGGGCCAACATTCTGTGGCGCACGCATCTCGGTGCGCCACAGAATGTCAACTTTCTGTGGCGCACCTTATTGGGTGCGCCACAGAAATCCAATATTCTGTGGCGCATGGCCGATGGTGCGCCACAGAATATGAACTTTCTGTGGCGCACTGGGCCACGTGCGCCACAGAACCTCCCTAGATGGACCTGGCCCAATAATTGGAACGTGGGACCCACGCTATTTCTGTGGCGCACGGGTGGGAATGCGCCACAGAAATATGAGATTCTGTGGCACATTCGCTTCCATGCGCCACAGAATGTACGATTTCTGTGGCGCATGTCTGTCAGATGCGCCACAGAAAGGCCAAACTTTTTGTGGCGCACCTTCTTCCATGCGCCAGAGAAATATTTCTGTGGCGCACGAATTAAGGGTGCGCCACAGAATGCCAACCCACCTATAACCCTTTTCCTAGTAGTGACCGCGGCAAGTTCTAGATCATGAGTTGGGTAGTTGTGCTCATGCGGCTTAAGTTGGCGAGAAGCATAAGCCACCACATGGCCATCTTGCATTAACACACAACCCAAGCCTTGAAGAGAGGCGTCACAGAAGACGACGAAATCCTTGCTGTTGTCCGGCAGGACAAGCACAGGAGCGGAGGTGAGTTTGGCTTTCAGTGTTTTGAAGCTCTCTTCAGCTTCGGCCGTCCATACGAACTTTTTATCCTTCTTGAGAAGGTCAGTCAGAGCCTTGGCTATCTTAGAGAAACCTTCGATGAATCGGCGGTAATAACCCGCCAATCCGAGAAAGCTACGGATGTCCTTGACTGACATTGGAGTTTTCCAATCCAAATGGACTGAATCTTGTCAGGAATGACAGCCACACCATTAGCGGATATCACATGACCAAGGAAGACGAGATTATCCAACCAGAACTCACACTTGGAGAACATGGCATAGAGGCGGTGTTCTCGAAGTCGTGTCAGAACCAAACGAAGATGTTCGACATGCTCTTCATCGGTTTTGGAATAAACGAGGATGTCATCGATGTAAATGACGACAAACTTGTCAAGATAATCCATGAATACGGAGTTCATGAGCCTCATGAAAGTAGCTGGAGCATTGTGAGACCAAAGGACATGACGGTATACTCATATGAGCCATAGCGAGTAACAAATGCCGTCTTTGGAATATCCTCCTTTCTGATCTTGATCTGATGGTATCCTGACCTCAGATCCATCTTGGAGAATACCGTTGCACCAGCTAACTGATCCAACAGATCATTGATGCGAGGAATAGGATACTTGTTCTTGATTGTCACCGCATTCAACGGTCTATAGTCAGAGACTAGACGAGGCACGGTAGAATCCCTCTTCTTGACAAAGAGTACCGGACAACCCCAAGGTGAACTGCTAGGCTGGATGAAATCCTTTCTAACAGCTGATCAATTTGCTCTTTCAACAGAGCCAACTCTTCCACCGGCATACGGTAGGGCTTCTTGGAAATTGGAGCAGTACCGGGAAGTAGATCTATGACAAACTCCACACTTCGGTCAGGAGGCATGCCAGGCAATTCTTCCGGGAACACATCCGGGAAGTCACACACCACGTGTATGTCCTGGATTTCAGGAGGGGTTCGCCTTCCATAAAGCAAAGGAGAATCTCAGGGAGTTGGGTACGATGAAGATGGAGGTCTTGATAGTGCAGACCAATACTTCACATGTCACCGGAAGAATTGGTCACGGTGATGGTCTTGGCAGCACAGTCGAGATTAGCCCGGTATTTGGCTAGCCAGTTCATGCCCAGTATGACATCAATGCCACTTGACCTCAGAGCTACCAAAGCGAAAGGAAAAGAGTAGTAACCTATGTAATCTGAACTTCAGGAGTAACCCCATCGGTTTGCCATTTGGAGCCAGGAGTGGAGATCACCAAGGGACGACTCATTTTCTCAAACGGTATTTTGTGGTCTTTTGCAAAAGCTATGGATATGAATGAATGCGATGCTCCAGAATCAAACAAAACTGTAGCAAGATTGTTGTTGATTCGTAGCTCACCCATAAGAACGCCGGGGTCCTCTTCAGCTTCTTCAGCAGAGATGTGGTTCAGGCGACCACGCACAATAGGTCCAGCCTTGCCAGTGGAGTGGCAGGGGCTCGTGCAGGAGTTAACGCGAGAGGTGCCTTCTGGGGGCACTCCCTGGAGTAGTGGCCAGCCTGGCCACGGGTGTAGCAAGTGAGTCCAGGTGGAGCAGGTAGCATAGGACGGTACCCACTCCCGCCTACCCCAAGTGTCGAAGTAGTGGGGCGCGGAGGTGGTGGCCTGTATCCCGTGGCTCTCGGCGTGAATGGAGCACGCGGTACAGCGCTGTAGGGACAAAGACCCTGTGCTTCTTGCTCTCAGAACCCGAGGAACTCTGGTGGTCCCCGTGTGCGGGCCTCTTGGAAGCCTCAAGTTCCTTTCTTCCTTGCTCGAGAGTAAAAGCTTGGTTGAACAGCTCCTGGTAGGTCTGGAATCTGAAGGGCAATAGCTCATAGCGGAGCTGCGGGTAAGACCCTTGCGGAACAGCTCTTGCTTATCAGCATCATTGGTCACGTCCCTTGGGGCGTAACGAGAGAGATGGTTGAACTCACGACCATAAGTGCGGAGGTCCATCCGTCCCTGTTGCAAATCCAGGAACTCCCTCCTCTTCAAATCCATGATCGGCTGGGGAATGTACTCCGCACGGAAGGCAGTGCGGAAATCAGCCCAAGTGAAGACATGGTTGGCTGGAAACAGAGCCACATGGCTTTCCCACCAACAGCCAGCATCACCAACCAAGAGATAGGTGGCAAAGTTGACTTGCTCAGCCACTGGGACATGAAGCGCAGAGAACTTGCGCTCCAAAGCACGAAGCCAATCATCAGCTTCCAGTGGTTCCTTAGCCTCAGCAAAAGTGGGTGGCTGCGAGCGCAGAAACTCAGTGAGAGTGTTGCACTCGTTCCTCCGTGCATTCTGCTGCACCAACTGCTCAAGCAAGCGCTCATTGCGCCCACGGTTCTCCTCAATGGCCATCAAGACCTGAGCCATCGAGGGTGGTGGCGGCAGATCATCCTCGTCATCATCGTGGTTACCCGATCTCCACGGCCTCCTCGAGCCATTCTGGAGATTTGACAATGACACAGTTAGTATCTTTCTCCGAATGGTCGAACAATAGCATTAGCGTCTATACAAGTACACAGACTAGTGACGATAATACATTGTGTAACAATTAACAAGGAATCAACAAGATAGAACTTGGGTTAAAGATCAGCATCATGTGCTACTAGCGAGAGTTAAGAAATCACAACTTAACACACCCTAGTTGACACAATCCGGGACCTTATGTTCAAGTCCGTGGGTTAAAACCCGAAGAAAGGATCAAATGATTTGATTCGGTAGAAACAACTGAGTTGATTTGGGATTGCAACGCAGCGGGAGCAACTGGACACATAACACTAAAGGTCGAACCCACCCATGTTTCTAATCTTTTACTTAAAACTTAGGACGTGGAGTGAAACTTTAAACTCAAATCGAGATAAGGTTGCTCCGAGATTAGAGGGTAACCAGATAAGGAGTAAAAAGAATCCTAAGATGGTTTTCACAACTCATTTTTAGGTTAAAATATTTTCACAAACACTAGACTCAACATCGACCAGTAGAAGGGTTTCCTACAGGCAGTACTGCTCTGATACCAACTTGTGGCGCCCCGACCCGACTGTTATACAGTGATGTTGTGTGTCACCGGTTAAGCGATACAACCGGAGGTTACGGGTTTACCAATCCCCGGCCAAAACCTTTGGCAGGCGTTGCTCGGAATGGATCATCGGCAACGCAACACCCCGATTGATGCCTTAACACAGGCACAACCCTCAATGTATAATAGGAAGATCAAGACTTGTGGAACAACTGGCACATCACAGACTCTACGACACAAAACATATAGTTCAACTCTTATAATAGAGAAAGATAGCAAATTACAACCAGAGGTCACAGACCCAACATTACAACATGCGGAAGCGAATTAGGTTGTTCTAAACAACAAGATCCAAAATATGGCCTAAGAGGCCTACAGATAAACATCCAAGCGCCAGCTGTTCCGGGATGTCCCAAGCTGCCACCTGGGAACCCCAGACTACTCGTCGACGTCCACAAAGAACCCACCTTCGAGGTCGGTGAAGTCCTCCTCTGAAACAAAACAAACGACGTTGAGTTCGACGAACTCGCAAGATTATATATAGAGCTTTAGCTCGATGAGGCTTTCAAGGTTTTATGGCTGTTTTGCATAAAGCTGATTTTATTTATAAAAACATAACTCAAAGGCATCGACTATTCAGAGCATTTTAAAAGAGGTAAGAAGTAACTCTTTCCTTGATCACTTTTCTCAACATCTACCATCATCAACCACTGTACCTGTTCATCAAAGGCACCTCCCCGAATCACCCTCGAGGAAGTCAACCTTGCATTCTTGAAGTGGTACCTTTAGTACCCAGTTTTTAATCATTCCGTTAAAGTTATTCTATGATCTTACCTTCATTTCCCAAGTTTGTCCATAACCGCGGACACGGCTTTTCGAAAAGATTTAACCCTGCAGGGGTGTACAATGTTTGCCACGCGTACCGTCCGGCCCATTACCTAGCTTTTAGCTCTCTTCCTTGGAGAGCCGGCTGGGTGGGAGCGGTGTCGACTTCTCCCCGTTAAGGACTTTCCAGGATCATCAGTGGCGGTAGGACAAGAGGTACCTCCAGCACCCTGTCCCGCGGCCACTTATTTTCCTGACACCACCATCCTCATCTCGGTTCATACCCCCATCATCACGCACGCGCAAATGGAAGCCCGAACTAGAGGACCCTGGCTAGACCCGCCCGAGTTATTTAGTCTATGAGGGTTCCTGCAATTGCATAGGCCTCACGCATGGTTGCACGCTCAGTCTTGGTTCAAGAGGTAAAGAACTCGCACCTAGGCGGCGAGAACGAGACAAAACACCACATCCTCAGTGGCCTCTCATCCCCACCTTTAAGCATTTTATTACCTGTATCCACAATTCTCCACCATCATCTCAACATTTACGCACCTGTTCCCAACATGATACAACCATCGGACGAATAACATTTAACTAAGCATGGCTAAGCATCAACATAGCATAGTTAAGTAGCTCAGGCCAACAATACAAACCTATGGTTAATAGGAAGGGAACATGTATTGGCATCGGAAACTTAATGCAACTATAGGATACTCTAATCCAATAAATTGACATTTGGAACCGCATGCAATATTATAGTGGAGAAAATATTTGCGGAAAATAGGATAAGACATGCTCAGAGGGGGATTACGCTTGCCTTGTTGATACGGCTATAGTACGGATCCTCGGGGTATGGTGGAGTAACCCCGGCTGCTTGATCTATCGAAATATAGCAATGGAAGAGCAAATCAAACACCACACAGGCTTTAACAAATGCAATGCGCAAACACATGATGGTATGGCATTTTTAATGCACTGAAATTATTATAGCAAGTTCTACCCATTTTATATGGGGTGCGATAATTAATTGCTTAACAAGAGAGAAATATAGCTCTAGATTTGTTCTAATGTTTTCCTGTGCTATAAGTTCATGTAGACATGCATGCAAGTGATGCAAAGGATCAGTGCACATTTTTCTGAGCATTTCGATATAAGGAACACATTTTTCGGAGGCCCCGATCAAGAGTTATTAATCTTATAATTCCTCTTTTTAAATATTTACTTTTGATTATTTTAAATCCAACGATAAATATTTTATTTACTCGACTCGAAAGGGAGATATGAACTAGTAGGAATCATCGGAGTCGATGTCCTAAAGGTGCGGGGGAGAAGCGGGGAACATGCGGTATCGAGGAAGAAATGGAAACAGGAACCTCGGGAAAAAAATAGTCAAACCAGCCTCCAGACCGGTCTAGGCCGGTTTGTAGGCCGGCCTGCTAGCAGAGGGATCCGGCCGCCCGCCCGACTTGGGCTGGCTCCGAGTTCGGCCGTGTAACAGAGGCCTCCGGCCCTTAGCCCAGTCTGGGCCGGCAAGAAGGCCGTCTATGGCCCAGAGAGGAATGGCCCCCAACCCGGCTTAGGCCGTCTCCATGGCCGGGCGTGAGAGGACACAGCGACGAAAATACGGCGACAATACTCCGGCGACTCCGGCGAGCAGCACGACACGGGAAAGGGCTAGGAAGAGAGGGGAGGGTGCCGCGGCACGGGTGCTCACCCTCAAGTCGATGGAGAGGTCTGGGACGGTGGAGGGAGGTCGACGGCGACGAGAACTTCCGGGGCGGAGCTTCGGACGGCAGCGAGGTAAACGGGGATGGCGACTCCGGTTCGGAGCGTCCTGGTTCGATTCCTTGGACGGGGCCGTAGAGGACGGCGCGGCGGAGCGGCTGGTACTCCGCGATTTGGATGGGGACGCTTCAGACGGCGGCGACGAGCACGGCGGGCTCGGGCTACTCGTCGGCCATGGAGAGGGAACAGAGGGAGTGAAGCAGGGGAAAGAATCGGGGAGAGAGCACGTGGTCTCGGGGTCGCGGTGCTCCTCACAGGTGAGGGCGGAGCAGGGGGGGCCAGCGACGCGCTGGTGAGGCGAGGTGGTCCGGCGCGAGCTGAAGAGCTCGGTCGCTACAGCGACGAGGAAGATGATGGCGAAATTGCAAAGAGGCCCCTGGCCAAATTGTTCCATCACCAACAAGTCCCTCCCATTTTCCTTTTAATTCCAGCAGCTTTGCACTGATTTTATTAGGGCACCAAAACATTTTATAAAAATTTGAGAAAATTTGGGGAGCCTCCACATATTGAGTAGAAGCTACACAAAAATGTGGGGCTTCAAAATAAAATAGTTTGGACACCCTTGGTTCATAGGGTTAAAATTCGGGCATTTTCTAAATTCAAAATGTTGCTCATTTGGAAATTTAGCAATTGCAAAACATTGTTTTCAACCCTTGAAACTTCCTTTACAAATATGGAAGTTATTTGAATTGGTTTTGTCACAACCAACTCATTGGAGTGTAACTTGTTTGAAAACAAGTATTGCCTTTGGTTTCCCTTTTGTTTTAATTTGTTGTCCAAATCTTGGTTTCAACATGAGCAATTGAACAAATGATGCCATGATGCATGCATGATATGCAAAAGTGAAAATTTTACTCGGGTTTGTGAGGTTCACAACTTTAGGCTGTTACAGCCCGTGGCCACGAACCACCACGGAACCTGGCCGTAGACCTGCACCACATCACGCAGCGCCTCATGCTGCGTCGTTGGCGTCGCTGCTCCCAAGTCCGGGGCGAAACGCCGCATCACCTCCACGCGCACCAGCACCTCTCACCTCCGCCGAATGCCAAACCTGCTGCCCGAAACACTGCACAGCAGCCGCCCGCGCCCCTGCTCCTTCCGCGACACCTTCGCGTCGCCCTGGAGCTCTCCGTGCCGGCGGCGAGCCTGCCTGCTCCGCGCCGCCGCGCCACCCAACCCTCAGCAAGCACCAGCTCCTGGCCCTCCCGACCCAGATCGGGCCCAGATCGAGCCCGACGCCGTCATCTCGC
The DNA here is from genome assembly GCA_947311845.1 of Poa pratensis. NCBI lineage: Eukaryota > Viridiplantae > Streptophyta > Magnoliopsida > Poales > Poaceae > Poa > Poa pratensis. The sequence goes on from CAMZMU010000059.1 coordinate 5,942,742, forward strand.
CCCGCTCCGGCCTCCCACACGCTCCGCTCGCCCCAGCAACACCAACTCGCTCCGCACGCCCACGCAGCCCGCCGCGGACGCCCTGCGCCGGCGAGCCACCATCTCCGTCCCCAGTCGAATCCGGCAGTCGCCGACGCCTCCACGAAAAAGTAACTCCCCCGGCACCAAAAGTTGGCAGTGGGGGCCACCGCCACGGCGGCGTAGGAGCCGGCGGCAGCGGCGGAGGGGGCGCCGGGAAGGGAGGTGGGTGTGGCGGTGGCGGGGTGCGCCCCCGGTGCCGCCTGGGGAGCGACACGGGGGTGTGTTTCTAAGGAAGAAAGTCTTGTTTTTTGTACGCCATATTTTAGTCTGCCTGCTATATAACGTGCGCCAAATGACAGGAAACTCAGCTCACCAAGTGATCGCCAACCAGGCAACCATGGAGCTCCTCTTGTGATAGGGCTTTTTTGCACGGCGAACATGAACAAACCCAGTTCGCAAATTATGAAAGGTAATCATCATTTTGTTAACTAATTCTAAATCTGTTAGACAAATTACGCAACGTGCTAGGCAAGTGAACATACATGCGCAGCAATGAACATGTGGATGCATTTCTTACACCATATTTAACAATACTCCTTTTAAGCACAGCCACTCATTCACCTGGGGAACATGCAGGAGCAGGCAAGGTCGAGCTCTATTCGTCTTCGTCCGCACCCAGAATTGTACGCCATATTTTAGTCTGCCTGCTATATAACGTGCTCCAAATGACATGAAGCTCAGCTCACCAAGTGATCACCAACCATGGAGCTCCTCTTGTTTTGCACAATAGTTCTCATCCTCATCGTCTCCTCTGTGTACCTCTTGGGCCTCTTAGTCAACAGTTGTCGCAACCTGCCCCCCGGTCCTCGCCCGCTTCCACTCGTCGGGAACCTCCTCTCCTGGGTGCACTACCACACCGCTCCCTCGGGCGCCTTGCGGAGCGCCATGGCCCGATCATGGCGCTCCGCCTAGGCACGGTCACCACCGTAGTCGCCTCCTCCCCAGAAGCCGCCCGCGACATCCTCCAGCGCCATGACGCAGCTTTCTCGGGGCGCTTCGTCCCAGAGGGCACCCACGTGTTCGCGCACAACACACACTCCATGGGCTGGCTCCCGGCGAGCAGCCCCCGGTGGCGCGCCCTACGCAAGGTGTGCTCGGGTGAGCTCTTCGCGCCACACCGCCTCGACATGCACCAGTCACTGCGCCGGGAGAAGGTGCAGCAACTCGTCTCCCAGGTGACGATGCTGGCACGAGAGGGCACCCCGGTTCGCGTCGGCCGCCTGGGCTTTACGACAGCGCTTAACCTGCTCTCCTCCACCAGCTTCTCCACCGACTTGGCCGACCTCGACGACCGTCATGTCAAGCCTTGGGAGTTCGAGGCCATGCTCGCAGAGCTAAACGTGACCGTCGGATTGCCAAACCTGTCGGACTTCATCCCTGAAGTGGCGTGGCTAGACCCGCAGGGCTTGAGGAGACGCATCGAGGGCTTGTTCCAGCGGTTGCATACCATGATCGGCGATCGGATCGAGCGTCAGATTCGGGACCGCGCCGCCGCAGGTGAGCCGACCAAGAAAAACTTCCTGGACGTGCTCCTCGACTACCGCAACGCCAACGATGGCCAGGGCTTCGAGCGGCAAACGCTCCTCTCATTGATTTCGGTATCTTCCAAGTACTTTATTGAGTCTATTTGCAATGCAGACATGCATCTATACCGATATAGGGCGACAAATACCTCACGTACGGTACATATGCATGGTTGTTTGGTGTTCAGGACTTGTTCAGCGCCGGGACGGATACAAGTTCAGCCACCGTAGAATGGGCGATGGCCGAGCTGCTACTGAATCCATCATGCATGTCCAGAGCTCGTGAAGAGCTCGACCAAGTGATAGGCTCTAAAGAGCAGGTTGAGGAGTCCGACATTGGACAGCTCAAGTACCTCCAAGCCATCGTGAAGGAGACGTTCCGGCTCCATCCTCCGGCACCGTTCCTGCTGCCGCACCTGGCGGAGACGACGACACAGGTCCGGGGATACACAGTTCCCAAGGGCACGCGCCTTCTGGTGAACGTGTGGGCCATAGGGCACGACGGCAAGGTATGGCCGGAACCGGAAACGTTCAGGCCGGAGAGGTTCCTGGAGAAGGAGGTGGAGTTCAAGGGCCGAGACTTCGAGCTGCTGCCCTTTGGGTCCGGAGGAGGATGTGTCCAGGGTGGCCGCTGGCCGTTCGCATGGTTCATCTCATGCTCGCGTCCTTGCTGCATCGTTTTCAGTGGAAGCTTCCCGTAGACGTGGAGAAGAAGGGGCTGGACATGGCTGAAAGGCTTGGGGTCAACTTGTCCATGGCTACGCCCCTTGAGGCTATAGCCACGCCAGTTTGAATATTTGTAATCATCATCCTACTTTGCACCTGACCTGACGTTGTGGCATGGGAACATCATCAACATGCGTAAATAAGGAGTAACCAAAAGAGTTTGCCTTGTACTGCTATAAGTGAAAAGGTAGTAGGGTCTATTCAGTACATGTTCTTATGTTATGAACTACTAGTATTACTCAACGTCAAAAGAGTTTGCGTCGGCTTTCCCAAAGGTTTTTGCTCTATTTCACTCGACTGTTTTTTATTTCGCCGTCAATCTTATCTCTGTGCGTCCATTTTCTGTCAAGATTCGTGCTGGCTCCTCAGTCGTACGCTCTGTTTTCTGGCTGGTCGGGCCGTTAACGTATTTGGGTTTCAGTCGTGTTGCGGGTTTCTGGCCCCTAACTTTTTTTTCTCTGTCTGGTGGCCGTGTGGGGTTGTTTTGAATCGCCGCGTGTCTATCTGATACCCACAAGTATAGGGGATCGCTGAAATCTTCGTTGGGAAGTATTACCCAAATTTATAGTTCGACTCGATGGGAACACAAGAATATCAATAAGACATTGCCAATTGAGGCGTCACTCTCAACCACACCTGTATATCAATAACTTACAGCAGTAATAGTGATGGCAGTAGTATGATTCAAGTAACAAGCAGAACAGTAGCAGTGAACAAGTGTTTCCCAGTTTTCACCGGAAAAGTGAAAGTGTAACTCAGAGATTTAAAACGTAGGCATGAGGTGATAGCGGGGTGTTGCAAGAATGAGATTGATCATATAATAAGAAACAAATAACAATGGGACCTATCTCTAACTCCGATATATGTAGGTATGTGTTCCATATTTAGTTGTGCGTACTAACCAAGAGAATTTGCACAACATCTATTGTCCAACCTGCCCATTTCACCGGGGCCAACTTGGAACTACAGGTAATTAAGGTCTACCCTTTCGAATAAACCGGAACAACGCATTAACACTTCATGAACACATAGAATCCTCAAACTAGAACATCTCCCCTTGTTTTCCCTATATGTCACGTTTAGGGTTCGCAGGTTCAACATAATAGCAGGTGATACACTTTGCAGATAAATACCAAACTCAAATATATGATAGGGCAATATAAGTTCAGTACTAAAATCATGCCACTCGGGCCCTAGTAGCAAGCATTAAACATAGCAAGAGTGCATCGACACAATACAAAAGTATCCTCAAGATAAAACCCTAAGATCCCGAACAACGGGTAGCATTACATGATCAATCTCATCCAATCCCCATCCACCTCACATGCCTACAGCGGACTACTCACACATGGTGATGGAGAGGGAGCTCATGGTCGATGGTGAAAGGATCGTGTAAGGTTGACTAGAGGGGGGGGGGGGGGGTGAATAGGCAACTACCAATTTTAATTTTCTTTTTAACAAGTTAAGAAATTGTTCAAATATAAGTTCTCTAGATATGCAACTAGATGAACAATCCTATATGATGAGCAATAAACAAGCTAGCAAGATATTCTACACAAGAAAGGCTAGCAATACAAGTAAAGGAAGGTTAAGAGATAACCACACGGTGACGCGGAGATGTTCTACCGAAGTTCACTTCCCAATGGAAGCTACGTCTCCGTTGGAGCAGTGGGGGGAGTCACAAGGTGAACTCCGAATAGCCTTGATATGGCACACCGTATCTCCCTCGTGTTATCCTCCGATGAGGAGATCCACGAGCCACTATATGATGCCCTCGAGGTCGGCAACAAAACTTTACAAGGATGAGGCACACTCCACAACCGAATTGGAGGCTCTCACCAAATTCCCGCGGCTCCCAAAGCCACAAGAATCACAAGGCCGGGTCGCGTCTCCACAACTTAATTGGAGGCTCCCGGCTAATCCTTGTGGCTACCAAAGCCACAAGAATCACAAGTATCTTCTAGGTATCCAATGTATCAAGTTACACAAGATCTACAAGTGACTAGGTCGATGTAGACAAATCGGCTCGGTGGAGATGCGGATCTAGGGCTCCTCCTTCACTCCTCAAAGTATCAACGTGTTTGAGTGGTTGGAGTGGGAGCTCTAGTAGATTGAAGCTTGCAACAATGGTGGAGAGAGAGTGAGGAATCAAGCTTCGTCAACCGGAGGTAGGTGGAGGGGTATCCAGAAATCTGGCCGTTGGAGCTGTAAACAGCCCGCAGCGGTAGTACCGGGCCTCGCCCGGTAGTACCGGCTGACAGGAAAATGATGGCCAGGCGCCAGACTGGTCAACGCCCTCTCCATGCGCGCATCGGTAGTACCGGACCGCCTGGTCCGGTAGTGCTCCCCACCGGTAGTACCGCGCTTACTACCGGGGCTACTACCGGATTAAATCGAGCGAGTCCAGAGAGCTTTTGGAGATCCGGTACTGGGCCCGGTAGTTCCGCAAGGCAGAACACCCGTAGTACCGGGGTGAACCTGGTAGTACCGGCTGACGCTATGAAGACTGCTTTTCTTCCTTTTCTTGAGACAAAACCTGTGCAATATTAATTGATACAATCCTGCACACTTTTAGCACACACATTAGACATCTAAGTGTGTTGTCAACAAACATCAAAACACTGTGGGGAAGGATATGTCCTTTCAATCTCCCCCTTTTTGGTGTTTGATGACAACACACTTAGGAGAAACAAATGATTTGCAAAAGATAGACGGGGCTCTCGAAATTGTGTGTTTATTAGGAATTTGCTTTTGAATGCAAAAACACACCATATAAAATGGACGGAGCTCCCCCTATATTTTACAAACCAAGCAAGTTCATATGGATAACAATTAAAACAACTTGCACAATATAAGCAACAATAAGCAAGTAACATACTAGATAGGTCTTATTACAATACCATAAGTTCAAGGCATGTCTTACATCATGCATAGAGAAGATCAAAGCAAATATCCAAATAAAGATGAAACACAAGCATAAAGATCAAACGAAGTGCAAGCTTGTGTTTCCACCCGGATCAACTTCCTTACCATCCGGATCTAAGTGAAGATCCGCCTTGGAGTCCATGGGAAACTTATATGGCTTGGCATTGTTCATATCAAATTTCTTGAGCATGTCCTTAATATACTTGGCTTGACATAAGAATGTTCCTTCTCGAAATTGGTGGATTTCAAAGCCAAGAAAATAATTCAATTTTCCCATCATGGACATCTCAAATTCCTTGGTCATTAGCTTGCCAAATTGATCACTAAATTCACGGTTAGTGGAACCAAAGATAATATCATCAACATATATTTGGCATACGAAAAAATCTCCATTTACCCTTTTTGTAAAAAGAGTGGGATCTATTACCCCAATTTCAAAGCCACGGTCTACTAAGAACTCCTTGAGATGATCATACCAAGCACGTGGAGCTTGCTTGAGCCCATAAAGAGCCTTATGTAGTAAGTAGACGTGGTTAGGAAATTTAGGGTCTTCGAAACCCGGTGGTTGTTTAACATACACCAATTCATTTAGTGGACCATTTAAGAAAGCACTTTTAACATCCATTTGATATAAGACAATATTATGAGTAGATGCATAAGCAATTAGTAAGCGAATGGATTCAAGTCTAGCAACGGGGGCATAGGTTTCACCGTAGTCGACTCCTTCGATTTGGGTGTAGCCTTGTGCAACCAATCTTGCTTTGTTGCGAATGACTTGACCATGTGAGTCTTGCTTGTTCTTAAATATCCACTTGGTTCCAATGACATTATGGGAGGAGTCATTGGGTCTTTCCACTAATGACCATACTTTGTTGCGCTCGAAGTTGTTCAACTCTTCATGCATAGCCGCAACCCAATCCATGTCTTCAAGAGCATCATATACCTTGAGAGGTTCTAAGCTAGACAAACAAGAGACATGACCACAAAAGTTAGATAATTGATTGCGTGTGGACACACCTCTACGGATACTCCCAAGGATATTTTCTTTGAAGTGTTGTTGGTAATCCAATTTTGATGCACGCCGGATGACCCGGCGTTCCGAGGCTTGACCAATTGTTTCACCAACACAAATATCTTCATCATTGCCTTTATCTTGCTCATGGTCAACCCGAAGTGGAGTTCTTGGAGTTGTGGGTTCATTATGTTCTTGTTCACCACTAGAGTTGGGTGGGTCTTGACCATCTTCTTGATCAATATTTGAGGTGGATGGCTCAACTTGAGTAGAACTTGTTCCTTCTTCTTGAGTATCATCAATGGGTCCTTCAATAGGAATTAGTTCTCCAATCCCCATAGTTCTTATGGCTTGAGATGGATATCATCACCTACATCATCATGATCAATATGCTCCGCTTGGGAGCCATTATCCTCGACAAACTCCACGTTCATAGATTCTTCAACACACCCGGTGGATATGTTGTAGACCCTATAAGCATGAGACTTTGCGGCATATCCAACAAATATACCATCAAAAGATCTAGATTCAAATTTAGCAATTTTGCAACCTTTAATGTAAACATGGCATTTGCATCCAAAGACTCGAAAGTAAGATACATTTGGCTTTTTACCGGTGAGGAGTTCATATGGTGTCATGTCCTTGAGAGGACGGAAGAAGAGCCGGTTTGAGTAATGACAAGCGGTGTTGATGGCTTCGGCCCAAAAGTTGTATGGGGAATTAAATTCGGCCATCATAGTTCTTGCCATATCAATAAGAGTGCGGTTCTTCCTTTCGGCAACACCATTTTGTTGGGGAGTATATGCAGCGGAATATTGGTGTTGAATGCCCTCCCCACTTAGGAAATCATCCATAGTGTAATTCTTGAACTCCGTACCATTGTCACTTCTAATTGCCAAAATCTTGGAGTCATATTGGCGTTGAACTAGGGTTGCAAAGTCAATGAATATCTTTTGAGTTTCACTCTTCTTCTTGATGTAGAAAGTCCAACAATATCTTGAGTAATCATCCACAATCACCAAACAATATTTCTTGCCACCAAGACTATCATATGTGGGAGGCCCAAAAGATCCATATGAAGGAGCTCCAAAGGCCTCTTAGTGGAGATAATGGTCTTCTTGGGGTGATTCTTTCATGCATCTTTCCGGCTATGCAAGCACTACAAGGACGATCTTTGGAAAAATTAACATCGGTTAGTCCTACCACGTGTCCACCCTTTACAAGAGTTTGTAAATTTCTCATACCGACATGGCCAAGTCGGCGATGCCAAAGCCACCCCTTGTCGCCTTTAGCCATTAAACATGTAGCGATTTGAGTGGTCTCTTTTGAGAAATCAACCACATACAAACCGTTTTCACGAAATCCAACAAAGGCGACATTGAGTGTTTGAGTGAAAAGGATGGTCACGTGGTATTTATTAAAAATAACGGTGTAACCGGCATTGCATAATTGACCAACGGAAAGTAAATTGTATGAAAGAGATTCGACAAGGAGGACCTTCTCAATGGATAACTCCGGAGTGATCACCACTTTACCAACTCCCACTACCTTGAGTCTTGCATTGTTGCCAACGGTGACATGAGAGAATGAGAGTAGTTGTTTCAATAAGTCCTTTACTAGTTCTTTGCTTCCGGTCATATGGGATGAGCATCCACTATCAATGAGCCATGAAGATCCACCGGAAGAGAAACCCTACAATAAATCAAGTCTTTGATTTAGGTACCCATTTTGGAATGGGTCCTCTTTTGTTAGTCACAAGGGTCTTTGGAACCCAAATAGCATAGTGATAATCATCTCCATATGAAGAGCCAACATATTTAGCAAAAACACAACCATTTGTAGATTTCAAAAGAACATATGAGGGGTTGTATTTTCCCGCAAAGTTATTGTGAGTGGCATTGCCCCTAGTGACATTACCACTCCCAATAGAGTTGTCATTTGCTTTGGCTAACTCCCCCTCCTTCACAAAAACAATATCTTTGGAAGGGGGAGTCGCCTTCTTCTTCTTGTTGTTGACCTTCTTAGAGTTGGGTGTGAACCCAATTCCTTCTTTGCCAACCACTCCCTTTTGATTGCTCAAAAGATCATTGAGGTTCTTTTCCCCTTGGATACAAGTGGCTAGGCCCTTCTCAAGTTGGGCCTTCAACCTAGTGTTTTCCTCAATAAGAGATGCCTTGACACATAAAGGGTTAGTGGTACAAGAATTTGCATCTTTATCATTATGAGAAGTGGTGAAGCTAGCATAGATAAATTGAGCTTGTAGTTTGGCATATGACTCCTTGAGTGTAGTGAGCTCACTTGAGGTCACCTTGTGGGTTTCCCTAAGTTGCTCAAAACCCTCAAAGAGTTTGTTATGACTCTCTACAAGTTCCTCATTTTTACTTTTTAGATCAATAGCAATTTGAATAGAGGTTTCACGAGTTTCTTTTGCCTTGGAAAGATCCATGGCATGTGTCTCCTCAAGTTGCTCACGGAGCAATTGTTCCTCAACAAGTTGATCTTCTAGCTCACCAATTTTGTCGGCATGATCACATGCATGCCCTTCGAGCTCACAAATCCTAACATCCTTCATTAAGAAGATGCTTGGCTTCTCCATATTGATACATGAGGGCCTCAACCATTTTCTTGGTTGGACCTTGGAGCTTGCTAATGAAGATAGAAATTTTATCCTCTTCTTCAATTTTCCCTACATCCTCAACACAATCCAATAGTGATGGGTTAGAGGAGATAGTAATTTTTGGTGGGGAATTCACCTTTGTTTCCTTGGCCATGAGGCACATGGGCTTGGAGATCTTGTCGTCGTTTGGAGATGAGAAGAGGTTGGCCAATGATGGAGGAAGGGTGCCCATTGCAAGAGCCGCCATTCCTACTTCTTCACTTGGTTCTTTATCCTCCTCACCTCCGGACTCGTATTCCTCTTCATGGGATGCCACAAGAGCCTTTTGAGGTGATCTCTTCATGTAGGTAGGCTTGGGGTGGTACTTGTTCTTCTTTAGAATGAGTTGACCACCATTATCCTCTCTTCTTTCATAGGGGCAATCCTTCACAAGATGAGTGTCCTTTCCACAATTGAAGCACATTCTTTTTATTGGTGAAGGGTTGACGCTCTTGTTCTTCTTGTTCCAAAACCGGGTGGCGGCAAGTGCAAGAACTTCATTGAGCTCACCCTCCAAGTCTTCTTCACCTTCATAGACCGGGCTTTCTTCATATCTTGGATGGTCTACCACACGAGCCTTCAAAGCAAGAGTCTTTGGGCCACGGACTTGGTTGAAAGACTTGGATGTGGACTTCAATGTATCATATGTGACAAATTGAGCCAAGATGTCATTGGGAGTCATTGTTGTGTAATCCGCTCTTGCATGGAGGTTCATCACCATAGTTTCACTATATGGCATAATTGCTTGAAGGAACTTGGCCTTGACCCATTCATCATCCATATCCTTCTTTCCATTTTCCCTACATGTCACCACAAGCTTGTAGAGTCTTCGGTAAAGTTCGGTCGGAGTCTCTTCGTCTAGCATGATGAAGTTGTCAACTTGATGTTGAAGGACGGCCGCATTGGAGCGTTGAATGCCCTCATTTCCTTCATACACGGTTTCAAGATAGAGCCAAGCCTCATTGCAAGTTTTGAGATTCCGCACATGATCTTCATCATTTGCGGTCATAGCACTCTCAAGAATGTACTTGGCATTTGCATCAAGTTGCTCATCAATCTCTTCTTGCTTGGTCAAGTTGTTGGGATCAACTGGGTTGAAACCATGTAGAACCACCCTCCAAAGATGCACCGATGAGCTGCGAAAATAAGACTCCATAGATTTCTTCCAAGTGAAATAACGAGTATTATCAAGCTTAGGAGGGGGTCTACCAAGGTTGGTTATATGAGGTTGAGTGAGTGAAACTTGAGTGAGATAAGAGCTAGGTGGAGCAAAGTTAAGAGAAGGCTTCTCATTAGGTTTATCATTTTTATCCTTGTCACTAGCACCCTTAATAGGGCTAGCGGATGATGAGGAGCCATTTTGATTAGATACCCGAGTATACACCTCATCCACCATTTTGCCTTTCATGAACCCAAAAAGTTCAATCATGGACTTCATGGTGATTGGGGCATCACCCTCGGGAGGGATTATTCCCGCTTCGATTAGTTCTTTGTCAAGTTGTTCTCTATCAAATTTTTCTTGTTCCTTAGCAAGTCTTAACTCCTCATCTTTAGCACGTTGTACATCCTCCGCACTAGCCATCCTCCTCTTTAGGCGATTAAGCCCTTAATAAAGAGACCTTGCTCTGATACCAATTGAAAGGATCGAGTAGGTTGACTAGAGGGGGTGAATAGGCAACTACCAATTTTAATTTTCTTTTCAACAAGTTAAGGAATTGCTCAAATATAAGTTCTCTAGATATGCAACTAGATGAACAATCCTATATGATGAGCAATAAACAAGCTAGCAAGATATTCTACACAAGAAAGCTAGCAATACAGTAAAGGAAGGTTAAGAGATAACCACACGGTGACGCGGAGATGTTCTACCGAAGTTCACTTCCCAATGGAAGCTACGTCTCCGTTGGAGCGGTGCGGAGTCACAAAGTGAACTCCGAATAGCCTTGATATGGCACACCGTATCTCCCTCGTGTTATCCTCCGATGAGGAGATCCACGAGCCACTATATGATGCCCTCGAGGTCGGCAACAAACCTTTACAAGGATGAGGCACACTCCACAACCGAATTGGAGGCTCTCACCAAATTCCCGCGGCTCCCAAAGCCACAAGAATCACAAGGCCGGGTCGCGTCTCCACAACTTAATTGGAGGCTCCCGGCTAATCCTTGTGGCTACCAAAGCCACAAGAATCACAAGTATCTTCTAGGTATCCAATGTATCAAGTTACACAAGATCTACAAGTGACTAGGTCGATGTAGACAAATCGGCTCGGTGGAGATGCGGATCTAGGGCTCCTCCTTCACTCCTCAAAGTATCAACGTGTTTGAGTGGTTGGAGTGGGAGCTCTAGTAGATTGAAGCTTGCAACAATGGTGGAGAGAGAGTGAGGAATCAAGCTTAGTCAACCGGAGGTAGGTGGAGGGGTATAAATACCCCTCCCAGAAATCTGGCCGTTGGAGCTGTAAACAGCCCGCAGCGGTAGTACCGGGCCTCGCCCGGTAGTACCGGCTGACAGGGAATGACGGCCTGGCGCCAGACTGGTCAACGCCTCTCCACGCGCGCATCGGTAGTACCGGACCGCCTGGTCCGGTAGTGCTCCCCACCCGGTAGTACCGCGCTTACTACCGGGGCTACTACCGGATTAAATCGAGCGAGTCCAGAGAGCTTTTGGAGATCCGGTACTGGGCCCGGTACTGGGCCCGGTAGTTCCGCATGGCAGAACACCCGGTAGTACCGGCTGACGCTATGAAGACTGCTTTTCTTCCTTTTCTTGAGACAAAACCTGTGCAATATTAATTGATACAATCCTGCACACTTTTAGCACACACATTAGACATCTAAGTGTGTTGTCAACAAACATCAAAACACTGTGGGGAAGGATATGTCCTTTCAATCTCCCCCTTTTTGGTGTTTGATGACAACACACTTAGGAGAAACAAATGATTTGCAAAAGATAGACGGGGCTCTCCAAATTGTGTGTTTATTAGGAATTTGCTTTTGAATGCAAAAACACACCATATAAAATGGGCGGAGCTCCCCCTATATTTTACAAACCAAGCAAGTTCATATGGATAACAATTAAAACAACTTGCACAATATAAGCAACAATAAGCAAGTAACATACTAGATAGGTCTTATTACAATACCATAAGTTCAAGGCATGTCTTACATCATGCATAGAGAAGTTCAAAGCAAATATCCAAATAAAGATGAAACACAAGCATAAAGATCAAACGAAGTGCAAGCTTGTGTTTCCACCCATGCAAATCCCACGGCTCATCCTAAATAGAACACATTCTCCCCCTTTGTCATCGAAATGCCAAAAAGGGAGAAGCGCGATGCTAACACGTCCCTAGGAGCATCAAGCTCCACCCGCGCCGTGGTGGGTCGAAGAGGAGGCCTGAAAGCGATCACCATGTGGAGGAGCATCTTCATCACTCCAGTAACCATGCTTGGACACCCATTCCTCCTTTGGAGTGATTACTTCTTCAGAACCATCGGAGACTGGAATCTGCATATGCCTCATCATTGCTTTGTGTCGCTGAGCTGCCTTCTTGTGATACACATGAGCTTCATACAGACGGTCTTCCAAATCCAGTTTGAGGCAAAAGGCCCTCTTGGCCTTAATCTGCAGCTTCTTGAACCATGAAGGTTCCTCAAGAGGAGGTGCACTCCCACTAGCTCTCTCAGCTTCAGCAGCAGCCTCAGGATCAATGGGCTGGGTTTTGGGAGGAGCATGAGGCTTGATACGCAGTTCCTTCACTAATGAGCCACAACGGGCTGCCATCCTTCATGATATCTTCTCCATTCTTCTTGAGAGCCCACTTGCGGCGAATGAGCTTCATAATGTATGGGCCATAGATGGGGGCCCTTCTATCAATGATTGTGGACCACAAGTCATTCCACATCCAATCCATCACATCAAGCTTCTTGCCTTTGCCTTGATTTTCATATGAGAGCTTGAGAAGGTCAAACATGAAGCCATGAACCTCATCCCAATTTCCCACACGGGAGCAATAGTTTCCTATAGACACGGTGGAGAATCTCAAAGGACGCACAAGATGAGCAGTTTTACCGGTGGTGCCTCTTTCCATAGTGATTGGTCCAAGAACATCCTTGGAGCTGATCGATCATTGTCATGGCATCTCCATCCACTAGCAACACTTCACCCTTGTCTTCATAGCCTAGAAGCTCTCCAAACTCCGCCAAGGTGGCAGAAAGCAAGGTGTCCTTGGTCATCCAATATAGGGTCCGGGCTTCATCATGGTCAAGGTAGACGGTGGCAAAGAACTGAATGATGTAGTACTCAATGTAGGGATGGTTCTCCTTCATGATGTCAATCAGCCCAAACTCTTCACACATAGCAAGTGTCTCATCAAAATAGCCCTTGTGCTTCGAGTTTCTCATGTAAGGAATATCAAGAGTGTGTTGGACAACCACGGAGTAATCCTTGTGGAGATAGATTTCCTTGTAGATGGCTTCTTGATCATTTGTGTAAAAGTGCGGATTCCGCACAAGAGGTGACCTCTCCTCAGCATAGGGATTCTCTTCTCTGAGCTTCTGATAGTCCTCATTCTTCCATAAGTGAAGTGCTTTGCGGGCTCTCGTGGGGGAGCAGTGGTGGTACGAGCAGCAGCTGATGTTCTTCCTCTTGCTTGAGTTCTGGCTGTGGTGCGAGCAGGCAAACTTCTCTTCTTCTTCTTCTTCTTCAATCTCATCCTCCACAAGACGTGGCTTCTTGGTACCACGGCGGCTACCTGTGAAACAGCATATAGGTAGGGCAGGGAATAGATGAGTGCACAAGTTCACGGATAAGGAATCAAAAACTAGCCAATAGATGTAAAGAATGGTTGAATCGAGCAAATTTGGAAAACCCGGTAGTACCGGGCTTAGCCCGGTAGTACCGGCTGAGCCGATTCAAGACTGAAATGGCAAAATCGAGAGATTCAACCATACATTACACATAGATGCTAGCTAACAAGGCCTAGGTGATCATCCATCCAACTTTAACCGTTGCCAACGGAGCTACCAACATTTCCTCTCCATACATCTAGGTTTCAAGATCTAGAAACAAAGAATGCAAAGAACGGGGAAATACCGGAGGCCATGGAGGAGATCGACGAGGGGATCGCTCCCACGGAGCAGATCTGGCCGGAGATGGCGGAGACCGGCGGCCAGGGCGGCGGCCGGAGCAGGAGCAGAGGAGGCGACGGGGTGGCTTCGTGCGGGTGGGGAAAATGGGGAATAACCCCCACCCTGCCCGCACGGTAAATATTAGATACCCGTGATTCCCGGTAGTACCGGGGCGGACATCCGGTACTACCGGGGCCTGAATCTTTGCGAGCAGCAGAACTGCTTAGATTCAGAGCCCGGTACTACCGGATCCCACCGGCGGTACTACCGGGGCCTCCTAAGAAACCCCAGTTTTTCTTTTTGTGTAAGGAATTTGAACTTGTGCAAGATGGAAGTTGTTTTGAGATAGATGAAAGGCATAGGATTAGATCAACACACTGGAGATGGTACTTCATACTCAATTTGCAAGAATCAAACACACAAAAACACCAAATTGAGCATGTTTTCCATAGGAGCACTAGAAAACCAATAAAATCCAAATGAAACCAACTCTTCACAAGGAAGAGGGCGGTGGCCGAGGCCACCATGTATGAGTATGTGGTGTGATACCGCGAAGATATATCTTGAGTCCACGGCCACTACTCGTCATTTAAGCTCACAATTCATAGAACGAATATAGAGATGCAAATGAATTCTTACTATCGGCATAATGGGGGGAGGGATGGTCCAATGGATTAGGACCGCACTCCCCCTATGTCCATGCCTACATCTAAACCAAATAAGTATCGTCTAATATGGGTAGGTATGCAAGAAATCCACTAAATCCAATTGGATATGTCCACCACATTTAGTTCTCCTCTCAACTCCTTGAATCTTGCTTCACCAAGAGGCTTCGTGAACATATCGGCGAGTTGATGCTTGGTGTTGACATACTTGATTGCAATATCACCCTTCTCAACATGGTCTCGAATAAAATGATACCGAATCTCAATGTGCTTGGTCTTGCCATGAAGAACCGGGTTGTGTGCAATTTTAATAGCACTTTCATTGTCACATAAAAGAGGCACTTTGTCACAAATGACACCATAATCCTTTAAAGTTTGCCTCATCCATAATAATTGTGCACAACAACTACCGGCGGCGATGTATTCGGCTTCGGTGGATGACGAGGCCACACAATTTTGCTTCTTGGAAGACCAACTCACAAGGGACCTACCAAGGAATTGGCATGTACCCGAAGTTGATTTTCTATCCATTTTGCAACCCGCCCAATCCGCATCCGAATAACCAACAAGATCAAAGCTTGTACCATGGGGATACCAAAGACCATAGTTGGGAGTATCCAACAAATATCTTAGAATCCTTTTGACCGCGGTTTCATGACTTTCCCTAGGACTTGATTGGAATCTTGCACACATACCCACACTAAACATAATATCCGGTCTAGATGCACAAAGGTAAAGCAAAGATCCAATCATAGAACGATAAAGCTTTTGATCAACTTCCTTACCATCCGGATCTAAGTGAAGATCCGCCTTGGAGTCCATGGGAAACTTATATGGCTTGGCATTGTTCATATCAAATTTCTTGAGCATGTCCTTAATATACTTGGCTTGACATAAGAATGTTCCTTCTCGAAATTGGTGGATTTCAAAGCCAAGAAAATAATTCAATTTTCCCATCATGGACATCTCAAATTCCTTGGTCATTAGCTTGCCAAATTGATCACTAAATTCACGGTTAGTGGAACCAAAGATAATATCATCAACATATATTTGGCATACGAAAAAATCTCCATTTACCCTTTTTGTAAAAAGAGTGGGATCTATTACCCCAATTTCAAAGCCACGGTCTACTAAGAACTCCTTGAGATGATCATACCAAGCACGTGGAGCTTGCTTGAGCCCATAAAGAGCCTTATGTAGTAAGTAGACGTGGTTAGGAAATTTAGGGTCTTCGAAACCCGGTGGTTGTTTAACATACACCAATTCATTTAGTGGACCATTTAAGAAAGCACTTTTAACATCCATTTGATATAAGACAATATTATGAGTAGATGCATAAGCAATTAGTAAGCGAATGGATTCAAGTCTAGCAACGGGGGCATAGGTTTCACCGTAGTCGACTCCTTCGATTTGGGTGTAGCCTTGTGCAACCAATCTTGCTTTGTTGCGAATGACTTGACCATGTGAGTCTTGCTTGTTCTTAAATATCCACTTGGTTCCAATGACATTATGGGAGGAGTCATTGGGTCTTTCCACTAATGACCATACTTTGTTGCGCTCGAAGTTGTTCAACTCTTCATGCATAGCCGCAACCCAATCCATGTCTTCAAGAGCATCATATACCTTGAGAGGTTCTAAGCTAGACAAACAAGAGACATGACCACAAAAGTTAGATAATTGATTGCGTGTGGACACACCTCTACGGATACTCCCAAGGATATTTTCTTTGAAGTGTTGTTGGTAATCCAATTTTGATGCACGCCGGATGACCCGGCGTTCCGAGGCTTGACCAATTGTTTCACCAACACAAATATCTTCATCATTGCCTTTATCTTGCTCATGGTCAACCCGAAGTGGAGTTCTTGGAGTTGTGGGTTCATTATGTTCTTGTTCACCACTAGAGTTGGGTGGGTCTTGACCATCTTCTTGATCAATATTTGAGGTGGATGGCTCAACTTGAGTAGAACTTGTTCCTTCTTCTTGAGTATCATCAATGGGTCCTTCAATAGGAATTAGTTCTCCAATCCCCATAGTTCTTATGGCTTGAGATGGGATCATCACCTACATCATCATGATCAATATGCTCCGCTTGGGAGCCATTATCCTCGACAAACTCCACGTTCATAGATTCTTCAACACACCCGGTGGATATGTTGTAGACCCTATAAGCATGAGACTTTGCGGCATATCCAACAAATATACCATCAAAAGATCTAGATTCAAATTTAGCAATTTTGCAACCTTTAATGTAAACATGGCATTTGCATCCAAAGACTCGAAAGTAAGATACATTTGGCTTTTTACCGGTGAGGAGTTCATATGGTGTCATGTCCTTGAGAGGACGGAAGAAGAGCCGGTTTGAGTAATGACAAGCGGTGTTGATGGCTTCGGCCCAAAAGTTGTATGGGGAATTAAATTCGGCCATCATAGTTCTTGCCATATCAATAAGAGTGCGGTTCTTCCTTTCGGCAACACCATTTTGTTGGGGAGTATATGCAGCGGAATATTGGTGTTGAATGCCCTCCCCACTTAGGAAATCATCCATAGTGTAATTCTTGAACTCCGTACCATTGTCACTTCTAATTGCCAAAATCTTGGAGTCATATTGGCGTTGAACTAGGGTTGCAAAGTCAATGAATATCTTTTGAGTTTCACTCTTCTTCTTGATGTAGAAAGTCCAACAATATCTTGAGTAATCATCCACAATCACCAAACAATATTTCTTGCCACCAAGACTATCATATGTGGGAGGCCCAAAAGATCCATATGAAGGAGCTCCAAAGGCCTCTTAGTGGAGATAATGGTCTTCTTGGGGTGATTCTTTTCATGCATCTTTCCGGCTATGCAAGCACTACAAGGACGATCTTTGGAAAAATTAACATCGGTTAGTCCTACCACGTGTCCACCCTTTACAAGAGTTTGTAAATTTCTCATACCGACATGGCCAAGTCGGCGATGCCAAAGCCACCCCTTGTCGCCTTTAGCCATTAAACATGTAGCGATTTGAGTGGTCTCTTTTGAGAAATCAACCACATACAAACCGTTTTCACGAAATCCAACAAAGGCGACATTGAGTGTTTGAGTGAAAAGGATGGTCACGTGGTATTTATTAAAAATAACGGTGTAACCGGCATTGCATAATTGACCAACGGAAAGTAAATTGTATGAAAGAGATTCGACAAGGAGGACCTTCTCAATGGATAACTCCGGAGTGATCACCACTTTACCAACTCCCACTACCTTGAGTCTTGCATTGTTGCCAACGGTGACATGAGAGAATGAGAGTAGTTGTTTCAATAAGTCCTTTACTAGTTCTTTGCTTCCGGTCATATGGGATGAGCATCCACTATCAATGAGCCATGAAGATCCACCGGAAGAGAAACCCTACAATAAATCAAGTCTTTGATTTAGGTACCCATTTTGGAATGGGTCCTCTTTTGTTAGTCACAAGGGTCTTTGGAACCCAAATAGCATAGTGATAATCATCTCCATATGAAGAGCCAACATATTTAGCAAAAACACAACCATTTGTAGATTTCAAAAGAACATATGAGGGGTTGTATTTTCCCGCAAAGTTATTGTGAGTGGCATTGCCCCTAGTGACATTACCACTCCCAATAGAGTTGTCATTTGCTTTGGCTAACTCCCCCTCCTTCACAAAAACAATATCTTTGGAAGGGGGAGTCGCCTTCTTCTTCTTGTTGTTGACCTTCTTAGAGTTGGGTGTGAACCCAATTCCTTCTTTGCCAACCACTCCCTTTTGATTGCTCAAAAGATCATTGAGGTTCTTTTCCCCTTGGATACAAGTGGCTAGGCCCTTCTCAAGTTGGGCCTTCAACCTAGTGTTTTCCTCAATAAGAGATGCCTTGACACATAAAGGGTTAGTGGTACAAGAATTTGCATCTTTATCATTGTGAGAAGTGGTGAAGCTAGCATAGATAAATTGAGCTTGTAGTTTGGCATATGACTCCTTGAGTGTAGTGAGCTCACTTGAGGTCACCTTGTGGGTTTCCCTAAGTTGCTCAAAACCCTCAAAGAGTTTGTTATGACTCTCTACAAGTTCCTCATTTTTACTTTTTAGATCAATAGCAATTTGAATAGAGGTTTCACGAGTTTCTTTTGCCTTGGAAAGATCCATGGCATGTGTCTCCTCAAGTTGCTCACGGAGCAATTGTTCCTCAACAAGTTGATCTTCTAGCTCACCAATTTGTCGGCATGATCACATGCATGCCCTTCGAGCTCACAAATCCTAACATCCTTCACATCAAGAAGATGCTTGGCTTCTCCATATTGATACATGAGGGCCTCAACCATTTTCTTGGTTGGACCTTGGAGCTTGCTAATGAAGATAGAAATTTTATCCTCTTCTTCAATTTTCCCTACATCCTCAACACAATCCAATAGTGATGGGTTAGAGGAGATAGTAATTTTTGGTGGGGAATTCACCTTTGTTTCCTTGGCCATGAGGCACATGGGCTTGGAGATCTTGTCGTCGTTTGGAGATGAGAAGAGGTTGGCCAATGATGGAGGAAGGGTGCCCATTGCAAGAGCCGCCATTCCTACTTCTTCACTTGGTTCTTTATCCTCCTCACCTCCGGACTCGTATTCCTCTTCATGGGATGCCACAAGAGCCTTTTGAGGTGATCTCTTCATGTAGGTAGGCTTGGGGTGGTACTTGTTCTTCTTTAGAATGAGTTGACCACCATTATCCTCTCTTCTTTCATAGGGGCAATCCTTCACAAGATGAGTGTCCTTTCCACAATTGAAGCACATTCTTTTTATTGGTGAAGGGTTGACGCTCTTGTTCTTCTTGTTCCAAAACCGGGTGGCGGCAAGTGCAAGAACTTCATTGAGCTCACCCTCCAAGTCTTCTTCACCTTCATAGACCGGGCTTTCTTCATATCTTGGATGGTCTACCACACGAGCCTTCAAAGCAAGAGTCTTTGGGCCACGGACTTGGTTGAAAGACTTGGATGTGGACTTCAATGTATCATATGTGACAAATTGAGCCAAGATGTCATTGGGAGTCATTGTTGTGTAATCCGCTCTTGCATGGAGGTTCATCACCATAGTTTCACTATATGGCATAATTGCTTGAAGGAACTTGGCCTTGACCCATTCATCATCCATATCCTTCTTTCCATTTTCCCTACATGTCACCACAAGCTTGTAGAGTCTTCGGTAAAGTTCGGTCGGAGTCTCTTCGTCTAGCATGATGAAGTTGTCAACTTGATGTTGAAGGACGGCCGCATTGGAGCGTTGAATGCCCTCATTTCCTTCATACACGGTTTCAAGATAGAGCCAAGCCTCATTGCAAGTTTTGAGATTCCGCACATGATCTTCATCATTTGCGGTCATAGCACTCTCAAGAATGTACTTGGCATTTGCATCAAGTTGCTCATCAATCTCTTCTTGCTTGGTCAAGTTGTTGGGATCAACTGGGTTGAAACCATGTAGAACCACCCTCCAAAGATGCACCGATGAGCTGCGAAAATAAGACTCCATAGATTTCTTCCAAGTGAAATAACGAGTATTATCAAGCTTAGGAGGGGGTCTACCAAGGTTGGTTATATGAGGTTGAGTGAGTGAAACTTGAGTGAGATAAGAGCTAGGTGGAGCAAAGTTAAGAGAAGGCTTCTCATTAGGTTTATCATTTTTATCCTTGTCACTAGCACCCTTAATAGGGCTAGCGGATGATGAGGAGCCATTTTGATTAGATACCCGAGTATACACCTCATCCACCATTTTGCCTTTCATGAACCCAAAAAGTTCAATCATGGACTTCATGGTGATTGGGGCATCACCCTCGGGAGGGATTATTCCCGCTTCGATTAGTTCTTTTCAAGTTGTTCTCTATCAAATTTTTCTTGTTCCTTAGCAAGTCTTAACTCCTCATCTTTAGCACGTTGTACATCCTCCGCACTAGCCATCCTCCTCTTTAGGCGATTAAGCCCTTAATAAAGAGACCTTGCTCTGATACCAATTGAAAGGATCGAGTAGGTTGACTAGAGGGGGGGGGTGAATAGGCAACTACCAATTTTAATTTTCTTTTCAACAAGTTAAGGAATTGCTCAAATATAAGTTCTCTAGATATGCAACTAGATGAACAATCCTATATGATGAGCAATAAACAAGCTAGCAAGATATTCTACACAAGAAAGCTAGCAATACAGTAAAGGAAGGTTAAGAGATAACCACACGGTGACGCGGAGATGTTCTACCGAAGTTCACTTCCCAATGGAAGCTACGTCTCCGTTGGAGCGGTGCGGAGTCACAAAGTGAACTCCGAATAGCCTTGATATGGCACACCGTATCTCCCTCGTGTTATCCTCCGATGAGGAGATCCACGAGCCACTATATGATGCCCTCGAGGTCGGCAACAAACCTTTACAAGGATGAGGCACACTCCACAACCGAATTGGAGGCTCTCACCAAATTCCCGCGGCTCCCAAAGCCACAAGAATCACAAGGCCGGGTCGCGTCTCCACAACTTAATTGGAGGCTCCCGGCTAATCCTTGTGGCTACCAAAGCCACAAGAATCACAAGTATCTTCTAGGTATCCAATGTATCAAGTTACACAAGATCTACAAGTGACTAGGTCGATGTAGACAAATCGGCTCGGTGGAGATGCGGATCTAGGGCTCCTCCTTCACTCCTCAAAGTATCAACGTGTTTGAGTGGTTGGAGTGGGAGCTCTAGTAGATTGAAGCTTGCAACAATGGTGGAGAGAGAGTGAGGAATCAAGCTTGTCAACCGGAGGTAGGTGGAGGGGTATAAATACCCCTCCCAGAAATCTGGCCGTTGGAGCTGTAAACAGCCCGCAGCGGTAGTACCGGGCCTCGCCCGGTAGTACCGGCTGACAGGAAATGACGGCCTGGCGCCAGACTGGTCAACGCCCTCTCCACGCGCGCATCGGTAGTACCGGACCGCCTGGTCCGGTAGTGCTCCCCACCCGGTAGTACCGCGCTACTACCGGGGCTACTACCGGATTAAATCGAGCGAGTCCAGAGAGCTTTTGGAGATCCGGTACTGGCCCGGTACTGGGCCCGGTAGTTCCGCATGGCAGAACACCCGGTAGTACCGGGGTGAACCCGGTAGTACCGGCTGACGCTATGAAGACTGCTTTTCTTCCTTTTCTTGAGACAAAACCTGTGCAATATTAATTGATACAATCCTGCACACTTTTAGCACACACATTAGACATCTAAGTGTGTTGTCAACAAACATCAAAACATTGTGGGGAAGGATATGTCCTTTCAGATGGAGATGAAGGCGATGAAGATGGCGGTGAAGACGGTCTCGGATCCCTCCACCGGAGGAGAAATCCTGGATCAATCTGTCCCCGAAACGAAGATCGTGATGGTGGCGGCGTTCTGTTTTGCGAAAGCTCCTCTCCTCCTAGGGCCAGGTACAGGGGCCGCGTGGGACCCACCCATTTGGCCCTCGAGCGCTTCCTCGTGTCCATCTTTTGTCCATTGTCCTTCTTTTCCATAAAAATTGACGTGGTAATTTTCCCCGATTTTATTTCCTGCAGAAATAGCCAGAAAAGAGACTTTGCTAAAAACAGCGTCAGATTCAGCAGTTTTATTCAAATATGGGAAGATTCCGGAGCAAAGTGCTTGGAAAAGTAGATGCATTTTGGATGCATCAGCTCCCCCAAGCTTAGCTCGTTGTTTGTCCTCGAACAACTCAAACGTAGTGCAGAAGCGATAAAAGACTTTGACAAGAACTTTGCATTGCATATGTAACACAATTTAATATCAACAAGCATTCAAAGCATAGCTTCAACAACAAATGATAAGATGTTAGCAAAGGTATATCTAATCAATGTTAAAGCATTTATATTTGTTGCAAGAGAGATATTATGTAGAGTCAATACTTGGATGAGTTTGCTCAACTGTAGAAATAAACAAAGGTTCTTGCATCGCTAATGATTGAATCATGACAAGACTTTTGGGTCTTTTGATTCTTTCTTTTGTTACCTGGTGAAATCATTGTGCTTACAACCTTGCTCTTAGTTTTAGCAAACCATTTGATATTACTGACATGACTCATATGCTTGACCGACTAATGGTTGAAAACCTCATGCCCCGTGAATACGAGTACCTACACCATGGCTACTCAACTTGGGTCACTAAGCAAGTTCGAAATTTTCAGTCATTGCAAGTAATAAAAGCGTCATCAAGAGCGTCAACTGGGGTACCTCTTGTCCCAGGACATGGACAAGCCCATGTCCAAACAACAAGACAAACAGACAATGAACAATCTCAGCACTCTTTTATTTACCATTTGCATAGCTTTTTATTATGAAGTGCATCACTGAATGTCCACCATGGTGCGCTGTAAATTTCCACCATGAATGATGCATGGCTTAAGTTGGCGGCCCAGGCGTCTCTCTAGCCAATTATTCTTACTCATCAAACTTGCTAAGTTTCCGCTTTCATTTCGCACATGATAAGCATCCATAAACAAAAGTACATGATATCAACTGAATATATTTTAGTGCAATGTTGAAAGCTTTACATGTGTCAGCACATTTCAGCTAACTCCCAACCACTAAACCTGTCAAGCATACAACTTCATGTTTATTATTTGAAAGATTATTTTACTTTCTATTGGTTGGCAAGTTTAGTAAGCACAATGGGATGCGTAGACCTTTGTTTAGAGCTACAATTATTCAATCCACAACCAAGTATTGTCACTAAATAAAATTTCACTTGCATCATCATATAACATACTAGAACATGGAGAAGATAAACATTTGCTACCATTTCTCTAGATGTTGAAGAAACTATGATGTGCTCACTTGCTGTTATTAAAGAGTCCACATAAACATGGCAAAGGTGTCATACCTTTCATCCACTTCATGCACTCAACTCATCATCGTTGTTCTCCTCTCCCAACTTGAACTGCACAATAAAAACTCAAATCTGCCAGAAAATGTCACTGCATACAGTACTGTTTTTACCCTACCTAGACACCTCAGAAAAATCTCATATTTTACGTGTGTGTAGGTTATGATGTGTTGCAGCAGTGGTTAAAATTTCAGCTCAATCGGAGTTACAGAGAAAAAATGAAAAATAAACAGCGAGCAGATTTCAGCAATTTCTGCACCTCCGTTTTTGCGTTTGTTTCAAGAAAACGAAAATTTTTGTTATTTTTCGTTCTAAGAAACAAAAACAAACAACCAGAAGTAAAAGAAACAAATAAAATCTTTTTGTGTTTTTGTGTTTTCAAGAAACTTATCATAGCAATATAACGGTGATATAAAACAATGAATGGAGAGTAAGAGAGTACTCCCCCAAGCTTGCGATCAAGCTAGTATCCTGGGTAGTTGCCGTATCCACTTCCACTTCCAGGGTAGTAACTATATGGGTAGCCTTGCATGCTTGGGTACAGGGGCTCCGCCTGAGGCATGTACCCCTGTGTCTCTGGAGCTTGTGGCTCCTCCTGAGGCGGCGCCTCTTCCACTATCCATTTTCCGGTACTCCTGTCAAAAAGATCAGTACGGGGGAGCCTAATGGACACTCGCTGCCCACTAGTGCTCAAATAGTTATACAGATAATGTCCCCCATACAACGTACTTATATCCATGCGAGTAGTCAAAGCAAAATCAAGTAATTTGGACTCTTGCACTAGAGTACCCATGTTATCACCATATCCTCTCTCGTTTTTAATGTAATTGTACACCATAGTAGCAATAGCACCAGCATAAATAGGAGTTTGATCAGTAATATTTCTACTCACAGCAGTATGCAAAGATCTAGCAAGTATGACTCCCAAGTTATATTCACACGGTGTATTTTCTTTTGCACATTTTAGTAGATAAACCATTGGTCCAGTGCAAGCAGAATTGTTATCCCTAGCAAGAAATCCTCTTGCAAGAAACAACGCAAAATATCTCAAACTTGGGTGCTGTATATGAGTAAATTTACCCCTATTTAATCTATCACGAGAGTTTACAGATATAGTGTGCCAAAACTCAACAAGCTCATGGTTGGTATCAGCACGAGTTTCACTCCAACTCCCTGAATTTTCTACACCAATAGCATTGCAAAATTCCCTAGAGACATAACAAGGCGCTCACCTCTCATAGTAAATTTGCAAACAAAGGTAAGAGGGGTGCCTTACTTCTCTTCCTGTGCTTTTGGGGCTCCGGGCCCTCAAATCTGAAGGTAGAGAGGAATTCCCGCGAGAGTTCTTCATATGTATCTTGGGGGTTCTGGGAGAACCTAAGCAAGCCAGTTGTAGTGACGAAGGTGTCGAAGTCCTCTTTGATCCCCCACTCAAGAACATAGGGATCTTGCCATCTTGTTGTATGTATTTTCAGCTTCTCCCCTACAAAGAATGCATCATCCTCCCACAGGTGGTCGTCATCATAATTGAGGGAGACTTTGCATGCTCTTCTTCTTGGTCTTGAGCTCATCCCAACCAAAGCTTTGCCCTTGCTAAACATGATACCTTGCTGCCCAAAAACAATATTCAACAAAAATCAAGATGTAACACCTTAAAACAACATTAAGCCATCCATAAATAGTCTCCACATCAATATCATGCATCAATATCAACTAGAAAACTTGAATCTATGGATTTCCTAAGCATAAAAGGGTGACACCTAGTGCAGCAAAATACTTCATGCATGAGGCATAAGAACAAAAAGTAATTGGATGAGTGGAGGAGTCACATACCAATGAGCAATCCCACCAAACAGATTTGAAAAATCTGCCCTAAACTTGGAGATCCAAGGATAGCAGGAAGAGAGCTCGAGAAAATTTGGGAAAAATACCTGGGGCTGGTTTCCTGTCGAGGGGAAGGAGATGGGCACTGGATACTCACCTAACCCCCTCTGTGGGCCAAAATAGTGGGTCCCACGCGGCCAGGTACTGTGGCCGCGTGGGACACCCCTTTTGGGCCCTGGTGGCCCTCTGGTGTCTCCCTTTTGGCTGTTAGTTCCTCTGTAAAATAACTTACCTCCAAATTTTTCTGGAATTTTTCGAGAAAATTTTCTGAACAGAATTTTTCAAACTACATTTCTGGAATTTCTGCACTTTGAAATAATTATGCTCATGCAAATAATCTAAAAATTCTAGAATAAATGAAATCAAACATTCAAAGCAATTTTTATGGGAATCAAGTTTGCATCATTTTCATATTAGTAATGAGGTTGATCAAGTCTCATTAATAATATGCAAAAGATATAATACATGATTCTTTATTTTATATGTTTTCTGAGCAATTTCAAGTCACCTCATATTTGATTGGAATAGTTCCAACCATCATGATAGCATATTTTGGTTCAGGAGGTGGTAATGAATTCAAACTTCCTATTATAAGAGTATTCCTTTTAATGGAGTTCACACTCTGGCTTACCATAGTAACAGATTTCTTCTTAGGAAAATAGATAGTGTGCTCATTTCCCTTGACATTGAATGTTACCTTGCTCTCAGTGCAATTTATAACAGCCCCTGCAGTGTTTAAAAAGGGTCTTCCAAGAATAATAGACAAATTATCATCTTCAGGCATTTCTACACAACAAAGTCTGTAGGGATTAACACATTAGCAATAGAGATAGGGACATCCTCACATATTCCTATAGGCACAGCAGTTGATTTATCAGCCATTTGTAATGATACTTCAGTTGGAACCAATTTGTTTAGGTTAAGTTTCTTATATAAAGAAAAAGGCATAACACTAACACCAGCTCCTAAGTCACATAGAGCATATTTCACATAAGTTTCTTTAATATGACAAGGAATAGTTGGAATACCAGGATCACCACGTTTTTCAGGCATTTTCCCTTTAAAGGAATATTCAGCAAGCATAGCAGTTATTGCATCAGTAGGAATCTTTCTTTTATTAGTCACAATGTCTTTCATGTATTTGGAATATGGAGGGATTTTAATAGCATCAACAAGAGGAATTTGCAAACACAAAGACTTAATCAACTCAAAGAATTTCTCAAATCTAGCATCATCCAAAGTTTTTATTACCTCTTGGGGATATGGTATGGGTTTTTGTACCCACGGATCCCTATCTTTACCTCTTTGTGGATTAGGATGGCTCTTCTTTTATTCTTCTCAGTAGATGGTGGAGGGTCTTCTTTATCATTAGGTTCAGGTTCTTCAATATTTTCATCCTCTTGTGGCTCTTCTTCAGGTGAAGGTGATTCTTCTTCTTCATTATTATTATCTTCAGTCTCAGCATCAGAAATAGAAATATCCTTATCTTGCTCTTCAGAGTCATCAATGTCCTTGTTTTCATTGGGAGATTTTCCTGCAGAAGATTTCTTCTTGAGAGCTTCTTGTTCTTTTCTCTTGGGATGGCCTTCAGGAAAATCAGGATCCTGAGTACTTGCACCTCCCCTAGTGTTAACTCCACAAACCTGTTTCTTCACCATAAGACTTTCATACAATTGATTTTGAAGAGAAACCATTTGTTCAATTTGATTATTCATCATCTCACAGTGTTTAACAATTCTTTTTACCTCTCCCACACTAGCATGTAAACTTTCTCGAAGAGATTTAATTTTGTGAGAGTTCTCCATAATAGTCATTCTAATATTATGCTCCTCAGGATTATGATGATAAGCAAAATCATTCATGTAGGATACATCAACAGGAGGTGTTACCTTTTCATTACCTTTTATGGAGCTAATAGCATTGACTTGAATTGGAAAACATGGTTGATCATCAGGAAGTTTAACACCCATTTCAGATAATTCCTTAAGATGAGAGGTTTTAATTCCCTTCTCTTTAATAGCCTTGGAAGCTTCTTTCATTGTTTCGTTATCCAATTTGAGCATGCCTCTTTCTTCTCCGGAAATATCTCTTCAATATTCCAGTCTTCATAATTCCTAGAGATAGTCTCCAATAGCTCAGTTGCTTCATCAACGGTCCTTTCCCTGAAAACATTACCTGCAATACCATCAAGATAGCCTCTGGTGTTTTCGGTTAGACCATTGTAAAATATATCAAGTATTTCATTACTCTTGAAGCCATGGGTAGGACATTTCCTAACCATCTTACTATACCTCCCCCAAGCTTGGGGTAAATCCTCCTTCTCTTTCTGTGAAAAGCTGCTAATCGCAACAGTCAAACCATGAATCTTATCAGCAGGGAAATACTTATTATAGAATACCTGCAAACATTCTTCCTTGCTAGTAATACATCCAGGTTCTAAACGATTATACCAAGTTTTAGCACTTCCTCCCAAAGTAAAAGGAAAAGCTTTAAGAAATAGTAGCGTTGATGGATTTCATCTTTACCAAATAACACAGATAAGTCATGCAAGACAGCAATGTGTTCAAAAGGAAACTCATCCTCTCTACCATAAAACTTATATTTTTCAGCTTTTTCAATTATTTCAGGATCAACACTAAACTCATAATCTTTATCTTTAATTTTAATAGCAGGAGCATTCATTTTCTCAGTAATAGGAAAATATCCATCAAGAGGAGAATTTTTATAGCTATCAAGTTTATCCAATTTATCAAAGTCAGAATTCATAAAAGCCATAGTAAATGCCTCCTCTTCCTCAGAAGAAGTTTCAAATTCATCATCACAGTATTCATTATCTTCTAACTCAGATTCCACATTTTCAGGTGTTTCAGTTATCTCAGATGTTTCAGGTGTCACTTCTTTGTCTATGCTACCACATAATAAATCATTTTCATTACTAGTAGACATTTTAGACAATGGTGAACTAGATAAAACCTTTCCTCTTTTCTTAGGAGCAACAGCAGAAGCAACATTAGGTGAAAAGTTTGGCCTACTTGGCAAATCCGTACCTCCGCGAGTAGTTGAAGGCCTCATTCCTTCAGAGTAGTCTTTTCCTTTCCCATGGTTAGGAACAAGCAAAAGCAGCAAATAGATGATAACAAGTTGTCTTACCAATAAAGCTAGGCTCCCCGGCAACGGCGCCAGAAAACGTCTTGATACCCACAAGTATAGGGGATCGCTGAAGTCTTCGTTGGGAAGTATTACCCAAATTTATAGTTCGACTCGATGGGAACACAAGAATATCAATAAGACCTTGGCAATTGAGGCGTCACTCTCAACCACACCTGTATATCAATAACTTGCAGCAGTAATAGTGATGGCAGTAGTATGATTCAAGTAACAAGCAGAACAGTAGCAGTGAACAAGTGTTTCCCAGTTTTCACCGGAAAAGTGAAAGTGTAACTCAGAGATTTAAAACGTAGGCATGAGGTGATAGCGGGGTGTTGCAAGAATGAGATTGATCATATAATAAGAAACAAATAACAATGGGACCTATCTCTAACTCCGATATATGTAGGTATGTGTTCCATATTTAGTTGTGCGTACTAACCAAGAGAATTTGCACAACATCTATTGTCCAACCTGCCCATTTCACCGGGGCCAACTTGGAACTACAGGTAATTAAGGTCTACCCTTTCGAATAGACCGGAACAATGCATTAACACTTCATGAACACATAGAATCCTCAAACTAAAACATCTCCCCCTTGTTTTCCCTATATGTCACGTTTAGGGTTCGCAGGTTCAACATAATAGCAGGTGATACACTTTGCAGATAAATACCAAACTCAAATATATGATGGGGCAATATAAGTTCAGTACTGAAATCATGCCACTCGGGCCCTAGTAGCAAGCATTAAACATAGCAAGAGTGCATCAACACAATACAAAAGTATCCTCAAGATAAAACCCTAAATCCCGAACAACGGGTAGCATTACATGATCAATCTCATCCAATCCCCATCCACCTCACATGCCTACAGCGGACTACTCACACATGGTGATGGAGAGGGAGCTCATGGTCGATGGAGATGAAGGCGGTGAAGATGGCGGTGAAGACGGTCTCCGGATCCCTCCACCGGAGGAGAAATCCTGGATCAATCTGTCCCCGAAACGAAGATCGTGATGGTGGCGGCGTTCTGTTTCGCGAAAGCTCCTCTCCTCCTAGGGCAAGCACTTTTTCGTATATATGAGGGGGTACGTCGAAGACCGAAGGCGAGGCGGCGCCCGAGGCCCATTTGGGCTGGGCCCACGCGGCCAGGTACAGGGGCCGCGTGGGACCCACCCATTTGGCCCTCGAGCGCTTCCTCGTGTCCATCTTTTGTCCATTGTCCTTCTTTTCCATAAAAATTGACGTGGTAATTTTCCCCGATTTTATTTCCTGCAAAATAGCCAGAAAAGAGACTTTGCTAAAAACAGCATCAGATTCAGCAGTTTTATTCAAATATGGGAAGATTCCGGAGCAAATCATGGAGCAAAGTGCTTGGAAAAGTAGATGTATTTTGGATGCATCACTATCTCTAGTCTTTTTCTATCGGTGATAGAGAGAGGTGGAGGAACAGAGGAACAGAGGAGGCGATTCACATCGCCGTGCCCGCTGCCTCGCCATGGCGGAGATCCGCGGAGGTTGGAGGCGTCGCCGCGGGCTGGACAGGTACTCTATTTTTCTGCGCGCAGTCGGTGTTTGTGTTCGATTTCGACTGAGGCGAATGCATGCCGTGGGTGGTAGAGGTCGCGGGAGATTGCAGCGGCCGTCGTGACTCGTGAGCGGCGTTATGACCTCGCGGAGCTCCCCCTCACGGCTGTGAGCGAGTATATCTGTCTGCATCAGAGGGACAATGAAGTATCCGTTTCCTTGTGTCTGAATCCCTTTGGATTTTTACTCGTGCTAGGCTCAGTTTTGCTGTTATTGCTTGTTTGCTATTCTATCTGTGCTGATCTCGCGGCGGCTGGCGTTGATTTTAAGGGAGCTATAGGTGTTCTATTCGCCCTTCGTTCGTTGGTAGGTCGTAGCCGCGCCGGGATTCCTGTTCCTCACCGTCTTCCTCCTGCTCAGGGCCCTTAGCGAGAGATCGATCGGTACAGTTTGCTTTTTACCTGTATGTACTGCCGTACGTCTCTGCTGCTCTGCAAAGATGCAGTTGATCCTGTGCTACTTCTTTCGGCACCGATGTGATGTCGTTCCTCACACGCCCCGCGCTCTCGCTTGTTTCATGCCACGGACTCGGTCTCCTCAGATTCAACGCAGTCCAATTCATATCCACCCATTGTTAGAGTATTCAGTAGTTCAATTGTATTCACGCTTCAGTCAAATTAGCTCAGTTGCTTTGCTTTTGAGTTGTATTTGAATAGTAGACAATTTGTTTATCAATTGTTTTCTTTTTCTGAATGGAACTGTTCAAACGGTGATGGTGCTCTTGATGTGTTATTGCATTCATGTGTGGTCTATCTAGTCTATCTAGGTGTGCCCCTGATACCGAACCTTCAATAATGTCCAATCCATTGAGCAGTGTTCCTGATGGCCTGTTACGTGAAGGATCTGTTTCCTTGTGTCTGAATCCCTTTGGATTTTTACTCGAGCTAGGCTCAGTTTTGCTGCTGCTTGTATGCTATTTTGTCTGTGCTGATCTCATGGCAGCTGGCGTTGATTTTAGGGGAGCTATAGGTGTTCTATTCGTAGGATCTATCTTTTGTGTTGGAACGGGACTCCATCTTCTGTACTACACCCGTAGCATGACCATGTGTAGCTGTGTGTTGTCTTCATCAGAGGGGGCGGTGAAGGATCTGTTTTCTTTGTGTCTGAATCCATTAGGGTTTTTTTCGTGTTGGGGCTCAGTTATGCTGCTGATGATTTTTGTATGCTTGTTGTGTGTGTTTTGTTGATCCCCGCGGTTGTTTTTGCCCTGTGGTTGATTTAATAGGATTTACTGGGGTTTTTATCTTGGAAGATCTATCTATGTGTTTGGGTGGGACTCCATTTTATGTTCTACCTGTAGCATGACCATGTTTACCTGTTTTAGTATTAAACCTTTTATGCTCATTTATAATTTTCTTGGTCATAAAATTTTGAGTAGGATGGCATATATCAGTAGAATTAACACTTGTGTGTAGATATCGTTATTTCTCTCGACCTGCCCAACCATTTATCAGTAGGATGGCATATATCAGTAACTTGTAGTAAATTCAGTCTCAGCTTCATGGTTAGTCTGCATTTTAAACTTTTTTAGTTAGTAATTCAGTCTTTCAGTATTTTTTTCATGCGATTTAGTACCAAATAAATCACCTGCATTGAAGATAAAGCACTGGGCGATGAATATGATGTATCATACTTCCCTTGCAGCAATCCTGTGTATGAAAAACAAGTGTCTTGCATATTTTGTCAGAATAAAGCAGTGGTGTGAGAAATATTGTGTATATAATTTGTATAATTATATTAAGCATCATTATTACTCGATTACATATCTAGTAATTTTACCTGGAAGAACATGTCATCGCATCTGAATGTTTCCAAGTTCTTGCTTCCATTCCTGAATGTATCATCAGCATCCTGCAAATATTGGGAATCAGAATATTTAAGTTGCAAATATCCATATAATTATTTGTATGGAACACCCCATATATTTTTTTCTCTCTCTCTCTCTCTCTCTCATTCTGGTTGTCTCTCTCTATCATGATTTTAGGTTGTCTCTCTTTATCCGATGCATTGTTCTCACTTTCTCTCTATCATGATTTTCGCTCTCTATATCTCTTTCTGGTTGTCTCTCTCTCTATCTAGATTCTAGGGTTATTTCTCTCTCTCTTGTGAATGAGTCTCTTTCTCTTTCTCAGTGTTCAGTCCCTTGGATATCGGTCTTTTCCATTCACAGTCTTTTGTCCCTTGCATCTTACCTCATTGTCTGTTTTTCATCTATTATTCATGTTTCTTTCATTGTCTTGTATATGAGTCTCTTCCTCTTTCTCAGTCTTTAGTCACTTGGATATCAGTCTTCAGCCCCTTGTATCTTAATTCATTGTCTGTTTTTCGGCTGTTTTTCTTGTCTCTTTTATTATCTTGTGATTATCTCAGTCACTTTCTCTTTCACAGTTTTCAGTCCCTTGGATATCAGTCTCTTTCTCTTTCACTTTCTCAGGTTTCATTCCTGATGCATTGTTCTCTTGTCATTCACTTTCCTTAATTCAATTTCGGTATGTATCTCTCTTTTTCTTTGTTAGTCTTCTGTCCCTTGGATATGATTTTCTTTTTGTCAGTCTCGAGGCCCTTGGATATCAATCTCTCTTGCATTGTTCTCTTGTCATTCTTTGAATTTGTTTTATTCTTGCACTATTTTGTCTTGTCATTTTGTTATTTTCATCGGAAGTTATCTGTCATGTCTAAGTTTCCTATCTTATCTTGTTAGTTCTTCTGTTTGCAGTTCAGTATCACACTTTGTTCAACTTCAAAATTTGCTTCTCGTTTGCAGATGTTCTAGTTATTTGTTTCATTCTTTCCCAGTCTTTTCCGTGTTCTCCAGCAATGTTGTGTGTTGTTTTTGCAGAGAAGATAAGTTATTTTCTGGTAGATTCTAGGGTTGGCTCTCTCTGTATCTAGGGTTGTATATATGTATTCAGTCATAGCTTAATGATAATTAATTTCTATAGCCCTAATGATGATGGTGTTGTGGATTTTGCATATATGCTTGATGATCTCTATTAATACTACATTGTCTCTTTTATGTATGTAGATATTCATTTCTTAGTTGCTTTGATCAAATGCATTATCTATGACTACTAGTACACTACCTGATATATTGTTTGATTCATTCTCACTCATTATCTCTCTATCTGTGCTTTCTCTGTATTGTATACCATGTTGTAGTCATCTCGATATAGTGTTATTTATCGATTAGTTGCGTGCATGTTGGTCGACCAAGATTTGCCAAGTACTATCCACTGAAGGTGTATATTTGTTTCATGTCCAATGTATATTTTATTCAGTCATAGCTGTTTGGCACAACACTCTTGGCGATGGCACTATGGAGATTTTGAGTAGTCATAGAACTTTTTAATAGGCCATGATGTATGTACCCAAATGTTTTCTGTTTGTGTACGCCATGGTGAATGTTCAGTTTAAACTATCCCTCGGTGTATCAGTCTTGGCCAATGTTTATTCTCTGCTTTTTTTGTTGCTTTGTTTAATTATCTTCATATATTCAGATGCGGTGCGAAATATGTGGATGGCCAGATGGACCTTGCCAGGAGAAGAAGAGGAAGTCTCCATTCTTTTATGTGTATCTGGAGAAAGGTTTCTTGAATCAGTGGTATATAGCTATCTCTATTCCTTTTCTATGTTCTTGCTTTTGTATAGCTTATGTTTCCTTACTCGATATCTTTTCATTGCGCAGACTATCCCGTGTTTCATGAGAATAAACAAGACACACCTTTATGGTCCTAGATATGAGAAAGATAGTGACGGATATGACATGGAGAAGGGCGACAGATTCAGGGTTGAATGGGACCACCCGATTGATGCGTTTTTTTCCATCTTCCCCGAGGGAGCTGTGATATACCCAAGCAAGGGTACATTTTTCTGTCAGGCCTTTTTATCCCCTGATAGTCGTTTGGGGGAGTGTTGTTTTTGCACTTATCTGTTGCTATTTCGCTGCTATATCCTTTTAGTGTATGATTCATTTTGTATGGACTGTGATATGTCAATTCATCCTAATCCCTGAACCATATATATGTTTGCCAATCTTTGTTGCATTTTGCAAAGAACCTACAATATGTGTCTTTGTTGTTCCTATAAATGCTTCCTTTATGTCCCTTCATTTTTTTGTGGTATGATTTTCCCATGAAATGGATGGCTAAGGTGTAATGTCAGTTCTTTTTCTGAATGAGGTGATATCTTATCAATGTGGTATGAATTTGTAGCATGAACACAATTTGGAGTAATATTTCCACTACTTTTTCCCATAAGCAGATGATTACCTTCAGCTTGTACGACTGCTGTGTGCTTGTTTTGCTCCTATACCCAGGCTGATCCATATGTAGCACCTGTTTTATCAGTGAGTTTTTAGGAAAGGAAGTTGCAGAAATTTCAGAGGTAGAACAATTTCCATTTCTGAATTTTTAAGTTGCAGGGGAGGAATCTCTTCTGGATCTAACATGGAGCCTGGGATCTTGCACTGCGCTGAGGTAATCATATGTGATGCCGGGAGGCTCGAGTATTTCTTCCATCTGGATCAGCTTCGGTGTTGTATACCTCTCCCCTCAGATCTTTCTTGTTCTTTTTCTGTGAGATGGAGGCCACATGAGAAGAAGAATGTCTTTTTCTCATCGGGCTTATGAACTGGACTTCATCTCTTTTTGGGCCTCCCCTTGTTTGTTGTATATGGTTTGGGCTGTTTCGGGTTGGGCTGGACAAACTCGACCCGTTTAGACATGCAGATCATGCGGAGAGGGGGGGCGGGAACGATCGATTTAGTTTCATGTTGTTGTGGCTGACGGTGGTACGTGTCAACGTATGACTGGCCAAAAAATTCGACTGATACCGAAATCGAAATCAGTCGACTGACAAATAGACACTCCCCCCAAATCGCCACAGGCTAATACAGTATGTCTTTTAGCACAAACGCCCACGGGAGGATCGGCCGGTTGCCAACAGCCTGTGGCGGCGCACCAAGAAAGTCTCAACCATCTACTGTGTCCTAGCTCCTGCTTATATAAAGGCGCGACTACACGCAGGGAGAGGTGTTTGTTCTAACCATGGTTCGGTACGAGCAAAACTAGATCGAAAACAAGAACTCAAACAAAACTAGGAAAACGATTTTTGATTGCCACAGGCACGTATCGCGCCTACTCTTTCTTCCTTTATTCTTCTCTTCATTTTCGTTGTGATACAAGGAGCAGCCCTTAGCTGCTTTTTATACACGCCCATGAGGGACTATGGAATCATACTAGAACTAGGAATCCTACTCCTATTAGGACTCGTACTAGCTATTCCTAATCTTATGTGTATAGGAGCAACGAGGTTAACATCAACATTCACCTCCTTAACCTTGTTCTTTCCCTTCATTGATTGAACGCCGATCTTGTCCCGCATTTCCTGAAACTTTGGCCGGCTCAATGGCTTCGTCAGGATATCAGCGAGCTGCTCGCTTGTGCAGACATGCCGCACATCAATGCTACCAGCGTCCACACATTCTCGGATAATGATACCGAGTTTCAATGTGCTTGCTTCGCTCATGGAGTACCGGATTCTTGCAGAGTGAAATAGCTGATTGGTTGTCAATTCGGAGCACCACTGGTTCCACCTCCGTCTTCATCATCAAATCAACTAGAAGCCTCCATAACCATACGCCTTGGCACGCCGTCGTGCTTGCTGCAATGTACTCCGCCTCACAAGAGGAGAGTGTCACCACCTTCTGTTTTTTAGAGCACTAGCTGATCGGATTGGAACCAAGATAGAATATCATCCCCGACGTACTTTTCCGATCATCTATATCACCTGCCATGTCACTGTCCGAGTAACCATGAAGCTTCAGTCCTTCTTCTCCTTTCTTATACACGCAGCCATGATCCAATGTCCCTTTGATGTACCGCAACACTTGTTTCACAGCTGCAAGATGCTCGGTAGTAGGCTTCTCCATGAACCGACTCACAATCCCAATGCAATGAGCTACATCTGGACGTGTATGGATCAAGTACCGTAGGCTGCCCACGATGCTTCGGTATTGAGTACTGTCCACGAGAGGGTTTGAGCTCTCCTTGCTCAACTTCGCCCGTGGATCCATGGGAATTAGAGTTGGGTTACAATCTTTCATCCCACACTTGTTCAGCACCTTCGCTGCATATGCCGATTGACTCGAGAAAATTGTGCCGGAGTTTTGACGCACTTCAATTCCAAGATAATAGCGGAGCAAGTCAAGGTCGCTCATGCTAAACATCTGCTTCATCTCGTTTTTTGAAGGCTTCAATCTCTCTAGTACTTCCTCCGTGATGATTAAATCATCCAAGTACACCCCAACCAAGAGTCGATCTCCTTTTCGGCGTCTCTTGTACAGAGCATGCTCTAGCGGACACTTCTCAAAACCAAGAGCAATGAGTGATTTGTCGAGTTTAGAATTCCATGCTCTAGGCGCTTCCCGGAGTCCATATAACACCTTGTGCAATTTCAGCACCTTGTGCTCTTTTCCTTTTTTTCTCAAATCCGGGCGCTTGAGCTACGTACACCTTCTCGACTAGATCTTCGTTTAGAAACGCTGACTTTACGTCCATATGATGGACTTGCCATCCTTCTTGAGCTGCAAGAGCAATCAGCAATCTCACTGTTTCAAGCCATGCAAGAGGAGCAAAAACCTCCTCAAAGTCAATACTCTGCCTCTGTACGTATCCTTTTGCTACTAAGCGCGCCTTGTGTTTCACAACTTCTCCTTTGCTGTCCTTCTTCCATTTAAACACCCACTTCAAACCAATTGCTCTGTGACCAGCAAGCAACGTGGTCAAGGTCCAAGTCTTGTTGTCCTCTATAGACGACAATTCTTCTTCCACGGCACGCCGCCAACTTGGTATGCCATTTGCCTTGTTGAAGTTGGCTGGTTCCTCGATCCCGAGAAGGCATAGCCCGGAGTACTCGAGGTCTATAGGAATGGTGTCCTGTAGATGGATGAGATGTTGCGAAACCGTCGTGGTTCATTCTCCGAGGACGCATCCGTAGTTGCACTTGCAATCGGCGTCCTATGTGAACCCGGCGTGGCTGATGCAGGTGTTGTTGGGGAAGGCTTAGGTTTCGGTGATACCGAACCCTCTTCTCGTGGCTCGTGGCCGTGGTCGACGCCCATGTCATCCTTGTCAAGCTGCCACTATCATGGCGTGCATCCAGCATGCCGTCGTCGCTGCGATGTGCGCTTCCTTGTGTGTCATCCACATGCTCTCCTTCTCCTGCATCAATGTGAGTGGAATACTCAACAATGAACGGCTCACCAGGCGCGTCTTGACTTGCTGGTTCGCTGCTCCATGCCCAGGCTTTCTCTTCCTCGAACACTACATCTCGAGAAATATGTACTTTGTTTGCCACCGGGTCATACATCCGATAGGCCTTCGAATGAGCACTGGTTTCATAACCAATGAAAACCATCTTCGTGTTGCGATCTTCTAGCCTGGTGAGGTGCGGTGTAACCTTCTTCACATGCCCAATACATCCGAAAGTCCTGAAGTGTGCCACGTTTGACTTCCTTCCATGCAAAGCTTCGTACGAAGTTTTGTCACGCACACTTTTCGTCGGTGCCTGGTTCAGGATATAAACCGCAGTAGTGACAGCCTCTCCCCAAAACGCATTAGGCATGTTCTTGCTCTTGAGCAAACTACGAGCCATAGCTACAACAGTCTGATTCCTTCTTTCGACAACTCCGTTTTGCTGCGGTGAATAAGGAGCGGTGATGAATCGCTTTATTACCTTCTCTTCATTGTAGCTGTGGAAATCATTTGAAATAAATTCTCCTCCTCGGTCAGTGCATAGCGAACACACTTGCAGCTTCAGTTACATCTTTGTGGCTGCCTTCACCTTCAGGAACGCCTCGAACGCTTCATCTTTGCTTCTTATCAAGACGATCCACATGAACCTTGAGTAGTCATCGACTAGAAGGAGAAAATACTTCTTTCCTGCATTTGTGGCTGGTGTAATCGGTCCACAAAGATCACCATGCAGCAGCTCCAACGGAGCAACATCTCGGAAGCTCGACGCGGCCGGAAACGCCGCCCTATGCTGTTTTCCAATGAGGCAGCCATCACACACACGCTCAATGTGATCGATCTGTGGCATCCCGTTCACCATCTCCTTGTCAGCTAGCTTCTTCAGTGCATGAAAATTTATATGTCCGTACCTTGCATGCCACAGCCAAGCATCTTCTGCTGATTTAGCTAACCAGCACTCCGGTTTGGTCTCCTTGATGCTGAGAATATACATGCGATTGAAGGAGCGTTTCACCTTTGCAATCACCTTTCTTGCTCTATCCCAGAGTGTCATGATGCCATCTTCAACCAACGTTTTGCACCCATTTTCTTCTAGCTGTCCTATGCTTATGATATTGTTCCTCAACCGTGGTATATAATACACTTCAGTTAGTACACGGTGCTTGCCATTATGACACTCAAACAGGACAGATCCTTTTCCCAAGATTTCTACAGACAGCCCGTCATATGATTACTCGCCCCAGTATCGAGATACCGTGACAAGAGTTGGCTGCCGTGCAGCTTAGGAATCACCTTCTTCTCATTCAGAAATACCCTCTGCTGCAGATAAGGATTTTCCAGAGCTATGACAGATTATTCCATCAAGTACAGATGTGCGTCTTCGTCATCTCCTTTCTTTGCCAAATTTGCTTTCAATCTTCTATCTGGCTGCTTGCACTCCTTTGCAAAGTGACATGTTTCATTGCAATTAAAACACTTCACCTTTGAGATGTCATAATCGCGTGGCCTCCTTTCATCGATGAAACCATCACTGTTGCCTTTGCCCCGACCAGCTCCTTGCGAACGTCCTCGTCCGCGGCCTCTGCCGCCTCCACAGCTGTCGGTATTGTTGCTTTTGGAGCCTTCGTATTTCTTCCGCTCCTTAGCAACTCGGGCTTCAAGATTAGCGTGAGAATACAGAAGTTTCTCGCCACTGTCCTAGACTTATTTCCTCCCCTTCTGATTTTCTTCATGCGTCCTTGATACGTCTCCAACGTATCTATAATTTCTAATGTTCCATGCTTATATTATACCATTTGCTACATGTTTTATATACACTTCATATCACTTTTATGCATTTTCTGGGACTAACCTATTAACAAGATACCGAAGTGCCAGTTCCCTGTTTTCTGCTGTTTTTTATTCCAGAAAAATTACTTCTGCGAATATTCTCGGAATTGCACGAAACAAAAGGCCAAGTCCCTATTTTTCCAACACGTACACGGAGTCCGAAGGAGAGACGAAGGGGAGCCACGAGGTGGCCAAACCACCTGGCGGCGCGGCCCCCCCCCCCCTTCTGCCGCGCCAGCTGGTGAGGAGGCCCACCTCGGGCTCCACCGACGTTGCCCCTTCGCCTATTTATTCCTCCCGAGGCGTAAACCCTAAAAAACCAAGTCATATTCCACGAAGAGTTCCGCAGCGCCGCCACCATCGACGACAAGTTTCGGGGACAGAATCTCTGTTCCGGCACGCCGTCGGGACGGGGAAGTGCCCCCGGAGCCATCTCCATCGACTCCATCGCCATCTCCAGCCGCCGCCGCGCCGTGGCTGCAGCGGTCCGTCGTCTCCTCTCCGGGCTGCACCTCTTCATCAACCTCTCCATCAAGTGTGCTCACCATGACCATGTGTGAGTAGTCTCCCCCGAGGCTGAGGGCTCTACCGGTAGCTATGTGGTTTACCTCTCTCTCCCATGGTGTGATCTTTATGTGATCATGAGTATTGCTAGTATCGCTGAATTCATATGTAATGTTTATGCTACTCAAGTGATTGTATCTAGTTTCCGGAGTCATTGTGACAACACGGTATCAAGGTGACAGTGTGGGTACTTGTGTGTGACTCTATGAATAATTTAGATATTTATCATGGCTTGTTCTTGGGAATTGTGGTGTTTGTTTACTCAGACTTTGAGGAGTGCTTTTGCAGCCCTACACATAGTACTCTTGTGTTATCAAGAAGGAGAATAATCCCGAGTATCATTTACTTGCATTCAGTTGTGCTAACATGTTGAGAGGTACCACTAGTGAAAGTATGATCCCTAGGCCTTGTTTCTAAGCATTGAAACACCGTTTACAACAAGTTCTGCTACATGTTTGCTTGCTGCCATTTTTATTCAGATTGCAATTACCACTTATAATCATCCATATTACTTGTATTTCACTATCTCTTCGCCGAACTAGTGCACCTATACATCTGACAAGTGTATTGGGTGTGTTGGGGACACAAGAGACTTCTTGTATATTAATTGCAGGGTTGCTTGAGAGGGATATCTTTGACCTCTACCTCCCTGAGTTCGATAAACCTTGGGTGATTCACTTAAGGGAAACTTGCTGCTGTTCTACAAACCTCTGCTCTTGGAGGCCCAACACTGTCTACAAGAATAGAACGTGCGTAGACATCAAGCTATTTTCTGGCGCCGTTGCCGGGGAGGTAAGCGTTGGAAGGTATCTCCTTTAGATTCTGCAATTATTTCTTTTTGTTTCTTGTTTTTATTTTCACTAGTTAGGCTTAATGGAAAACAACAAAAAATTAGAGATCTCTATGAACTTTATTGGAATTAGGACATGATGCTTTTGAAGAGAAAATTAAAAAACCTATGGAGGCTTGTTTGCATAATAGTGGTAGTAATGTTATTAGTATAAATTCTTTGGACACCATTATTGCTAAGGCTGTGGAAAAGCCTAAGCTTGGGGAAGCTAGTTTATATGAAAATAATCTTTTTTGCTCCTCAGCTATGGAGGAATTATTTTGCCTTGATAATGCTTTGTCTCCAATATGTGATAATTCTAATGATGTTTGTGATATTCCAAATCCACCTGTTGAAAGTATTTCTTTTAAAATACCTATGAAAATTGTTGAAAGGGTTATGAATGATCAGTATGCAGGGGATGGATCAATCCATCCAAGTGCTCACTTGTCGAAACTTACAGAACTTTGTGAGTTATTTAAGGTTGCAGGTTTATCAAGAGAAAATGTCATGAGGAAACTATTTCCATTGTCACTTAAGGACAAAGCAAAGGAATGGTATAGGTGCTGGATGAACAACCTTCGAATTGGAAACAGCTTGAATCTCTCTTTTACTCTAAATTTTATCCTCTTCATGAAGTGCATCTAGATAGGAATTACATTTATAATTTTTACCCTCATGATGGAGAAAGCATTGCTCAAGCTTGGGGAAGGCTGAAAACATTAATACTCAAATGTCCTAACCATGAGCTTTCTGAGGAAATAATTGTTACTAATTTTTATGCAAGGCTTTCAGGTCATTACAAGGATTATGTAGATGCATGTTCACATGGTTCTTTCACAAGCAAGAAGGTTGAAGCTAGATGGGATCTTCTTGAAAGAATTCAAAACAATGCTGAGGATTGGGAGAATGACAAAGGTAAAGAATCAGGTATAAACTATGAATATGATTGCATTAAGTCTTTCGTTGAAACTGCTAGTTTTCAAGAGCTTAGTGCTAAATATGGTCTTGATTCTCAAATTATTGTTGATTGTTTTAGAACCTTTGCTTCTCATATTAATGTTCCTAAAGAAAATTGGGACGTGTATCATGAACCTTTCAAAGACACTTGCATGGAAAATGAAATTGTTGTTAATGATTGCAATAAACATGCTCAAACTTCTGAAAATACTATTTCTTATAAGCATGTTAATTTTTGTGGAATGCATAGACCTTGTGGAATTAATCAAATCGAAGATGAATATTGTATCTATCATAGGAATGAAAAAACTAGAACATGGTACAAGGCTCTAAGAGATCTTGGTGAAAAAGTTTGTGACCTCCATCCTTTTATTTGTGAACTTTGCTATGAAGTGGGTCATTTTAATTTTCAATGTTCAGGTCATGATAATAGCCTTTCGAATCCAATTACTGCAAATTTGTATTGTGATAACATGATCACTCCTAATCAACATGATGAACTTACATTATTTTTGGGGTGTGAAGAGTTATCAAGAAAAACTTCCTTGTTAGATATGAGTGATCTTGATATGAATAGTGTGTTGCATGGATGTTATCTCTATTGTGTTAATAATTGCCATGCTAACACCTACATACAAAATATTATAAAGGATGAGACTTTACCAAAGTATGACAGGACTAATATGTGTTTTGTTCTCATTAATGAAAGAGAGGAGTCCCCCAAGTTTCTTCCATTGTCTCTAATACTAAACCAGGTTATGTGGAGGAGCTTCCTTTCAAACCTCTCCCTCCTAAAGATAAAAAGAAGAGGGGAAAGAAGAAGAAGAAGAAGAAGAAGAGGAGTAAAAGGAGAGAGGAAACGGTATCTTCTCCCAAACTTGTTGCTCCTGTTACAATTGATACTTATAATTCTGAATTCGATGATTCTGAACTTGATGATGAACCTATGCCTGTTACTTATATTAGTGATCATGATTGGGAAAATGAAACTACTTTTGATATTGAAAATCTTTGGGGTACCAATTCTGAAAATGATGATATTAATGATTGCCATACTATTAGTACTATCCATGTTTCTTCCAATGATGATATGAAAAGCTCTAAGCTTGGGGATGAGGTGTTTGAAAATCCTTTTGCTATTGCTGATTATATGCTTGATACATCTCCTTCTATTAAAAATAATGATATGTTTACGAATGAACACAGTTTGGAAGATGACTATTCTATTGCTTATGATGATACTATGCCTCCAGTCTTTGATAATTATTATAAAGAATACTATGACATAGGTTATAATTACAGTCATCCTCATGAAACTTGTCATAGTTATGGAGAGATTACCCAAAACCATCCCTTTAATATACAACTTGTCTATCATGTTCGAGTTCTTTATGATGATCCTGCCCCCATTGTTATTAATGAGAAGAACTTTTCTTATGTGGAAAATGAAGATACTTTTGTGCATATGGATCATGGTAAGAATGTTTCATGTGATGATTATATTGTGGATTTTATCAATGATGCTACTGAAAGTTTTTATGAGAGAGGGAGGCATGGATTCATATATCTCAATAATATCAAGTCTCCTCTCTTTTTGTTGAAATTTTTGAAGTTGCACTTGTTTTGTCTTTCTATGCTAGTAGCTTCATGCATCAATAATTTGTTTTCTTACAAGATTTCTTTGCATAGGAAGTGGGTTAGACTTAAATGTGTTTGGTATTTGCTTTTTGATGCTCTCTTATATTCAACTCTTATACATATGAGAGCATATCAAAATTTCATGCCTAGCTA
The DNA here is from genome assembly GCA_947311845.1 of Poa pratensis. Lineage (NCBI taxonomy): Eukaryota > Viridiplantae > Streptophyta > Magnoliopsida > Poales > Poaceae > Poa > Poa pratensis. Next base: position 5,986,159 of record CAMZMU010000059.1, read on the forward strand.
AAAGGCTTTAAAGAAAAGCGCTTATGGGAGACAACCCATTGTTTTTATTTTCTATTATTTTTTTTTTTTGAGTCAAGGAGCTTGTTACTTCTGTAGCAACTCCTTTGTATCTTTATTTTATTGCATTGTTGTGCCAAGTAAAGTCTTTATTGAAAGTTGATGCTAGATTTGGATTTCTGCGCAGAGACAGATTTTTAGCTGTCACGATTTGAGCTCTCCTGCAGAAAATTCAAAAATTCTGTAAAAAATCACGCATCTTCCTCAGATATGTACGCAACTTTCATTAAATTGGACCAGTTCCATCTGAGCAACTTAAGTGCCTCGAAAAAATTCGTCATTCCAGACTGTTCTGTTTTTGACAGATTCTGCCTTTTGTTTTGCATTCGCTCTTTTACTATGTTTGAGTGGATTTCTTTGCTCCACAAAGCATTGGTGGCTGTAGCTAATGTCCAGAAGCTTTAATAATGATTGTGTCATCACAGAATATGAGAATTTTTGATTATGCACTAACCCTCTAATGAGAACTATTTGAGTTTGGTGTGAAGGAAGTTTTCAAGGATCAAGAGAGAAGGGTGATATTATATGATCAAGAAGAGTGAAAAGCCTAAGCTTGGGGATGCCCCCGTGGTTCATCCCTGCATATTCAAGAAGACTCAAGCGTCTAAGCTTGGGGATGCCCAAGGCATCCCCTTCTTCATCAACAACTTATCAGGTCATCTCTAGTGAAACTATATTTTAATTCTTTCACATCTTATGCGCTTTACTTGGAGCGTCTGTGTGCTTTTATTTTTGTTTTTGTTTGAATAAATTCGGATCCTAGCAATCCTTGTGTGGGAGAGAGACACGCTCCGCTTTTTCATGTGAATACTCATGTTCTTCACTTATATTTGTTGAGTATTCTTAACTAGCTACTGCAGTGCTTTTAGCTCCTGTTTTTCATGCATCTCTTCGAGCTGTTAGCACTTGTTTTAAATACTCTCTTGCTGCATTATATTATCATTTGGAGAGTTTATGTTTAAATAAATTGATTGGTGTTTGTTTGGAAGAAAGAAAATGCTACATGTGGTAGTTGGTATTGGAAAAAGATATGTCATCTTGCTACTAGTACATGTACTAGTTGATGGCTGTTTTGTCTTGTTTCGTTTTGACACTTTGCAATTGTTTTGAGCTCTCAAGTAGATCATGTTTAAGCTCTTGCATCATGTAGTTAAAGCCTAGTAGTGGAGAACTACCGTAGAGCTTGTTGAGACTTGGGATGCATATTTGTTCTCTCTAAGGTCTAGATATTTTCTGGTAAAATGTTTGAGCAACAAGGAAGACAGTGTAGAGTTTATAATACTTGCAATATGTTTTTATTTATCTTGCTGTACCGGTTTATACTTGTGTTCGCTTCAAACAACCTTGCTAGTGTAACACCCCAAAATTTGTAACAAGTATTACTAATTCCAAAAATGAGAGCCAACAAAAACTTTTGTTAAATTATCTGAGTATGGTATGCTGGTTGCTTGTGTTGATCTCATATTCTTGTTTGTGTGTTGCTTGCTCTATTTGAGAACATAAAGAAGAAGAATAAATTAAAAGCAAAACAAGAAAAATAAATGTGGCAAGTGCCACACAAATTCTCCAAGTGAGGATCTCATTTTGTTTCCAACAAAATGTAGTGGAGTGGTATTGCAAACCCTCCCATTTCATCCTTACTACTTATCTCTCTCAAATAATATTTTCAAACTAGCTTTTAAAATTCAAAAGTAAACAAAGTAAAATAAATTAAAATGCCTTAATTAAAACACTATAAAAGAAAATGTTTCAAAACATTTTATTATTTTATGCCAATTTTTGTGGAGCTTCTGTACATTATGGGAAGGCCCCACAAATTTTGACAAATTTTTATAAATTGATTTAGTGCCTCAAATAAAATCAAGAAAGGCTACTGGAATTAAAAGAAGGACTAGAAAATAAATAAGAAAAAGAAGAAGGAAGATTAGCAGCAGAGAGGAGGCAGGGGGTTTTCTGCAAAACCTTCATCGCCTACCTCTCCGTCGCCGTGTCGACGCCGCACGCCGCGCGCCACGCCGTACCCAGGCCCCCCAGGGCCCTCCTTGCTCGTAGCCGTCCACGCTCCTTGCCTCTGCAGCCGCCGCAGTCGCTCGAGCACCACCCTTGACCCAACGCCGCCCCTGTCCCCTGTATCTCCGCCGTGGTTGAACGGACGGTGACCGGCCAAATTGGCCCAGCCCACTGCTCCCCAACATGCACGGCTCGGCCAGTGCCTTCTAGAATGTGCCCGGACCCGGCTCGACCTCGCAGCGCCACGCATCGTGCACCACTGCCTCGGATTCGATCCGAAAGATCGCCGGTGCGCCATGGACACGGCCGTGCGCCCCGTCCACGATACGCCGGCTCCCATGCTATAAAGCCACCCCGCAACCCTCTGGAAGCCGCACACCATCTCACTCCCTCGCTCCCCCTCTCCAATTTCACCGTGAGCCGCCAGGAGGGCGTGCCTTGCCGAAGCTCTGCCGCCGTCGAGGTCCGTCATGACCGCAACGCCACACACCGCCATTGTTCCCTCTCTGCCCTGAACCTTGTTGTCCACCCTCACCGCACTCACCCGAGCTCTTTTTCCTTCGTTTTCGTGCACAGACGCGTCGCCAGGAGCTCGCCGGAGTCCGCTGCCGAGGCCGTGGAAGTCCGGGAACTCGCCACCGACGAACCAGCCCTCCCCAACAAGCGCAAGTTCATCCAGCAGCCTTACCCGAGCCTCCGCCGTCGATCCACGCCTTCGCCGAGCCTACCCGAGCCCCCTAGGTGAGATTCCGACCATCACCGTGCCGCCGGCGCGGCGGCGCCGCCCATTTTTGGTCGTCGCCGTTCGTGGGCTCTGAGAGCTGTTGGATCTAGATCCAACGGCAACTTACCGCTTCGCCTTAGCCAGCCGCTGACAGGCTGACCCCAACCGTCAGCGTTTTATTAATTTCCCCGCGTACACTGAGCCGCTGACCAGTGGGTCCCCCTTGTCAGCAATTTCAACATTATCCACAACAGTGGATTTTCTTAATTCAATTTCTCTGCAAATTTCAATACTGATATCAACTTTAAAAATCAATAACTAAAGATTTATACATCCAAATAATTCAAATCCAATTGTTCTGGAAAGCTTATGAAATTTTTTAACCAACTCAATTGGTCTCAGGTCATTTAAATAAACAATTAAAAAGTATTATTGAAAATGCCACAGAAGGTTTAAAACCTAAACTTGTTTGTTTCTGATACTCTGTTGGTCCAATTAATTCCAAACCAATTTTTTTAGCTTAGTACTACCTTGTGTTAGCTCCCCTAATTTTGGTAGAATTAATTAAGCAATATTAATTGTTGACTTTAAGATAAACCCTTCTGAACTAAAACAAACAAATATGTTTATTGGTTGACCCAAATGGGTTAGGACAAATTTTGTTAGCTCACATATAGCCATGTTTACTTCCCCTAAAAGGATTTAATTTTTGGAACAATAGAAACATATTTGGTAACCAAAACTTGATTATTAAGCTACTGGATTCAAACCAATGTGTTGGGAGTTTGGTAACTCCAAATGATCCAATTCAAATTGGGTTGCCTTCTACACATCAGTAGCTTTCTATAGAAATTTAGTTTGTATTTTTGTGACCAACAGAACTCAAGTTGTGGAATTAAACATGTTTAACAAGTTTCTGCCATAATTTGGACTTAAACAAATAATGTTTAATTCAGTTATTTTGAAATCAAATTGTATTGTTTGATGAATGCAGTGACTATTTAGAGCATTTAGGATTGTAATGATGTGATGTTGTTTGAGTAGTTTAGTGATTGCTTGTATTTGTTTGTTTATCGATTAGACGAGAACGTTGCTGGATTTATCGAGGAAGGGGAATTTGTTGAACCTGAAGATCAAGATCAAGGCCACTTGCCGAGCAAGGCAAGCTACTCTCTGAGCTTGCACCTAAACATATATGCATCTACTTTGATCAAATGATTTACTCTTAAAACCAATGGTTTACAAAACCTTTTCAAAAAGTGTATGGAAATTATTTTGCCACCCTATGTAGTAGTTATATGAAACTTTAGGATGGAAAACAATATTGTTTATTCAAAACTCCTTTGGAAATACTTGTGTGGTTATGGAATACCGAGATGTCGGTATTGAAGTGGAGAAATGGAGGATGATGATGTTTATGAAAAATGCACAGTGTCCTAGTACTATGACAACCAATCTTAATCTGTGCGAACCACATTTACCCCCATATGGGAACGGGGCTTAGTCATAGAATTTGCTCTTATTAGTATGGGATACCTCATCAACGGAGATGACTCCGTTATACATGAGGGGATGGTTTGTGAACTCCCCTGACCTGGGTCCTCGCTCAAACTCTATGGAAAGATAAGGAGGAGGATTGAAGACTTAATCAATGTGGTCGCCGGGAAAAACATATGAGTCCTCACACTTGGGGTTGCCGACGGGGACCGGACTGAGTGTCGGTGGGAATTATCATATGGGTAGGATCCTATACTAGCATGAGCAAAGGAGAGGCTAGGGTCGGTGGCTCAACTTCGCATACACCTTGTATGGCGGGACGTGGCTGACACGATGAGTTACCGGATGGATGTGGGTTAAAAGCGTGCTACCTCTGCAGAGGGTCAAAACTATTCGAATAGCCGAGTCCTCGGATATGGACAATTGGGAAGCTGTCCTAAGATCATGTGCAAGTTTTTGAAAAGAATTAAGTTTTAAAAAGAAAGTGAAGTGGAGAATGTGGTTGTACCTATACCAACAGATCGGTATGAGGTGTTGGTAAAAGTGGACCATGACAGTCTATGGTCGGAAAAAGGTGGAATTTTGGAGAAACCGATAAAATGATGGTCTTTATTCAAAATGGTTATGAAAACTCTTCTTACCCCTTTTAACAAGGATATAGAGATGCTATAAGAAATAAAAGTTTGCAAAGTTAAAATAAAACTAGTGCATACTCATGTTGGGGTAGTTTGCGAGTACATTCAAATGTACTCATATTGGTTTCGTCCCTGGCTATTGTCCTAGCCAGACTACGAGGAGGAGCACTACGCCGAGCAGGAGTATGGTGACTTCTATGCGAACTAAGGATCTCCACAAGTCAGCTGCCTGTCGGGTCGTCGTCGTTAGAATATGATGTCTACTACGCCGTAGCTTGCGCTGATATTTTGGTTTGGCCCATGAAGGCACCTATGTAAGAACTTGGTCTAAATGACCATTTATGTAAGACTTTTATTCGGTACTATAATGGATGTAAACTTTGGTATCCAATTCGGATTATGTGCAACAACAGACTGATCACGGGATCGTTGTGTTAAGCATAATCGGGTATTTCGGACAGCTAGTCCGGAGTCCCCACAGCTAGCCTAAACTCTATACTGAGAGGGAATGCTTCTCGTGCATCCAAACCTTGAGCCAAAACCCATGCCATTTGTGTCCACCGTACCTACCTACTATGTGGTATTTCCTGCTATTCCAAGTAAATACTTCATGTGCTACCTTTAAACTATTCAAAACTTTATTACTCCTTATTTGTGTCAATGTTTTATAGCTCATGAGGAAGTATGTGGTGTTTTATCTTTCAATCTTGTCATTTACTTCTGACAGACTTTCACCAATGGACTAGTGGCATATACACCGCTTATCCAATAATTTGCAAAAAGAGCTGGCAACGGGGTGCCCAGCCCCAATTAATTACAACTTTCATTAATAATTCTCTTCACATGTTTTGCCCTGATTTATCAGTAAGCAGCTTAAATTGCAAATAGACACTCCTCCATGGTATGTGATTGTTGGAAGGCACCCGAGGATTCGGTTAGCCATGGCTTGTGTAAGCAAAGGTTGGGAGGAGTGTCAACTATAAAAAAAACTAAAATACATGTGTAAACAAAAGATAAGAGGGATGATCTACCTTGATGGTAGAGATAACGTCCTTCATGGGAGCCGCTCTTGAAAGTCTGGTTGACAAGGGGTTAGAGTGCCCACTACCATTCGTTGACAACAACAAACACCTCTCAAATACTTATTTTGTGCTCTCTATATGCTTTCGAAAACTTAAAAAGCTCTAGCACATGATTTAATCCCTGCTTCCCTCTGCGAAGGGACTATCTTTTACTTTATGTTGAGTCAGTTTACCTACTCCTTTCTATCTCAGAAGCAAACACTAGTGTCAACTTTGTGTGCATTGATTCTTACATGTTTACTTATTGCACTTGTTATATTGCTTTATGTTGACAAATATCCATGAGATATGCATGTTACAAGTTGAAAGCAATTGCTGGAACTTTATCATCCTTTGTGTTGCTTTAATGCATTTTACTTTGAATCTATTGCTTTATGAGTTACCTCTTATGCAAAACTTTTTGATGCTTGTCTTGAAAGTACTATTCATGAAAAGTTTTTGCTTATGTGATTCAGTTGTTTACTCTTTATCTATCTGTTACCAAACTATAGACCATTGCTTTGAGTCACTTCATTCATGACATGAGCCTTGCAATATATTGATCAAGATTGTGAAAAAGCATGTCTCCTCAGAAATTATTTGTTGTTATCGTTTTACCTACTCGAGGACGAGTAGAACTAAGCTTGGGGATGCTTGATACGTCTCCAACGTATCTATAATTTCTGATGTTCCATGCTTATATTATACCATTTGCTACATGTTTTATATACACTTCATATCACTTTTATGCATTTTCTGGGACTAACCTATTAACAAGATGCCGAAGTGCCAGTTCCCTGTTTTCTGCTGTTTTTTATTCCAAAAAAGTACTTCTGCGAATATTCTCGGAATTGCACGAAACAAAAGGCCAAGTCCCTATTTTTCCAACACGTACACGGAGTCCGAAGGAGAGACGAAGGGGAGCCACGAGGTGGCCAAACCACCTGGCGGCGCGGCCCCCCCTTCTGCCGCGCCAGCTGGTGAGGAGGCCCACCCCGGGCTCCACCGACGTTGCCCCTTCGCCTATTTATTCCCCCCGAGGCGTAAACCCTAAAAAACCAAGTCATATTCCACGAAGAGTTCCGCAGCGCCGCCACCATCGACGACAAGTTTCGGGGGACATAATCTCTGTTCCGGCACGCCGTCGGGACGGGGAAGTGCCCCGGAGCCATCTCCATCGACTCCATCGCCATCTCCAGCGCCGCCGCCGCGCCGTGGCTGCAGCGGTCCGTCGTCTCCTCTCCGGGCTGCACCTCTTCATCAACCTCTCCATCAAGTGTGCTCACCATGACCATGTGTGAGTAGTCTCCCCCGAGGCTGAGGGCTCTACCGGTAGCTATGTGGTTTACCTCTCTCTCCCATGGTGTGATCTTTATGTGATCATGAGTATTGCTAGTATCGCTGAATTCATATGTAATGTTTATGCTACTCAAGTGATTGTATCTAGTTCCCGGAGTCATTGTGACAACACGGTATCAAGGTGACAGTGTGGGCACTTGATATCTATCATGGCTTGTTCTTGGGAACTGTGGTGTTTGTTTACTCAGACTTCAAGGAGTGCTTTTGCAGCCCTACACGTAGTACTCTTGTGTTATCAAGAAGGAGAATAATCCCGAGTATCATTTACTTGCATTCAGTTGTGCTAACATGTTGAGAGGTACCGCTAGTGAAAGTATGATCCCTAGGCCTTGTTTCTAAGCATTGAAACACCATTTAAAACCAGTTCTGCTACATGTTTGCTTGCTGCCATTTTTATTCCAGATTGCAATTACCACTTATAATCATCCATATTACTTGTATTTCACTATCTCTTCGCCGAACTAGTGCACCTATACATCTGACAAGTGTATTGGGTGTGTTGGGGACACAAGAGACTTCTTGTATATTAATTGCAGGGTTGCTTAAGAGGGATATCTTTGATCTCTACCTCCCTGAGTTCGATAAACCTTGGGTGATTCACTTAAGGGAAACTTGCTGCTGTTCTACAAACCTCTGCTCTTGGAGGCCCAACACTGTCTACAAGAATAGAATCGTGCGTAGACATCAGTCCTCAATCTTCCGATCGCTTCAGCAGGCACCGTCATCTTTGTGACATCGCTGAACTGGTCGATCGTCCCGATAATATCTGTGAATTTGTCGGTGACTGATGAAAACAGCTTCTCGACGATATCTGTATCCGTGACGGATTCTCTGAGAGATTTAATCTCACTTGCCAAGTTTGCGAACTTCACGGAGTACTCGGCGATCGTTTCTCCTTTGGGCATCTCCAATTTGTTAAGCTGCCGCTTAACTACTTGTGCACGGGCACGCTTCACCTTATGTTCGCCGACTCGCATCTCCCGTATTGCTTCCCACGCTTCCCTCGCCGTCTCGTAATTGGCAAGAGTCATCACCATGGAATCTGGTACGGGCTGCGAGAGAGCAACCATGGCGCCCTCGTCAACCTCATCGTCCACCGTGCCGTCGCCTTCCATAGCCTTCCAGACACGGAGGTTTCGGAGGATGAACTTCATCTTCGTGGCCCAAACCACATAGTTTGTGTCAGACAGCATTGGATAGTGAATCGGCACAGAACTTGTTCTTGGCATCATCATGAGCGGCTTGCCGCTCCCTTCGGACGCCATCAGCGCCTGCTTCGCTGCAGCCGCCGCCTTTTCCTTCTTCGTTTCCTCGTCGTCGCTTGACATCTTCTCTTGTTCGACTAGCGCCTGTAGCTCGACCTGGCTCTGATACCACTTGTTGGTTTTAACCCTGGTTCATTACGAGCAAAACTAATCGAAACAAGAACTCAAGCAAAACTAGGAAAACGATTTCTGACTGCCACAGGCACGTATCGCGCCTGTTCTTTCTTCCTTTATTTCTTCTCTTGATTTTCGTTGTGATACAAGGAGCAGCCCTTGGCTGCTTTTTATACACGTCCATGAGGGACTATGGAATCATACTAGAACTAGGAATCCTACTCCTATTAGGGCATCTCCACCGGGGGCCTCCAAATTCGTGTCCGGCACCCCCCAATGGAGGCCCAATTGGGGGGTGCCGGACATGTGTCCGCACATGTTTTGGAGGCCGCCCACAGCGGCGCACCCCAAAGGGCCACCCCCCAAACGCGAGCAAAGGCTCGAACACCTTGCGGGCGTTCAAATTGACTCAAAAAAGACTGAAACGATTCAAAATTTATTCATATTTCTTATATATTACACAGAGTTTGAATGAAATTTGAAAAACGGCAGCCCTAACCCTAGCCGCCTAGCCTACTCGGTGTCCCACCAGCTTTCGTCGTCGCTGTCGTCCTTGATCTTCACCACCGCCGCGGAGGAGGCAGCATGGCTGGAGGAGGCTCCGTCGTGGCGCGGCACGTGGCTGGAGGACGCGCCGTCGTGGCGCGGCGCATGGCTGGTGGAGGGGCCGCCGGAGGAGGAGGACGCTGTGATCGCCAGGGTCGCCAAGAGGCCCGGCGAGTCCTGCTCGATGTCCACCGCCGACTCGAAGAGCGCCGCCTGGAAGCCTGGGCTGTCGCCGTCGTGCTCGTTCCGCATCTCGGGCGGCACGTCGTAGCCGTAGGGGATGACCTCCACCGGCATTGCCTCCACCCTGGGGCGACGGAGGAAGAGGCCACCGCGCGGGCGTGGGGGCGAACGCTGGCGGCGTTCGCGGATGGTGATGCCGCCACCACCGCGCGGCGGTGAGCGCCGCTCCACCTTCAGAGTATGGCGCGGCACGGGGCGCGGAGGGAAGCGCGGCACCGGCGGGAGGAGGCGGAAGGGGATTGTGCTGCCCGTGGCAGCGTGGCGGCGCGTAGCTTCGATGGCGGAGGCAACCGTGTGGCCGGTTGCTTCCCACCATTCTTTGCGGCCGGCGGTGTTGTAGCGCGTTTTGCGCGATCTGGGGCCGTCGTTGGTGGCGATGACAGCCGCCCGCTCGCGCTCGAAGCGCTCCATCCAGTGGCCCCAGTTGGCCTCGCCGTCGTCGTTCTCGGGGAGGCGGCGCTCCGCCGGCGTCATCCAGCTGCGCCGGCGAGCGATGAACCGCCTCATCTGCTCGTCCGTCTCGGGCAGCGGTGGCACGGGGAGGCCACCGGCCGAGATGGACCAGTGCTTGGGCAGCCGGTAGTCGTGCGGCGCGAGGAGCCCGTACCGGTGCAGCTCTCAGGCGTCCTCGCTCACGTTGGTGCGACCGCTGGACGCCATGGCGGGCTCGCCGGAGGTGGAGAGGAGGGCGAGAAGGTGGAGAGGAGGGCGAGAAGGGCGGGGTGGATAAACAAGGCCACGGGCGCCGGCTTTTAACATGGCGAGGGGCGGTGCGGCCGGCGTAAATGCGACGCGTGGGGAATCCGCAACGCCGGCCGCGTGGGCTGGGGAGCCGTCGCGTCGCCTGGCCGTCCAGTCGCGTCGACTGGCATGCGTGTGTGCAGGCGCCCGGCGTCCAATCACGTCGCGTTGGAAACCGCCGACGACTGCGCCATTAACGCGGCCAGACCGGCCTCCTGCACGGCGCGTTAAATGACGCCTGAAGGCGTTGTGCGTATGACGGGTGGGCTAACCCTGTCAGGCGCATGTCCGCCCCATGTCCGGCACCCCCGAAGAGGTCTTGGTGACTCTTTGTAGGTGCCGCTGGTGCCATTTTTGGCCGTCCGGACCCCCAATAATCATTTGGGGTCATTTGGAGGCCCTGGTCCTCTTAGGACTCGTACTAGCTATTCCTAAGCTTACGTGTATAGGAGCAACGAGGTTAACATGGGGACGTACAGATAGACGGCTGGCCGTCGGGCCGCTCTCACACACACGCACATGGCTGGCCGCCGCCAGGCCGCTCACACGCGCAGCCGGCAGGCCGCCGATGACACATGACAGAGCTGGCTGTCAGGACACTTAGGTCGAGCTTTCCCCGGTCTTCCCCATCGAGCTAGCCGGCCGCGTGTCTACACAGACTCAGGTAATTAAGGTGAGTCCATGGTTATTATTATACACAGGTACAGAGACCTGCAAGGCCGCCATACCGCAGTGCCGTACATAGATGGCAGCACAAAGGCCTACTACAGCCGCCGTCGGGAAGCACACATGAAGAAGCCGCCGAAAGGCTGGCCCTTGCTCTCGTGAAGACTAGCACAAGGAAGTGGGTTTGTGGCCTGAGTGACAAGGCATATATACGGATGCTTGGCTGCCGCAATGGAGTGTTATATCCCGATCACACTAGCGATAGATAAGATCCACAGATACAAGGGTTTCCACGGCATCACGCCGGGAGTTGGTGAACTCAGCGACAATTCGCGAGAAAGGAGGAAGAGAGGGATACACTGTCTAAGACATTCAGTTTACAATTGATTGATGCCTTCTGATTTTTTTTTTTTTTTTGAGATTAGATTGAAACCCTTCCTCGACCTATAGCAGCTCAGGTTGCGTCTCCGTCTGGGCGTTGGGCTTCACTTGGGCCTGGGCCTGGATTCGCCTGGGCCTTGCTCTTCTCCTCTGCCTTCCTCTTGATCAGCAATGCTTCGGACAGGATACGGGTCGTGACATGGAGCCAGCTCGCAGATTGGCTCACCGATCCAAAAAAAAAAACAGGTACAAACCTTGGCGAACAGGTTGAAAAAAGAGCAAACAGGTCATGTCTGTGGATAGTTGCAGATAAGCACTTGCGCGAGTAGGTTGAGCTTTGCTCCTGGAATAAATTATGTGCACATTTACAGGGATTGCAGCAGGCCACCAAGGAATTCGCTGTGGATAGATAGATCATGGCGAGTTTCAGGCTAAAAGTTTCCACAAGTACCGAAGAGGCGAAGACACAGGTGTGCAGTTCATGTAAAATTTTCAGATTATTTAGACAAAGGAAAGGCTAGGTAACAAATAGTAGTGTGGTGCCGGCCACCGTGTCACTCACGCGCATACGTTCGAGGCTATTGATCGCCGCCAAGCTGCTCACACACATGAACATGCACATCTCGCAGAGGCCATGACGGCGCGGCCCTTCCATCCTGCTACCAGGGGCGGGCACACTTGTATTCATAGGAATTCAGGTGAATACCCAAAAAAATTGGCAAACATTTTCAAATCTTATGTTATAGTTATCAGATTCACTTTACATCGTAGAGAAACTAGTATGTACTATCAACACACCGAATCAGTCAGTGTCGCTGTCGCCACCATGAAAGCCAATAAAGCTACAACCAGCTAGTCACACGCCACAGTAACAGGAAATAAAAATGGTGGAGGAAGAAATATTTGTTTTTAATCGAGTCATCATGATGTATTTTTTTCTTGCATGTCCAATGCAATAGAAGGGAAAGAAAAAACGGACTAGGGGTGGATTGGGTGGATGGGCAACCACCAAAGACCCACAACAAAGACAGCAGACAGCGCCAACAGAGCTAACCTAGCCTATCGCCAGAGAACTCCCAGCCTGACAGCGCCGGAGAGCTTCCAAAGCTCGACCTCATCAGCTATCCTCTTGCAAATCTCGAGGCTAGTACCGGCAAGATGCTGGAAAACCCGGGCGTTGCGCTCCTTCCAAAGCATCCACACAGTGAGGAGCACGACCGAGTCGAAGCCCTTCCTGTGTTCCCGAGGAACTCGCATCCTAGCGCCAGGCCACCAGCTGATCAGAGTTGCGTCCGCATCCGGCGTCAGGTGTTGCAGATTGCACCGGCCAAGAGTGACATCACTGGCGGACCTTAATGGAGGCCAAAAGGGCCATGGCCCCCCCCCCCCCCCCCCCAAACAAAATTACATTTTGCACAATACTAGTTAGTATTTGCCACTTTTGACCATACAAACACAAAATAATTAAAGTTGGCCCCCTCAACTGTCATCTAATGTCTTTTTGCCCCTCCTACAATTATTGTCAAGGTCCGCCACTGAGTGACATGCCAGATTTCTCGAGCGAGCGGGCATCTCACCGCAATGTGATCTGCGGTCTCATCTTCCTGGTCACACAACGGACATGAGGTGTGTGTATTCATTCCCCTCCGCCGCATCCTGTCCGCCGTCCAGAGGCGCCGCTGCATGGCGAGCCAAATGTGCACCTTGCACTTCGCCGGAGCCCAAGCCTGCCAGATGGCCTTGCCGCATGGAAAGAACTCCAGGCCAACGAAGAAGGCCTGGTATGCCATGTTGGCCGAGTACGTGGCGGACGGCGTCCACATCCACTCGATGCGATCGGGGGTGTCGAGTTGCAGCACAACCGTCTGCAAGTCATCCACCAACAGCAAAAACTGGACAAGGACAGGCACAGTCAGTGGCCCGGTGATGTCACGGATCCATCTGCGATTGGCAAGCGCCTCAGCTACCGTACGGGAGCAGCGAGCATTGTCGTCCACCGCAGCGAACAAGGCCAGCGCTCGCTGCTTGAAAGAGGCGTCGCCGACCCAGGGATCAGTCCAGAACAGGGACGCCTTGCCGTCGCTAACGGTGATCCTGATCGAGGCATCGAACAAGGCTTGGGCTTCCGGTTCCACCTCCAATTTCAGCCCTGTCCAGCATCCGGCTTGCAGCCGTTTCTGCCAAAGCCATCGGATCCGCAGGGCATACCCTAGCAGCCGAAGGTTCATAATCCTGAGCCCACCATACTCCACGGGTCGGCAAACTCGATCCCAGGCCACAAGCAATGGCTGCCATGCACCGCCTCAGTCCCCTTCCAAAAGAAAGCACGTATCCTCTTCTCCAAAAAAACAGCAGCCACGACGGCAGGGCCATGGCAATGGTGAGGTAGATAGGGATGGAGGTGATGACCGATTTGATGAGCACAAGGCGGCCTGCTGTGGTGTAGAAGCCCGTGAGACCAGGGGACAGCCGGCGACACACCTTATCTAGAATAGGCCAGAGGCGATTTGGGCAATCTCTTGAAGGAGAGCGGTAGCCCAAGATAGGTGCATGGGAAATTCTTCACAGCGCACGGGAAGTGTTGGGCGGCGACCGCGGGGTGGTCGTCAGAACAACGGATGGGCAAAAGAGAGCATTTGGACATGTTGGTTCTCAATCCGGACGCGCCGCCAAAGCAGTCCAGCAGCCGCCTAACCAGCCCTAGATCGCGCGCAGTCGGGGAGACGAAGATCACCACGTCGTCCGCATACATAGAGGCGCGGAAGCGCACTCCCCGACAAGGCACAGGAGACAGAACCTCCAAGGCCTCCGCACGCCGAAGCGTGGCGTTGCGAACTTCCATAACCAGCAAGAACAGCGTCGGCGACAGCGGATCCCCTTGGCGCAGCCCGCGCCGGTGTGGGATAGCGCGGCCCTTCACAAATTAACATCATGATGTAGTATTTGGATTAATTAACATATGCTTCAAACCTTCACAAATTAATGTTTGTCTATTTTCTTGCGGGCCAAGTTTTTTACATTTAGGTCTTGCACCCTCTGAGGTTTGTTGATTCCCAAGGTCTCCAATATGTAAATGTATTTTGTGGCAAAGCTATTGCATAGAAATATATACATAACAGCATATTATGGAGTGTAGGTGCAGAAGTCGGCAAGATCACAGCAAATTCGTGGAGATTTTTTTTAAATAATACGATTTTATATAAGAATTTTGGACAATAGCATGCGTGGAGAGGGAATTCGAAAAATAGCGTGCCGTCGGTCCGGAGCGAGCCGAAACTCGACTTTCGGTCGAGGCCGAGCCGAAATTAGGGTGTCGGCGACCTACGCGACAAGAGCTGCACGCAGCACTGCACGCGCGGCAGGCGGGGCCCGCGAGTTTCAGCCTGGAGCGACCCGAAAGCAGCTTTCGGCCAGGAGCGGGCCGAAAGTCTCTCCACCGTCGGCAGCATCTTTCTTCTTCCCTTTCTTCTCTTCCTCCCTCTTCTTCCCTGGTTCGTCTTCCTCCTCTCCTCTTCCTCCTCTCCTCTTCCTCCCTCCACCAAATCTAGTCCAAAAATTTGTGCTGCCACAGATTTGATCGGTAAAAAGAGAGAGGAGGGACGGGGCATCCAGGATCTGTGGATGGGATAGCTATTTGTGGAGTCGTTTTGAGGTGTGGAGGTGGAGGATTGGGATCAATGGAGGATTGAGAAGGTGGTGTTGTGGTGGAGCAGTGGTGGTGGTAGATTGAAGCCGGAGAGCGGCGCTGACCGGATCGACACGCTTCAAGGGTAAACCCTTATTAGTCACTAGACAAATATTGTTTAGTGTAATAATACTCTGTTAGTGGACCGATGCATATTAAGTATTTTGTTGGTGGTTGCGTTAGTAGTAGTGTAGACACTTTTAGTCAATGGATTCGTTAGTAGTATTGTCGGAATAATTTATTTGGTGGATGCGTTGTAGAAATATTATAGTACTATTATTTTGTTGCACGATGCAGTGTAGAAATTTTGCGATCGGTTAGAATAAATATTATGGCAGTGGTCGGCATCTGATGATGCAATAAATTTTGCGATCGGTTAGAATAAATTTTGCGATCAGTTAGAATAAATATTGCGATCGGTTAGAATGAATATTGCGATCGGTTAGAATAAATTTTACGATCGGTTAGAATAAATATTGCGATTGGTTAGAATAAAAATTGCGATCGGTTAGAATAAATTTTACGATCGGTTAGAATAAATATTGCGATCGGTTAGAATAAATTTTACGATCGGTTAGAATAAATTTTGCGTCATATTTTTGAGTGAACGACATCTGATGATGCAATAAATTTATTTAGGTCATGGAAGTGGTTGATGTTGTTGTGCACTATGGCGCCGGTAATGTCGGTGTAAACGAGTCAGGTGTTGATTTGAGTGAATTTGGGAATATGTTGATTCAGCTTACAGACCCAGTGAATTTGAGAATAGCTGCCATTCAGCAGTATTTCACGATAAATTTCCGGTTTGATCCTAATATCTGGGCTGTTAAGATTCAGTCTGTATGGAGCAAATCTCGTACAAATATTTTTTGGGAGTTGTTGCCGCTTGATCGGACAAGTCAGTGGACATCTTGGCTAGCATCATGCAAACGCCGAGGTACACAACCTGAAATCCTGCTGGTATTTTTGTAACACCCCGTATTTTCATCCGGTATTCTCATCCACCAATTGGTTCATATCTGCCAACGGACATTTTAATTATCCTTTTTGAATTTCAAATCAGAAACCGCCGTAGAGAGTTTATCTTGGCATTCGATCGTGGAGTACTTTTATTCATATCAAAGATGACAACATGAACTTGATTTCATGGCTTGTCGTATCCCTTTCATGTCCACCTTCGTGTGAATTTTAAATCCAAACACCTTCTCGAATATCCCACACCATGGATGCGTCGGGCTCGCCGAGGTAGTTGAAATAGACTACTCATTTTCCTATGTCGGATTCCAGATGCATTTCCCTTGCCCTATCATTTCAAGGACTATGATGACTATTTTTATTTCGAAAAATATTTTAAATAAGAAAAAAAACCTGGGGTGGATAACTCCCCCGTGCCTATCCCCTTCCTCCAAAAACTATGTTATTATCCATCTCCATCTCTTCCTCTTCACACCGTGCTCCTCTACGAGGGAGCAGCCCCTCCCCATGGCGTCTCCTCCCTGTCCTCCCCTCCCCTCCCCTCCCTAGGTCTCTACTAGCTCCACCACTTCCTCCCCCACCACCAAGTGCAGCCTGGATCAGATCTTGAGGAAGAAGAAGAGGAGGCAAGAAGAGAGAACAAGAGGAGCAAGAAGAGAAGAAGGGAGAAAAAGAAGAGAAGATCTCGACCTTCCCCTGTCCGTTTTCCCTTCCCCAAGCTTCAAGGGTGAGTCCCCCACCCTCCATGACCCTCTCATGTGCTGTAGATGGTGATTCTTAGGTTCCTAGAGCAGAGGAGTAGAAGATCCATGAGGGATTTGGGAAGAAAATTTCGTTGGTGGTGTTGTTCCTGGGCATACAGCAGAGAAGATCCTCAATTTCGAGTACTTAGATGGAAAAATTAGATGATGCATGGTCGGAGTGTTTTGGGGTGCTTGTTCCCACGATCGTTTTGGGTGGTTAAACGTTTCCATCGGGGTCGCGAAGCTCCGGTTGTGACTGTTTCTTTGCAGCTATCCCAAAGTTCAGAGACAGCGCAGAATAGGTTTTCTTCATGTGTCTTAGGAGTATTTAAAATTCATCTAAATCCAGGTTTTGTTTCCTCCTAGCTGGTATGTGATGCCTAGTGTCTAATACAAAAGGATTTACTCAATTTCTGTGAGTAATCTTATTGCTATGAATTTCCAAAGGTGGCTACTTGTTATTTCAGAATTCTGGAAACAGCAAAGAATAGAGTTTTCCCATGGGCTTGAGGAGCTTTACCCATTCAATAAAATTCATGTTTTGTTCCTGCTATGTTGTAGGTGATGCATAGCTGCTAATACAAAAGGTTTCAAGTAATTATCATGAGTAGGTGTCTTGTTATGTTTTTTCAAAGAGAGCTACTCATTATTCTGTATCTGGAAACTGCAGTGGTATTTGCTTGATAAGACCTAGTTAACCCCAATATCAGAGTTCAAATAGTTGGAGTTATTTCTAGCTAGTCTTCTCATGAATCCAGAAAGATGTCTTTGGCTAGGTTTGGAGTTTCCTAGTTTGACCTATGAATTCATTAGTAAAAGGACATTAAAGGGATGCTTCTTTATGTGTGCTTCTTAGGATATGATGCTTTGGTGTCATGCTTGAGATTGATGTTCCATGTTTTGTGTTACATGCTATATTGAGACTTGTGTTACCTACAGGTATTAAGGATGCAATCCATTCAAAACCTCAGCTCTCGGTAAAGGCAAGTGCATGATGAACCTGATTTCTATGTTCTTCTATTGTGTGACTATTCAATTGATTGATTGATATTTCTTGTCCAATTGCTTCGCTTCGAACATATTCAGTTCTTCCGATTCAGATTTCGCGGTTCATATTCAGAAATATTACACTTTCTTAATTCCATAGCTAGCTCGGTGAGAAACTGTTCACAGGCGGCTAGTCCGATAAAGATCGGTGAGAACCGTTTGCTTGTGAGCTAGTCCGATGGCTATCCTTTCTGTTGGTCCGGTGAGAAACTGTCCCGAGTGGCTACTCCGATAAAGTTCGGTGAGAACTGTCAGCTCGTGGGCTAGTCCGGGCGACATATTCACCCTTCATGTCAGTCCGGTGAGAGACTGTCCCGAGTGGCTACTCCGATAAAGTTCGGTGAGAACTGTCAGCTCGTGGGCTAGTCCGGAGCACATATTCAGATATTCAGTTTCAGTCTTCGACATATTCAGATGTTCAGTTTTAGTCTTCCATGTGATAGTGGTGTTATCAGTATATTGAGTATATTGTTCCATGTTTAATTGTTCGTATGGCTCCAATTGTACTTGCTGAGTATTTTTATACTCATTCTTGCGTTTCATTTGGTTTTCAGGTACTAATAAGCGACATGTATGGGATATGGGCGTAGCACCTCTACAGCATTAAGCACGTCACATAACTTAAATAATAATCTTTGGACACCCATTGTTTTTAGTGGCTTTCTTCAGTACTATGTGTGAGCCTTTGGTCGCTCAGTTCTTCATTCCTTATGAATGCTAGCGGCGCCATTGTTGATGTGTTCTGTTTTCATGTTATTCGTTGTATAACTATTCAACTGCCTGTTGTGGATGTCCTCCGGTATAGGGGAAACTCTGCCGGATTTCGTCTTTGGGCTTGTGCCCTTCCTCGCTTGTGTTGTAGTTGTGTAGCATTCCATCTTATTAGTAAGGTGGGGTGTTACAATTTTATCTGAAAGAGAACAATTTGGAACACGGTGGCGGGGGTCCTAAGCATGGAGAGAGTAGTCAGTGTACTGGCTCAGAGAATGTTGATTTGTTTGGCTCCATGGAAGATATTCCTGAAAATTATGAACCGGCACTTAGTAGTCAGTCGGCAGGACCTGCGCATGTAGGGGAGGCAGATGGGGATGAGTACGCAGGAACAGTGCAGCAACAGATGTTGGAGGAAGATGAGGATGGCCTTGCAGAAGATCTTGATTCTGATAATGAAAATGATGCTCATGATGAAGATGATGAAGAGGATGTTGACGATGTGCCTATTCCGACTCTTGGAATGAGGACAAGTCGAACATGACAGTAGTGCAAGACGGAAACTCTTCGTCATGGGAGTATCACATGAATAATATTCAAGTCGGTGCTCAGTACAGCACAAAGCAGCAGCTTAGGGAAGCCGTGATTAAGTGGGCTTTGTCCACGCAAAGGGTTTTCCGCACTGAAGTCTCGAACAAAAAATATTTGACTATGAGTTGTGTTGACATTAACTGTCCAGGAAGGGTGCATGGTCACTTACCGAAGTTTGACGTGATGTGGGTGGTTTCAGGCTTCGAGCCGCACACTTGTGAAATAAAGAGTACATTGAGTGACCATCCAAACCTGACTTCAACTCTGATTGCACGCCTCTTGTATGATGAGATAGTGCGGACAAAAGACATGGTGGCGAGAAACATCATCGCGACAGTTAAGGCTAGATGGAAAACAACCATTAAGCTTGGGAAGGCATGGAGAGCAAAGCAGAAGGCTCTGGAGTCGAGGTTTGGGACATTTTATGATGCATATGATAATGTTGTCCATCAAATTACCACATTGAGCGAGAGGAATCCTGGCACCCATGTAGCTTTGCAACTATTTAAGATTCCCGAGGAGCCAAACTATTCTGTATTTTGCAGGATGTTCTTCTCGTTCGCAATATGCATCGATCTTTCAAACATTGTCGTCCAGTGCTCTGCATCGATGGCACATTTCTGACAGGCAAGTACAAGGGACAGATACTGACCGCCATTGGTGTGGATGGTAACCAACAGATCGTTCCTATTGCCTTTGCCTTCGTAGAGTGAGAATTATGAGAGCTGGTTATTCTTTCTGAGGGAATTAAAAAAGGGGGTCGTGGAGGATCGGCCAAACGTGTGCATACTTCATGACAGACATCCAGGTATGTTGAAGGCAATCAAGGCACTACAGCAGCCTGCTGGGGACGAACCTGTACCATGGACTGACTGCAGAGCCGATGGTGTATGCGTCATCTCGCTGCGAATTTTTACTCATGTTTTAAGAGTAAGCGGCTGATGAATCTGTTCAAAAGACTCTGCAATATGAATCAGGAAAGGAAGTACAATTTTCTGTGGGAAATACTCACTGAATTCACGAACAAACAAGTGAAGGAAAGAAGAGCTGCACAGGCAACAGCGATCGCTGCGCAGGTGAGAGCTGCACAGGCTTCGCAGGCGTCTGCATCACAAACAGACGAAGGGGATCCTGTTGGATTGTGTGACTTGCCTGGAATTGACCCACCGGGAACGAAGAGAAAGAAAGGAAACCGAATACGGAATTTTGTAGAGTGGATAGAAAAAGAGCCTCCCGTGAAATGGTCTTTGTTGCACGATACAAATGGAGCACGATATGGCATCATGACAACCAACCTTGCTGAGGTATATAACTTCGTACTCAGAGGTAACAGGGGTTTGCCACTTACAGCACTTGTGGAGGGAATTATGCACGGAACAATGACATATTTCAGAGATAGACGTCAAGAAGCTGTCGAACATATTGAACGTTACCCCAACACACCATATTGCAGGAAGATCAGGCTGTACATGGAGAGAAAGACAAAGAAGGCACGTTTGCATGGCGTCATTAGGATTGGTAACGAAGAAGCCAGGTATGAGGTGCGCTTACCTACTGCGAGATTTGGTGCTGCTAATGAGATGAGAACCCACGAGGTTAAAATTACTGATGAAGCACCGCCATCTTGTGAGTGTACATGCAACAAGCCGAGGCTACTTCACCTCCCTTGCTCTCATGTGTTGGCAGTCTTGGGCAGATGGGTTTGAACCCGTACTATTTCGTGTCACCGTATTACAGGAAGGAGGCAGTGGTGCATACCTGGACCGGGGAGATGGCAGGATATAGAGTTGTCGGTAACTTCAACAAGGTTGATCCTGCAAAGCGAATGTACATTCCTCATCCGGGACCAAAAGGACAACTAGAGGGAGACGACAGTCACTGCGCATCCGGAATGATATGGACGAGTCTGAAGCAGGTGGAAGCACTCGACAATGCTTACTTTGCACTCATTTCGGCCATAGGGAGAAGAATTGTCCTAAATACGCAAGGAGCCGGTCCTTCGAACCAACGAGGGAGAGCTGTTCCTGCACGCGGTCAAGGCAACAGAGGAAGACGAGGGCGTGCACAACGTGGCTAGCACGTGGTTTTTATTTGAAATATGTAATATGTCGTGAAGACTATGTTTTTATTTGTATGTGTCATCACTATGTTCAAATATGTAATAAATCGTGAAGACTATGTTTTTATTTGTACGTGTCATAACTATGTTCGAATATGTAATAAATCGTGAAGACTATGTTTTTATGTGTCTTGCCGGCGTTTACTTTGCAATTTATTATGAAGTACTTAATTAATCTATACTATGCAGATGGCTGGACGTGACTTGCTTGACGACACGATTGATGCCAAGCATCGGGCTAGGATTTGGGAGTCTGGTACACAACCACCAGTGTTGCGTACTCGGACTCCAGGAGCTAATTGGGAGCTGCACCCCGCTTGGGTTGATCGGTACGTGAAACCTTATGTTCAATTATAAGCATCACTAGTACGCCAAAAATTGTTGACAGACTCGGGTCTTCTGTATGCAGGCTGGCTTGGTCTGGTCTGTTACCACTTGCTCGTCTAGTTGAGATGAGTCCAGAGCTGTCGGTTGTGATTCTGCCAGAGGCTGAGGGACAGGAGCCCCAGCGCCTCCACCGTTGTGCTAGTAGTCGTGTCGGCGTGGACAAGTCATTGGTGAGCTGCTTAGTTGATCGGTGGAGGCCCGAGACCCACACGTTCCACTTTCCGTGGGGGGAGATGGCACCTACTCTTCAGGATGTGTCTTACTTGTTGGGACTTCCTTTGTCGGGCGAGGTGATTGGACCGACGGACTCTCCAGTCGGTTGGCGTGACGCCATGCAGGCACGGTTCGCAGGCGTGCATCCGGACAATCCACAGTTGGTGTACAGTTCTCATGGTGTGAGACAGGCATGGCTGAACAATTTTCAGGTAAACCCATCGTTATTTGTAATGTTTAGTCTTTATCGATCGGTACGTCAATACTAACTAAAATTCTTATTCATTGCAGATTGCAGAGTTAGGGTACCCTGAGATGGCTTTGAGTCAGCCGCAGATTACTAGAAGTCTGGAGGCCTATCTACTGTGGCTATTTGGCAAGGTGATGTTCACCGAGACTCACCAGGACACAATTACTGCACGCTGGATACCTGTGGCGCACGAGATTGCAGAGGCGCAGAGGGAGGAGGACATTGTGCCCCGGAGTTTCGGGTCTGCACTCTTAGCCGCTACTTACAGAGCGATGTGCAACGCGTGCGTGAAGAGCGAGAAGACATCTTCACTACTTGGATGTCCACTTTTTCTGCACCTTTGGTCTTGGGAGAGGTTCCCTGTTGGTAGACCTGACGTGGATGCGCACATCCCCTGGGACTACACACTCGTGGAGCATAACCTAGCCGAAGCGCCTACGTTTGGCAGCACATGGGCACATCGAGAGGTAAAAATTGGTCTAACTCATTTGGGTTAACCATTAAACATATTTAATTGTTTTAGTGCAGAAGGGTCAACTAACTAGTTTGTTTATGTACAGAGAAGATTCAGGGGAATCCAAGTCAGGAATTGTTATGGAGCATTCACTGAGTGGTTCGATGCGCTTGAGGACCACCAGGTTATATGGGAGCCATATGGGGATGCCGCAAGGCAGAGTAGATTCCCCCGCGGGATTTCTGACCTGTGCACGAGAGATCGGAGGTACTGGTTGACTACAGCTCGTATTGTGTTCGACGTCTCGGTGGAGCAGATGGCACAACATCGGATCATGAGACAGTTTGGAGGTCGGCAGTTGCCGGTGCCTCCTACTCGACCTCAGCTCCCTCCCCACGTGCACAGGTAACTCTCCTAGATGAAACTATTTTTTCTATTCTGTGTGTGCACTTAGTTGTTTTTAATTGCTCTACACGTATATATGCTACAGGTTAAGTCGTCAAGGAGACAGACCACTTGCAACTTGGCTACAGAAGCTCCAACCGTACATGGTAGAATGGGCGACTGCGACCGCGATTGAAAATCTATGGCTGGACAATGAGCGTTTGTGCGTGCTGATTTTGATCAGTACCTCCAGACATACAGACAATCCACTCGCATACGGTTACTTCCGACGCTACAGCCTGATCAGATGCAGCCAGCTAGTGTGATCGACACGTACCCACTACACGGTATTGGGGGGCCGCGGTACTCGGCGGTACGTACTAAATTTATGTGCCTCCATTGCATAATCTATGCCTTCATACAAATTTCTAACATTTTTTCCTTACTAAACAGGCTGAGCTGATATCAGAGATTCAGCGTGATGTGAGTACATACAACCCGCCACCTGAGTGTGCGCCATGGTTCAGACGACTAGAGGACAAGCTACGACGTGCGTACAGTCTACTTACCTGTTCCCGTGTTGCCGATGTTGTGCCACGTCAGCCAGCTCAGCGTCCTCCGCGCCACTCTACACGTACTCCGGATCCACAGGTATCACCTTCCCAACAGTACACACATCGGCACGACCCGAGACCTCGTTTTACACCTCCTCAGCCTAGGAGCACACGACCTACGTTCGAGGTCGGTTCATCATCTCACCAGCCAGAGCATTTCGAGCCGGGTCCTTCTCAGCCAGTTCCTTCCCAGCCGGGTACTTCGTCGTGGGTCATGCCCCCTCATATGATGATGCAGCAGCCTGGTATGCATCAGTGGGGCATGCCACGTGATCAAGGTTTCGGTCAACCGTCTTATGCAGAGATGATTTGGAGCGGGATTGCACCGCCTATGACTCAGCCAATGCTCCATCTCGGTTAGTATGTTTTATTTTTTCCACATATTACTCTTGTTCATCAACATCACATACTAACATACTATCATCTGCAGGTGGAGGTGGTTCGGCATACAGCTCTCCACGATTTGACCAGGAGAATCCGATGTACTGTACGCCACCGCCCGTCACACAGCCTACGCAGGACGAGGACGAGGAGGCGCCGCTGCAAGGTAGTGGGACGCAGCCGCGACAGGATGACGTGGAGTTGACAGTGCCTCGTCAATTGAGGGTAGCTCACAGGTACGGCAGATCAACGCCCGTCCAGCCCCCTCCTCGTCAGGCTCGGCCACGCAGGGGTCAGTGATATATTTGGGACATACTGGTACTTAGGTGTATGAGACATATCCGTATATCTATTTGTATGTGAGACATATTCATATTTATGTTCGTCTGTATGAGACATATTATTATCTATGTACGAGACATATTATTATCTATGTACGAGACATTCCACATTGCATAAATTAATTTAACATACAACACTACACGTCCACGTTACAACTTCACTAGTTTTAAACACTGCATAGAACAACTACTGGTACAAATATTACATGCAACTCAATGATAACTAATTCGAATCAACGACTTCACTTCCCTCTGCCACGTGCTCGTGTTGGAGGCATGAAGTCGTCATCACTATTTTCATCGACAGCCTTGGATGCACCAACACTCTTCAACTTACGTCTAGAGTTGGCTCGTTTAGGAGGCATGAAATCATCATCACTATCATCTTGAACGGCTTTCTTGGATGATCCACCACTCTTCGCCTTTGATATAGCCCTCTTCACTGCTTCAGCGTGAAGGGCATTTCCAGGACCATCAGGACATGCGCCAAAAAGCATTTCCATCCAACCAAAATGAGGGATCTCTTTGTTCACAAACTGTCCTTCGGCAGGCCAGTGCTGGACATTCACAAAATCAGGGGAAAAAAGTTAGTACGATAACACTAGATTCTAACATAATATAAATTCGGTACTCAGTTACCTTCACATGAAATGCATAGGCCTCCGGCGAAAAATGGATTATCTTTGACTTAGGTGTCATAGGCATGTCCCTAAGCCCCGCCTCAATAGCTTTTAGCTCATTAATTCTCTGCCACTTCCACCGCCACCCATCAATTTCATCTAATTTCTTCAGGGGTCATCTGGATTTTGTTTTTTTTGGCTATAATTTCTCCCACCTCACGAATGTTCCCCCACTCACTAACTAGCTCCCTATAACAGCTCTTCGGCCTACCCTCCCTAATACTTCCTTCAGTCCATATTGCGGCGTGATACAAAACACACCACGACCTATGCTCCGAACTAGGACCCGAACTACCAGACATCGTTCCTATCTGACTGAGGAAATAACCACGCACCACACCCCTCCTCCATCACCAAATCTACTGGGGTATATATATAGGCTCACCCGGGAGAAGAAGAGCGGGAGAAAAATGGCGGGAGAAAAAAGTCGGGACGAAAATGGCGGGAACCAAATGGCGGGAGAAATATGGCGGAGATATATGGCGGGAGAAGAAGGGCGGAATAAAAGCCGGGAGCGCGAAACAAATTCGGATTAAAGCCGGGACCGCGAAACAAATTCGGATCATGACCAGGGAAGAAGAAAGCAGGGACGAAAAGCAGGGACGACGGGAGCTGATACCTTTCGGCCTTTTCTGGGCCGAAAGTAGACTTTCGGCTTTCTTCGGGCCGAAACTCGCTCTGCCGCGCAGAGGCCGCAGAGGGCTGTCGCTTCTCGCTCTGCCGCGCAGAGGCCTGTCGCGTACCGACACCCTACTTTCGGCTCGGCCTCAACCGAAAGTCGAGTTTCGGCTCGCTTTGGACCGACGGCACGCTATTTTTCGAATTCCCTCTCCACGCATGCTATTGTCCAAAATTCTTATATAAAATCGTATTATTTAAAAAAATCTCCAAATTCATGGGTACGATGCGCATGCGTCATTCCACTCTTGTTTCAGGAAAGAGGCGCCTTTTCTAGTGGGGCAGGGCGACAAATGGCACAAAGTACAGACGGAAGCACGGCACGCAGCAGATTCGCACTCCCAAAGTGTCAGGGCAAATCTCAGTCTCATCCACCTGCAGCATTCTGTTCTGGAAGAGCTGGGAAGAATGTGATGAGAAGAAACAAATGACGGCACTTTTTCAGGTATCCCATCTCTATCAGAGCAGTGAGGGAATTGTTCTTCTTACAGCACACATGTACTATTGGGCATCGACACCAGGAATCAGTGTCGCTGTTGCCACCATGAAAGCTAGAACCAGCTAGTCACGCCACAGTGACAGGAAAATATAAATGAAGGAGGAAGAAATATTTGTTTTTAATCAGTCATCATGATGTAGTATTTGGATTAATTAACATATGGTACGTTCAGTCACAGCAGAGACGATCTGCTGATTGTCTTGGCGTCTGACATCTGGCTAGCGGCACACGATGCAGAGGACGACCGCGATGATCAGGATCAGGATGAGGAGCGGCAGGGATATGATCAGCACGAACTCCATCAGCTCTTTCCTGCAGAGAGAATAGATAATGAAACATTAAGCTTCACCTGTTGGTTTTTACGTTGATCACAAAAGCAATAACAAAATGTCAGGCTATTGCTTTTCTCGCTCTCTCCCCCTGAACTGAACTGAACTGCTGTGTACATCTCGTGGTGCTACACCATCAGGTAAAGATTCTCCAATAATCTTGCAAAATCATTTGCCTACGAATGAACTCGGTGTTTCTGACACATTTTTAGACCGAAATGGATGCATCTTCGGTTGTAGCTTCTTCGAGGCATGATCGGAGGCTTGGATGCTCAGCAAAGCAAAGCGCATCCCCTTTGTTAGCAAAGGTGGGGATCTATTTCCCGTGAATTACTGCATCAATTATTAGTGACACGAATTGATTCGATCCCTCGTAGAAGGGGTATGCTCTCGCATATGGGTCAAACCTGGCTAAAGCTGTCTAGAACAGAACACATCACCGAAGATTGTAGGCGATGGGTCTACAGGTTCATGATTCATTAGCTATCGGACCCCTAGGGTTTGACCGAGATTAGTACGTACTCAGTATCCAGTATAGAGGATAGACAGTAAGCCACAGAGCAGCGTTGACTGGATCAGTTAGTCATGCCATGCGGAATTCACTGACGAATAGATCCAAAAAAGGAAAACACAAGATTTGACAGGGACAACGCAGAAATCATTTAGTACCTGCGTGAACCGAGCTTCCGGTCTGGCGATCTCCTGGCGCCCCTTAATCTGTTGGAGACGATGGAGCTGCGAGGGAGACGACCGGAGGGGGGAAGTAGTGGAGAGTGGCGATGGTAGGAAGCAAGTGGTTCGGGTGGTGCCGTGGGCTAAAATAATCAATCAGCTAGAGTGGGGTAGAGAAGAAAGGAGAAGCGGAAAAACGTGTCACGCGTGTGAACCTAGGATTCCGGCGCCACACCACACAGGCCAGATGTGACTCTGAGAGAGAGTTGGAGGTGGACGGTGCCTTGGCCTTGCCAGCGGGCTTCGTCTGGTTGGACAGACAAGGTGAATTCATCGAAAAGACGGCCATTGCACTAATAAGCTATAAAAGCAGGATAACCCCCTCTAAAAAAGCAGGAATCAATGGAGAGGGAATGGTTTTCGCTGGAAGTATCGATGGTTAATGGTTAAGCACCGAGTCGAGTCGAGAGAAGCAAAGCAGCAAAGGCGACGCGTGCCCTTAGCTTTCCGTCGTTTCATCTCCATGTCGGCAGGATTAGCCCTCCGGAAGCATCTCAGCCGTGCCAGGCGTACGCATGCTCGCCGGCTTAATCCACTCGCCCGGCCCAGTGGCTCTTTCTGCCTTTTTGAGGAAAAAATAGTACAGTACTATTTCAGGCCTACAACAACGAATGTTTAACAAACGGCACGTCGCGCTATACCGACGACGGGCGGCGCGATAACTAATACCCATTTGTAATATCTACATTTCAGACTAAGAGCAACAGATAAAACAAAATATATAATAAAATCGCACGCCGCACCGAGTCCCACCATTTGGCTGGCCGCGAGAGACCCCGGGCCGACCTGACATGGTACGTAAAGCAGCGCGGGCCCAGCACCGCTGGAAACTGCCGACTCATCCATTTCGGTGGAGGCTGGACGGGTGGCCGAAACCAGCCACTCCTTGGCCTTGCACGCGCAGAGAGTAGAGTAGGCGTGCTATATACATTAACTTTTTATTTAGTTGGAGGAGAAAGGAGAGGAGAGAAAAGAGAAACGGCCTGTAAACTTATAGCGAGATCTTGTACGAGGCCCATGCTCTTACACTCAGCCAAAAGCATGCCAATCCCCTCTAAAAAAGCATGACAATCTCTCTGGAAAAAAAATGCTGGAAAAATTCACAAATAGGTTACGTTACATCACACGGTAATGTCACCACCAGTCCACACCACACACACAGATAAATCAATAACTCGTTTCACGTCGCGCGAGAAAATAGAACAAAAGAAAAAGAGGTACAGGCGGATAAACTACGACAGTACGACACACCAAACAACATACATTAGGGGACTACATGATGGAGCGACGTGGAGTCAGTTCGTCCCTCCGGCGAGCCGCGCCGGAACCTAACGCCGCCGGCAGACGAGGCAGATGATGACGGCGACGATGATGACCAGCACCACGAGGGGCAGCGATATCACCAGTGCCAGCTGCATCTTGTCGCCTGATTTTGTGATGCGCTGCGAATGACGCGCAACCTGCAAATATGAAAACATTTCACTGACGAACATATAGGGAGTACATAGGTAGGAGTAGTAGTGACTGTAGTGTACTACTGTCAAAAACAAAACAAAAACCAGCTCGGCCGACTTAAAACAGAGTAGCATGTACATACCTGAAACTGAAACTGATGCTGGGAGCTGATTTAAGTGAAATGTAGCTCTTGTTGCTATGCCTGAGCTATCGATCTCTCGGAGCAGATGATGGTGAGAAGCTTAGGAGGTGAGGCAGAACGAAGCAAATAGAGGGAGTTAAGTAGAGATGGAAGGGAGGGGAAAGCGAGGGAATCAATGGAGGGGAATGGTTTGCGCTGGAAAGTATCGTTGGTTAAGTACCCAAAGTAGCAATAGGCGACTCGTGGCCCTAGCTATCTGTCGTTTCATCTCCATGTCGGCATGTTTGGCTCAGAATGGGCTGTGTCTGGCGTACACATGCTCTTGCGTACAGATGCTCGCCGACTTAATCCACTCGCTCGGCACAGTGGCTCTTTTTTCCTTTCAGACGAAAACAAAAGAGAAAAATTCAGCGTTAGTCACTGAACTTGAGCCGTGGGATCACTTTGGTCACTGATATTCCGAATACCCCAAATACGGTCACTCATTTTGCTGAGGGGGTTCACTCCGGTCACCGTAGTCGTTTGCGCCCAGTATTTTGTACGTATTGTGCCACTCTGGCCGACCGTTGACTGGTTTGGCTGCCACGTTTGCGAAATCTGTGCGGACAGCGTGGCTATTTCGCCAGCGCACCGGTCAATTTGCAAAAAAGCCCCTCACTCAGACAACACTCGCTCATTTATTCCACTCCCCAGCCACTGTGTCATTTCGGTGCTCTGTCGGAGAGGTCGAGGTGATCGTCGTGGCGCCTCCAGGAGCGGCGGCGACCGTCGGCGAGATGAGCTCGCCGCACGATTTCGACGCGCCGCCACCGTCCACACCATGTCGGAGAGGCAAGGCTCCGGAGCGGCGGTCGGATGAAGGCTCCCTTCCTCTGTATGGTTAGTTCCCGTTGCGCCCTCTCCCATTCTCGGTATGCTTCATATGTTTCCCCTGTTATTGTGCACTCCTCTGATGAAGAAGAGCTGCTACTTGTGAAGTGGCGTGGGCCATTGAAGATTGACTTTGATGATGTTGTTCAATATCCAGTGGCCTCTCTTCCACCTGTCATTAGTCCAATTAGGCTATTGATGACTCTACCACCAGTTTCTGAAGGAGAAGCACCTGGAGAAATACATGGACAAGACTCTGATGAAGAAGCAGATGGAGAAATAGAAATAGATGAAGAAGGCCATTCTGAAAGTGAGCCAGAATCTGATAGTACTCAGGAATATTGGCCATGACCACCTCAACCAGGGGAATATCACCTTCAGTATGAGTTCAGAGCAAGAAAAGCTTGCAGGGCCTTGGACATGGATGGAGCTGACAAACCAGGACCGTTTGATAAACAAGAATGGGATTCTGAAGAAGATGAGGAGTACACTCCAGAGTTGTGTGACTCTGACTTTGATCTGCAAGAAGATGATGATCTCTTTGACACATATGTTGATGAGGGTAAGGGCAAAGCTCCTCTGGATGATGATGGTAATGTCTCTGAAGAAGATGAATTGTACCTGTCGGATTCTGATGATGATGGAGTGAAAGTGAACTTCAAATCTTTCACTGAAAATGATTTGCAAGATCCATAGTTTCAAGTTGGTCAAATATTTCAATCAGGTGAGTTTGTAAGGAAGGCAATCAGAGAGTATAGCTGTCAGCAAAGGCGTGACATTAAGTTGCCAGTCAATGACAAGTCTAGAGTCTGTGCCAAGTGTGTGGAAGGATGTCCTTGGTATCTGTGGGCATCGTACGACAAAAGATCAAAGTGTTTCATGGTCAAGAAGTAAAATTCTGTGCATACTTGCGCAAAGAAATGGAAGGTGACAGCATTTACTGCTCCATATGTTGCATCGAAGTATGTTGACTCTTTCAAAGCTGATGAGAACATGAACATGAAGAATTTCAAGAGAGTTGTTCAGAAAGACTGGCACATGACAGCTTCTAGGAGCAAGCTGAGAAGGGCTAAGATGTTGGTGAAGAAAGTAATTGAGGGAGATGAGTTAGAGCAGTACAACAGTATGTGGGTCTAAGCTAATGATATCAAGAAGTCAAACCCTGGCAGCACCTTCTTCTCAGGTGTTGACCAATGATACGTCTCAAACGTATCTATAATTTTTGATGTTCCATACTTGTTTTATATCAATTGCCACATGTTTATCCTAAAGTTTATATCATTCTATGATATTTATTGGACTAACCTATTAACCTAGTGCCCAGTGCCAATTTCTGTCTGTTAATTGCAGAAAAGGCCCAAAAATGAAAGTGCACGGAATTGGACGAAAATTTACCTGAATTATTTCCAGCACAAATAAGCCACGGAGCCAGAAGACCACATGTAGGCGGGCCTCACAGCCACCACGCAGCCTAGGGGCGCGGCCCAGGCCTCCCTCGCGCCGTGGGCCCGCCTGCTCCACCTCTCCACCGCCACGCGCCGCCTCTTCGCCTATAAAATCACTCGTGACCTAAAAACACGAGAAGACCGAAGACTCTTCCCAGATTCGACTCCGAGCTCCGTCGCCACCAAAAACCCTAATTCGGGGGACAAAAGTCTCTGTTCCGGTACCCTGCTGGGACGAGGAAGTGCCCCCGGAGTCATCTTCATCGCCATTGCTGCTTCCCATGATGAGGTGGGAGTAGTTCTTCATCGAGGCTGAGGGCCCTACCGGTAGCTATGTGGTTTATCTCTCTCTCCCATGGTGTGATCTTTATGTGATCATGAGCATTGTAATCTAGTTGAATTCATAGATGTTTTCCCTTCATTATGTTATGGATATGCTACTCAATTGGTTTTATCATTATAATTTCCGGAGTCATTGTTGAGAACACAAAACCTTGTTGACAGTGTGGGTGGCGTGTGTGACTCTACCAGGATAATAGATTAGAGTGATATTTATCATGAGATGTTCTTTGTGTTTGATGTCACTATAAAATTGTGGTGTTTGTTTAGTACTATCTTGGGTGCTCTTTGTGACAGCGTGTTGTGCCCTAGATGTGGAATACAAACTTTGAGGTGTGCTTTTGTAGCCCTACGCGGTGGTCTTGGTGTTCGTTATCCAACAAGAGAATAGTTCCGAGTAGCTCCTAAGTTGCATATTGAAGAGGAAGTATTTATATGTGTTCAGTTATATTATTATTGTTGAGAGTGACCACTAGTGAAAGTATGATCCCTAGTCCTTGTTAGAATCGAAACATCGTTTACTAGCTCTACTGCATGTTTGCTCGCTGCCATCTTTATTTTAGATTACAATTACCACTTGTAATCATCATTATCACTTGTTGAAAGGACCGAGTAGGTTGACTAGAGGGGGGTGAATAGGCAACTACAAATTTCCTTTTTCTTTTAATCAAATTGGGGAATTGCTCAAATATAAATTCTCTAGATATGCAACTAGGTGAACAATCCTATATGATAAGCAAATGATAAGCTAGCAATATATTCTAAACAAGTTAAGCTAGCAATACAAGTAAAGGAAGGTTAAGAGATAACCACACGGTGACGCGGAGATGATTTCCGAAGTTCACTTCCCAATGGAAGCTACGTCTTCGTTAGAGCGGTGTGGGGTCACAAGTGAGCCCCGAATAGCCTTGATATGGCACACCGTATCTCCCTCGTGTTATCCTCCAATGAGGAGTTCCACGAGTCACTATATGATGCCCTCGAGGTCGGCAACAAACCTTTACAAGGATGAGGCACACTCCACAACCGAATTGGAGGCTCTCACCAAATTCCCGCGGCTCCCAAAGCCACAAGAATCAAAAGGCCGGGTCGCGACTCCACAACTTAATTGGAGGCTCCCGGCTAATCCTTGTGGCTACCAAAGCCACAAGAATTACAAGTATCTTCTAGGTATCCAATGAATCAAGTTACACAAGATCTACAAGTGACTAGGTCGATGTAGACAAATCGGCTCGTGAAGATGTGGATCTAGGGCTCCTCTTTCACTCCTCAAAGTATCAACGAGTTTGAGTGGTTAGAGTGGGAGCACTAGTAGATTGAATCTTGCAACAATGGTGGAGAGAGAGAGAGAGGAATCAGGCTTGGGTCTTCTTGAGAAGAAGACCCCATTTTATACTCTCCCAAATCTAGCCGTTGGAGAGCTCAATGCGCAGGGCCGGAACTTCCGCCCGGAATGGCGGAACTTCCGATGCGCAGGAATCTCCAGTCTTCTTATCGCGCAGGGCCGGAACTTCCGAGACGAAGAGCGGAAGTTCCACACCACCGGAACTTCCGAGACAACTTCCGACCGAAGATCCGCTTATGAAATGAGGATACCCGAGAGCTAAATTATTAAGCGGAACAAGGAGCGGAACTTCACCCGGAACTTCTGACACCCGGAACTTCCGTAAATCCGAGCGGAACTTCCGCAGACTGTAGTTTTCAGAACTCAATGCAGATTACAGGATATTTTGTAAACACTATATATATGCAATTATTCATGCTGTGTAAAAGATGACAATTCCTGAAATCAAGCAACGCACATTAGTGTGCAATTTATTGTTGTGATAAAACCCCAAAAATGTTTAGAGAGAGACATGTCCCTTCACTTGTATTTCACTATCTCTTCGCCAAACTAGTGCACCTATACACCTGACAAGTGTATTGGGTGTGTTGGGGACACAAGAGACTTCTTGTATCTTAATTGCAAGGTTGCTTGAGAGGGATATCTTTGACCTCTACCTCACTGAGTTCGATAAACCTTGGGTTACTCACTTAAGGAAGTGAAATTTGCTGTTGTTCTACAAACCTCTGCACTTGGAGGCCGCCCAACACTGTTTACAAGAATAGAAGTTATAGTAGACATCAAGCTCTTTTCTGGCGCCGTTGTCGGGGAGGTAAGGTAAACGGTACTCATATCTTCTGGCTACTAAGCTATTTTCTAGCACTGTTGCCGGCGTGTGAGTGCTTGAAGGTATTTCCTTTAGATCCCGCAGTTATATCTTTTTATTTCTTGTTTTTATTTCGCTAGTTAGGCTTAATGGAAAACAACAACAACAAAATGAGAGAGCTTTATGAAATTTAACTTGAGTTAGGACATGATGTGTTTGGAGAGAAAATTAAAAAACCTATGGAACTTTGTTTGCATAATAGTAGTAGCAATGTTATTAGCATGAATTCTTTAAACACCATTATTGCTAATGCAATGGAAAAGTCTAAGCTTGGGGAAGCTGGTTTTGATGAATATGATATTTTTAGTCCCCCAAGCTTTGAGGAGGAAATTTGCTTTGATGATACTTTGCCTCCAATATATGATGATTATAATGATTGTGGTATTCTAGTTCCACCTACTATTGAGGATAAAGTTTATTGTGATTATGATATGCCTCCTATATATGATGTTTACAATGATGAATATGATATTTTCAATCCATCTACTATCTTATTACTAACTATATAAAAGCTAGCCAAAATCACGAGCTCTCAGCGCTCGACGCACTGTTCATCACTGTTCACATGAACAGTGTTGAAAAGTGTTTCGATCTGGGCCGTCGCTCGGCGATCGCACGGTCTGTCCATCGTGCCTGTGATCATTTTGCAGAAAAACCCCTCACAAAATTAGATATCAACCCGCATTCCACAATTTTTTGCGGCGTAGGACTCAGATGCAATTACAGGAAACATCGAGTACTTTTTTACATATGTGCCCTCACAGACCCCCTTTCCCTTCTCTCCCGTGCGCGGCGACGAGGTCGCCGCCGCCGGCCACCGCCTCGCGCCGTCGCTCCGATCCTCCCCGCACGCATCGGAGCCCACCACGGGCTCCGTCGTCGCTGCCTCCACCTTCTTGCCGACGAACGCCTGCCGGGACGCCGCGCCGGCGCCGGAATCGACGCCGCCCTCATGGCTGCCCTCCCGCCGCGTTTGCGGCCACCCCGGCCGCTCCGGTGAGCTAGGCAGAGTGGCGCCGCCACCTACGGGCGCCCCGTGCCCGCGCGCGTCCGCGACGCCCCCCCCCCCCCCCCCCCCGTGCCTCCCAGAACACGGCAGCGCTCCGCCGCCATGGTCGTCGCCGCCGCGGGAGGCTGCGTGTAACATCCCAAAATTGTAACCCAACTTTATTAGTCAAAAATGTGGGTCAACAAAAACTTTTGTGTGTTTGTTTGATTATGGTTGTTTGATTTGTTGTTCGCTCTAAATAAAAAAAATTGAAGAAAAGAAAAAAAAAGTGCCAAAAACCCTAAAATAATGTGACAAGTGTCACCCTAAATCTCCAAGTGAGAATTCAAGTTTTCTTCCAAACAAAAATTCAGTGGAGAAATCTTGATCCCTCTCATTATATCCCTAATACTTTTCCCCCTCTTTATTTCAAATTATAATCAAAATTCCATTTTCAAAATTTCCAATGTTTCTTTAACTTTGGAAATCATCAAGATCACCAAGCTACACTTCCAAAATAAATACCCCAGTGGTACCACAAACCTTGACAAATTATTTTGAAGCAAACCATGGAAAGAATTTCAGAAAATTCAAATTTGAATTTGGTTCTGGAATTTCATCGAACACTTGTTGATCACCACTGAGTTCATCTCTAAACCGAAAATCCAATCCAAAATTCGAGCTCAATTCGGTGCAATCCCGTGCCATTAGTGTTTCCACTCCCTCACCTTACCTCACTCACGCAAGGACGGTGAAGGGACGCGCTCGTTGACCCCATGGGAGGCAGGACTATGGCGCCACGCCATTGCCGTCCTTGCCGAGCTCCCGCACGGGTCACCTCGCAGGCAGAGCTGAAGCGACGCCGAGACGACGCCGCGCCGTGCCTTCCACACCACCCAAACCTCTCCGCCTCTGCACGACGAGACCTGAGCGCCGCAGAGCCCTCTGGCGTGTGCGTCGTCCGCGCCAGAGCACGCCGAGCGACGCGGCGACGCCGAGGTCAACTGCGAGCACCGCACGCCTCCGCGCTGCCCCACCTCTCCCCTCTGGTCTAGTCACCTCCGCCACGTCGTGTCCGAGCCTCACTGCCCCTCTGTTGCATCGCACGCGCGCCACCCGACACCAGCGCACGCGCCGAAACACGCCGCTCGCCATGGCCGGCCGAGCACGGCAACGATGCCCGCGCGCTACCCCTGTCCCCCTCGACCCACTGACCACTTCTGCGGCACCCCTTAGGTCCCCGCAACCTCTCTGGCACCCTCAGCTGGACCCAGCGCCATCACTTCCCTCTCCCACCACCGAGCCGTGGGGCGCCGAGCGCCGCCGCTCGCTATAAAAGCTCCCCGCGCTCCCTCCCTTCTCCACACACCTCCACCACTTCCCTCTCACACTCCTCACCTCAGAACATCGCCAGGAGAGCGAGCCTTCCTCTGCAACCACCATGCACTCGCACGGCAGTGCGCTGCCGCGCCGAGGAAGAAGGCGATCACGGCCTGGTCGTGCCTCTCTTCCCCTGCTCTCTCTTTGCCCCTCACTCGCCTCACCATTGCATCCTAGCTCACCCGCCGCGATTTGCCCGTGTTTTGTGCACAGCAGCGCCGCGGAGGAGTCGCCGGACTTGGAGCACGGCCGCGGAGGAGGAGCAGAACACGCCGCCGTCGAGTGAAGCCGTCCCAGCACGCACGACTCACCCCAGAGCTTCCCCACTCCCTTCGCCGTCGATCCACATCCTCGCCGCTTCCAACCGAGCCCCCTAGGTGAGCCCTTGAACCACCTCGCCATCGCCGGAGCCCGGCGCCACCAGGAAATGGTCGTCGCCGTTGTCATCACTCCTTAGCCGTAGGATTAGAAATCAACGGCTACGTACCGGTTCGTTTAATTAGACACTGACTGGTGGACCCCACCCGTCAGCGTTTTAAACTTAAATCGCGCGCGAGACGTTTTCCGTTGAGTCACTGACGAGCGGACCCCACCCGTCAGGGATCTCACCTTTATCCAGTAAATTAGGTTTTTCCGAATTTCAAACTTCTCTGAATTTCAGTACTGGACCCAGTTTTGAAATTCAACAACTCGAGTTCTAGGAACCCAATTAAATCAAACTCAACTGTTCTGGAAAGCTTATAAAATTCTTGAACTCACCAAAGTGGTCTCATCTCATTTAAATAAATAATAAAAATGTATTAATAAAATGCTCCAGAAGGTTTAAAACACCAAACCATTTGTTTCTGGGGTTATATCAATCCAAATGACTTGAAACCAATTTTGGTAGCTTTGTATTAGGATCCTTTAGCTCCCCAAATTTTGGTAGAATTAATTGGGCAGTGTAAACTCCTTAGCCCTTGGTTGAACTTCAGTGCACCCTTCTGCACTAAACCAATTAGTGTGATTTAATAATAGGTCCAATTAAACTAAAACCAATTTTTTTAGGTCACATACAACCAAGGTTAGTTGTCCCTAAAAGGATTTAATTTTTGGAGCAACCTAATTTGTTTGGTAGCTAAAACTTGTTTAAAAACCTTCTGAACTAAAACCAATGTGTAGGGAGTTTGGTAACACCAAATGACCCCAATCCAATTGGGTGATCTTCTACACATCAGTAGCTATCCATAGAACTTTAGTTTGAAATTTTGTGACCAACATATATTAAATGGTGAATTAATTGGTGTACAACTAGTTTCTGCCTTAGTTTGAAAACAATTAAATAAAGATTAATTCAATTAAATTAAAACCACCTTGTGTTGCTTGATGTGTGCAGTAGCTAATTATAGCATTTGTGATTGTAATGATGTGTTGATGCTTGAGTTAGAGTAGTAATTGTTTGTCTTGCTTGTTTAACGTTTAGACGATACGTTGACGGATTTATCGAAGAAGGAGGTTTCGTTGAACCCGAAGACCAGGACCAGTACCACTGTGTTGAACAAGGCAAGCTACTTCACTGAGCTTGCATTTATATACATCTATTTTAGTCTCAAGAGTTTTTTCCAAGGAATCAATGATTTAGAAAAATCCCTTTTTCAAAATACCTGAAAACTATTTTGCCACCTTATGTAGAAGTATAAAGTAGTTATTTAAAACTATAAGTTGGGAAAAACAATGTTTTTCAAAACTCCTTTGAAGGTACTTGGATGAAGGTGAAATGCCGAAAGGTCGGTGTTAAGTTGGAGAATGGTGGTGTTGTTTTGGAAAAGTGCACATCGTGTCCTAACACTATGGCGACCAACCAATAACCGGTGCGACCACATTTACCCACATATGGGCAATGGCGTAGTCATATAATTTGCTCGTGTTAGTACTGGATGCCTCAATAACGAGGATAACCTCGTTCCATGAGGGGATGGTCTGAGGACCTACCCCCTGACCTGGGTCCTCTTCATTGAAGTCTACCGGAAGCCGGTATGAACGTGTCGGAGGAAGAGGATTGAAGGGCTCCCTTGGGTCCACCGGACAGAACTACGAGTCCTCACACTTAGTTTCTGAAGATTTAAGTGTCGATGGAAAGTGTCGTAGAGGCAGGGTCCTATACTAGCATGAGCAAAGGACAGGCTATGGCGGGAACTCAACTTCGCATACCTCTGGTATGGCGGGACGTGGCTGACACGATGAGTGACCGGATGGGTGTGGGAAAAGCGTGCTACCTCTGCAGAGGGTAAAACTATTCGAATAGCCGAGTCCTCGGATATGGACAGTTGGGAGGCTGTCTTAAGACCATGTGCAAGTTTTATAAAATATTGAGTTTTGAAAGGAAACTGAAGTGGAAAAAGGTTGCATACCTGTACCAATGAGTTGGTACGAGGTTGTGATGGGTTTGGGAACCATGATTGGAATGTGGTTGGATACCGGAGGAGTTTCGGGGAAACTGCTAAAATGATGTCTTCTTAAAGGATAGTTGTAAAAAAAATTCTTCTTACCCCTTTTCAGAAAAGGCTTTCTTTTAAGATGAGTTCCGGGGAAACTGCTAAAATGATGTCTTCTTAAAGGATAGTTGTAAAAAAATTCTTCTTACCCCTTTTCAGAAAAGGCTTTCTTTTAAGATGTTTCAAAGCTAAGTAAAAATTTTCAAACTAAAACTAGTGCTTACTCTAGTTGGGGTAGTTTGCGAGTACATTCAAATGTACTCATATTGGTTTCGTCCCTGGCTATTGTCTTAGCCAGATTTCGAGGAGACCTTCGTTGAAGAGGAGTTTGGCGACGTCTATGCGAACTAAGATCTTCATAAGTCAGCTGCCTGTCGGGTGTTGTTAGGATGGATTAGCCCTACTACCGTAGCTTCCGCTGAATAAAGATGATTTGGCCCTTGAAGGCACCTATGTATAATTAGGCCAGTATGGCCATGTGTGTAAGACTTGAAACTCGGTATTGTATGGATGTAATCTTTGATATTCAGTTCGGATTATGTGCAACGACATACTGATCACGGGATCGTTGTGTTAAGCATAATCGGGTATTTCGGACGGCTAGTCCGGGGTCCCCCACAGAGCTGGTATCAGAGCCATCCTGACTTTAGGAGACCTTAGTTAACATGGGCGTTAGTTAGGAGCTACAAAAGTTAACTTCTAAAACAAGGAAGTGGAGTATTTTCGAAAAATTTCTTATCTCCCTCAACCCTTCCATTTAGGTAAAAACCTTATACTCATTAAGAGTTGTCTTTTCTTGAACCCTTAAAATTTTGCACACTTGTTACTCCGTTAAGTTTACATTTGATACCCATGTCCCTTACCTAACTTAAAATTTTGCTTAAACTTGTAGATGGCACCCAACGTCACCGAGTTCGTCCAAGTTAGGAAGGACGGCCTGCTGATGTTCGAGCAGGACTTGTACGAGTTGAGCCAGACTTTGGGACGCCCTGTTCCAGAGTTTGAGGGAACTCAGGTCGATTCCCTCGGTGATGGGAACCTATCCTGGCTCATCAAGTCGTCCGTCCGAGGCAGGATTCAGCCACCCCGCTCCAAGGACTTGGTCTACTCCACGATGGACACTACTTGGGTTGACGGTCTGACCCGAGTTATGCAGAGGCTGCTAGCCCGCCTTTGTGAGGAGCATAAGGACGAGCTGGTTGGCACTCGTTTCCAGTACTTCGGGAGGCGTGACGAGGAAGGAAACCCCACCTACCCCGCGCAGCACACTCTCTTCGGCGAGTACATCACCGACATGGAGGTGCTACTTCACGACACCCAGGAGAACCTGCGCGATGCTAGACTCAAGGTTCACTTCCAGCGTAGCTCCCTCGACGATGCCCGAGTCCGTGAGACCCAGCTGAAGTGGGAGAATGACAATCTCCGCCTGAAGCTGGCCTGTCAGAGGAGGACTATCGGCAGGCTCCGCAGGACGGTAGCAGACTAGAACGAGATGATAGACGAGATGGAGCAGCAGGCAAACGAGATGGAGGAGGAGGGTGAGGATCTCCGCAAGGAGAACAGTGCCTTCATCAGTGATGATGAGGACTACTTAGAGGAGATGGACTATGAGGAGGAGGATGACGAGGAGGAGTTAGTTGACGAGGAGGAGGAGCCGTCTGAGCCAGTTCTCGAGGAGGAGGATCCCGAGGAGCCACCCTACGACTCAGATGTTGAGATCGTTGAGCCTGAGGTTCCACCTCAGTAGTTGAGCGACGAGAGCACTACCTTAGGACTGTGTCGACCCCTATGCGAGTAGAGTTTATGTGTTGGTTCCTAGAGCAACCATGTTGTATGTACATTAGGTGTAGTAGGATGTTGTAAGCTTGATGTGTGAACTCCTTGATGTGATGATTGTGTTGAATAAATGTGATGGTCTTGTTTGACTAGTGTTTCATCAACCACCCCCTTTGTGACTTCATCGTTAGCCAAAGCCTTTTTGCCTTGCCTCTTATATCGTATCCATTCCAGGATGACGAACACTCGCCACAACCAGCACGCGACACCACCACCACCGCCGGAACCCACCGCTGCTCAACTGCTTGCGATCATCATGGAGGATCGCCAAGCTGCCCGGGAAGAGCGTCAAGCTCATCTCGCCGCCCTGTAGCAACTTGCTGCTGCCCACGCCAACCAGAACAACAATGGTGGCAATGGCAATGGCGACGAGGGTGGAAACCAGCGCTCTACCCTGAGTGACTTCCAGAAGACCACACCTCCTACCTATTCCAAGGGACTTCATCCCCTGGAAGCAGATGACTGGATCCGCACTATTGAAAACAACCTGGAAGTTGCCTCGGTAGGAGAGAATGAGAAGGTCCTGTTTGCTACCCACTACCTTGCTGGACCTGCAAGAGCTTGGTGGGAAACTACTAAGACACTCCAGCAAGCTGGCTATGTCATTACCTGGGAGGAGTTCAAGGAGAAGTTCCGCAAGAAGCACATTCCCAGCGGACTTCTCGAGAGGAAGAAGGATGAGTTCCGTAAGCTAAGGCAGGGAGGCAGAGATGTGGTTGGATGAGTTTACCGATCTTGCTCGGTATGCTCCTGAAGATACCGACACGGAAAAGAAGAAGATGGAGCGCTTTCTGAACGGACTCCACGATGAGATGCAATGTGCCTTGGTTGTCCATGACTTCCGTGATCTGGAGTCACTAGTGGACAAGGCTATTCAACTGGAAACCAAGCGCAAATCCATGTTTGAAGGCCGCAAGAGAAGGATGAGTATTCAAGAAGGTTCCAGCAGCCAGAAACCGCGCACCTTCCAGCCAGCACCCAAGCCAGTTTATCGACCACCCCCAGCTCCACGTCCCAACTATCCCAACCGTCCCAATCACAACAACAATGTCCCCTGCCCAAGCACCAACAACTACCACCCTACTGGCAACAATCGTCCCGGAGGAAACACCCACACTTTTACCCCTACTGCCAGTGTTGTCTGTTTTGAATGCGGCAACAAGGGTCACTACTCCCGAGAATGCCCCAATCCCAAGAGGAACGTTCAGCGCCCCAATGCACCAACACCCAACTTTGGACAAGGCCGTAATGGAAATGGAAACGGCAAGAATGCTGCACCCCGTGGCAATGCTGCTGTTGCAAGAGGCCGTCTGAACCACATCAACACTGAAGAAGCCCAGGAAGCGCCAGATGTTGTGCTGGGTACGTTCCTTGTCAACTCAGTACCTGCAACTGTCCTGTTTGATTCTGGTGCTACCCATTCCTTTGTTACCAAGGAGTTTGTTGTTAAGGGAGGTCTAGTCGGGAGCCTCTTGTCCAAACCCCTGCTTATACAAACCCCAGAGATCCTAGTAGAGACCAAGCTGTTTTGCCCCGACGTCTCTCTTGAGATCAAAGGAGAAAACTTTCCAGCTGACCTAATCATCCTAGGAACCCAAGGCATAGATATCATTCTGGGTATGAATTGGTTAGCAAAGTATCATGGTCGTATCGACTGCGCCAGAAGAGCAGTATCTCTCACCACAGACCAAGGAACCAAAGTGGAGTATGCATCACAAGCCAATCAATCCCAATCCCGTTGTCATGAAGGTATAGCCCGACCAGCTCTAGATGAGGTCCGTGTTGTCCACCTATTCAAGGATGTTTTCCAGAGGAATTGCCTGGTATGCCACCAAACCGGGATATTGAGTTCGTGATTGAACTTATTCCTGGAACAACCCCTATATCCCAGAGACCTTACCGGATGAACCCAAAGGAACTGGTGGAATTGAAGAAGCAGTTAGCTGATCAGCTCAGCAAAGGTCTGATTCGCCCAAGTGCATCACCTTGGGGATCACCTATCATATTCGTGGACAAAAGAGACGGTACCACACGCCTGTGTGTGGATTATCGCAAGCTCAATGATGTGACCATCAAGAACAAGTATCCTCTGCCCAAGATCGAGGATCTGTTCGATCAGATGAACGGAGCCCGAGTCTTTTCTAAGATCGATCTTCGGACAGGTTATCACCAGTTGAAGATTCGAGAGTCTGACATTCCCAAGACCGCCTTCACCACCCGATACGGATTGTTTGAATACACCGTTATGTCCTTTGGCTTGACCAATGCTCCTGCTTATTTCATGAATCTCATGAATAAGATTTTCATGGAGTACCTCGACAAGTTCGTGGTCGTCTTCATTGACGATATCCTTATCTACTCCAAGACTGAAGAAGAGCATGCTGAACATCTGCGTCTAGTTTTGGAGACCCTCAGAGAACACCAACTATATGCCAAACTTAGCAAGTGTGAATTTTGGCTGAGTGAAGTGGCATTCCTCGGACATGTTGTGTCTGTAGGAGGAATCTCTGTTGACCCCGAGAAAATCAAAGCCATACTAGACTGGAAATCACCCACCAGTGTAACAGAAATCCGAAGTTTCCTCGGACTCGCAGGTTATTACCGCAAGTTCGTTGAAGGATTCTCCAGTATAGCCAAACCCATGACCCAGTTGTTAAAGAAGGATAAGAAGTTTGAATGGACCCAGAAGTGTGAAGAGAGTTTTCAAGAACTGAAAAAGAGACTGACTTCAGCCCCAATCCTAGTCATGCCAGACGTCACCAAGAGTTTCGACGTGTTTTGTGATGCTTCACGTCTCGGACTTGGTAGCGTTCTGATGCAAGAAGGAAAAGTTGTGTCGTACCTGTCTCGACAGTTGCGACCGCATGAGGAGAATTACCCAACCCATGATCTGGAATTAGCAGCTGTGGTTTTTGCTTTGAAAACATGGCGACCCTATCTTGTGGGTCATCGCTGCGAGGTCTATACAGATCACAAAAGCTTGAAGTACATTTTCACTCAGAAGGAGTTGAATCTGAGGCAGAGAAGGTGGATGGAATTGATTAAGGACTATGATGTCGGAATTCATTACCATCCCAGAAAAGCCAATGTGGTAGCCGATGCCTTAAGCCGGAAGCCCTGCACCCTGAATACCCTAATCCAAGCAGAACAACCAGCCTTGTTTAAGGAGTTCGAAGATTTCGGACTTGAATTGGTTAGCCATGGATATCTTGCCAACCTGGAGTTAGCCCCAACCCTGTTGGACCAAATCAAGGAGGCCCAGAAGGGTCATGAGAGTATCGAGGGAATTAAAAAGAAGCTACCCCTCGACAAAGCACCTGGTTTTGCCATAGATGCTGAAGGAGTTCTAAGATTCAAAGGACGCCTATGTGTGCCCGATGATAAGGAACTCAAGGGTCTGATCCTGAAAGAAGCCCACGATACCCCATACTCGATCCACCCCGGAGGAACCAAGATGTACCAAGATCTTCGTGAGAAGTTTTGGTGGCATGGAATGAAGCGAGAGATTGGTTCTTTCGTGGCCAAGTGTGATATCTGTCAGCGAGTCAAAGCAGAGCACCAGTGCCCTGCAGGATTGCTCCAACCCCTTAAGACCCCGAGTGGAAGTGGGATGAAATTGGAATGGATTTTATTACCGGACTTCCTAGGTCAAACCGAGGCCATGACTCAATCTGGGTCATCGTTGATCGGCTGACCAAAGTTGCCCATTTTATCCCCGTCAAGACCACTCACACCGGAGCCCAGCTAGCAGACTTGTATATGTCCCGGGTAGTAAGCCTGCACGGAGTACCTAAGAGGATTGTATCTGACAGAGGCACGCAGTTCACCTCACGGTTCTGGAAAGCTCTTCCGCACGGAGTACCTAAGAGGATTGTGTCGGAGAATGACTCCCACGAAACAGGGGCAGTCACACTCGCGAAGAGAGTTCGTGTAAGGGGCTGAACACGACGTCAATCAACCCTCATCCGGCGCGGCGACGCTGCTCGTCGTTCCAGAGGAGGGACATCACGGCAGAGAGAGACACGGCGTGTACCCAGGTTCACGGCCCTCTTGTGGAGGTAAAACCGCTACGTCCTGCCTGTCTGTATTGCTGCTTGTAGAGGTTACAGTACAGCGTGCTTGCCGAGGGCACAGTTGTGGCAATGGCGCGTACAAGGGGAGGGAAACTACTGTCTTCTTCTCCCTTGCGCGCAAGTAGCTAGACTAGGAGTAAAATGTGTTCCATCTGTTAGGGTGGTGCACCAGCTCCTTTTATAGGCGCCCCGGGCCTCCTCCCTGTCCTTGTGCAGCAGAGGGGCTACCACATGGCGACAACGGTCGGGAGCTCGGTGTACCGCTGCTTGGGCGTCCATGAGCGCGGTCCATGGGCACAAAAGCTGAGGCCGCAGCAG
The DNA here is from genome assembly GCA_947311845.1 of Poa pratensis. NCBI lineage: Eukaryota > Viridiplantae > Streptophyta > Magnoliopsida > Poales > Poaceae > Poa > Poa pratensis. The sequence goes on from CAMZMU010000059.1 coordinate 6,030,801, forward strand.
AGAGGCCGCCGTCCATCCACGGTGACGTCGCGTTCGGCGCGTAGCGCCGGCCTGCTCCCTTATCACCAAAGAGGAAAGCTTGGTGGTCTGCGCCGTTGCCCCTGCTTTGTTGACTCCTTTATCACCAAAGTGGGACTGTAGCTCCGTCGTCACTCTGCGCAGAGGCGCGGTCACTCTGCGGCCACTGCGGAAGCCATGTGCGCTCCGCAGAGCTTGCTTTACAGTGAAGGAACCCTCGCGTGGGCGGGAACGCCCTGTGGAGGATTCTGCGTTGACTTCCCTTCAGGGAAAACTTCCTTGGAGAGGAGGCAGCGGAGTAGAGGCTCCACAGGCCTAGCTGCCTCCTCAGGCCTCCGCGAGGCGATTCTGCCCCGCGGGCATCCCAGGCTTGCAGGCCTGGTCCTTAGCGAGATTCACTCGCCGAGTGTTGAGGGTTATAGAGGCCTGGCCCAGTACACCCTGGTTCTTACTGGGCTGACAGTAGCCCCCGGGCCCATGACGGGCACGACGCGGTCCAGGGGGCGCAGGCGAAGCGTCATGGGCCCAAAGTGTCCGGCCGGCCCGAGACACGTGGCGAGCGGTTGGTGCGTCTCGGCTTCTCCGGAGGAGGTGGGCGTCGTGGTGGGACCCACGACGCCTCGGAAACCGCTCTGAGGTGATATAAAGGCTGCCGCGGCTGTGCCGGCAGCAGTTCCGCCGCATTTACGCCTTTTCCTTCTCGCATACACCTCCGGTGCTCCACTACTCCGGCGATTTCCGTTCTTCTCCGAGCTCTTCCGCCGCCCTTCCTTCGCGAGCCATGGGCCCCAAGAAAGGCAAGGCGGCGATGGTGGAGGCCTCCGCTGAAGCGCAGCGGGAGGAGGAGCTTGCGCCGGCTCTCATCGGCACTCGCGTCTCCACAGCGGAGGCGCTGGATAGGCTGAAGGTCCTCGTCGCCGGGAGGAATAACGAGCATGGCGCCAGCGGCGTCAAGGCGGCGCGCTTCGGCAAGCTGGCGGCGGGGTGGTACCCCATTTTCGTCCACACGCTGTTCGCTGGCTTGGTGCCGCCGTTCTCTCCCTTCCTTGCGGAGGTGCTGGCTTTCTATCAGATCCAGCTCCTGCACCTCCACCCGAACTCCATCCTGATTCTCGCCATCTTCGCCTATCTCTGCGAGGCGTATCTGGGAGTGATGCCCTCCGTGGCCTTCTTCCGGAGCTTCTACGCGCTCCGCAACACGGCGCCCGGCGAGCGGTCTGGGTGCGTGTCTTTCCGCATCGCAGACGGGATGGGCGCCGTCTACATCCCCATGTCGTGGGATGGCGACAAGGCCGTTACGAGGGTGACGAAGAAGGTGGAGGACTTCCGCCAGAAGTGGGTCCTCGTCGACGCCAAGGAGCGGAATGCCTTCTTCGATGAGCCTGAGGCGCCGCCGCTGAAGAACTCAAATTGGTCCAGCGAGAAGCTCCAGCACCAGAAGATTGCCCACTTGGTCTCGCGCATGAAGCTCGTCCGCGAGGCTGGCCTCACGGGGCAGATGGTCGCTGAGGACTTCGTGAGGCGGCGCATCGCTCCCCTCCAGGCGCACACGAAGCCGGTGTGGATGTACTCCGGCCCGGCAGATCCAATGCGCTTGCACCTCAGCGCCCACGCGCCAGACGATGTCGCCTCCATCTTAGGCACGCTCTTCATCGCCCCGGAGATCCCTGTTCCGGGCACTGAGCACCTGAGGCCCCTCCACCAGCTCACTCCAAAGAAGCGCCTCGCAGTTCTGGAGATGATGCCGACGTTCACGCCAGAGGGCTTGGAGGGAGAAGAGGCGAAGGGGGCTGCGGCGCCTGTGGTGGAGGAAGACTTGTTTGGCGAGTCCTCTGCTGCTTCAGACGCCGAAGCTGACGCCGCGCCGGAGGAGTCAACCCCTCGTTAGGGGAGGCGAGCTCTTCAAAGCAGGCGGCCCCTGAGGAGGAGATCCTGGAGGTATCGTCCGATGTGGACGAGGATTTTGTGGTGGCCCCGTCACGACGGGCCACAGAAGAAGAAGACGAAGACGGGACGATAGCGGCCCGGAGGCCGCGGCAAAGCGGTGCGAGCCCCGCACCAAGGCCATCCACGACCGGGCCGCCAGAAGCCTGGAGAGCACTCCTCTCAAGAGGAAAGCTGGGGCGGCCCCTGAGGAGCCCAGCGCTGGAGCCTCAACAGGCCTGCGGCGCTCCGCCAACAAGGTGTGGGTGGACACCCGCGCCAAGTCATCTGGGTGAGTACTGCTTCTTCTTGACTCGTTCTTGCTTATCGAGAGTTCTTGCCTTTCTCGAGGATCTCACTGTCTTGATTATCAGGGGTCTGGTTCATGCGAAGCGTCGCCGACTCCGCAAGGCTGCGGACGTGCGGCGCGACGCTACGACCGTTGTTGAGGGGCCTACAGCGCCCCTTGGAGAGGAGACTGAGGAGCCCGTGGTGACAGTCACCACGGGCCCGGCTGTTGACGAGGCCATGAGGCCTGTGGGGAGACGCCCCTTGAAGAAGCAACTGCCTCGCCACCTCCTGCCGAGAGTCAGTTTGAGGAGGCGGCGAAGACTCCGTGCCGCCGCGCCCTGATGCTCCTCTGGAGCCCCCAGAGACACCCGCCGTGGAACGGCGGGGACCAGCACACAGACGCCGGGAGGCGTCGACGTCGAGATGGAGGAGGGAACTCCTCCGCCGCCCCCTCCAAATTCCGAGCCTGAGGGGGAGGCCACTTCTTCTGAGGCCGCAGCAGGCGAGGCTGCGGTTGAGCCTCTGGTGGCTAGGCCTCCCTCGCCAGCCCCCGGGCCCACGAGGAGGTCGTCGTGGAGAACAACGACGCACAAGACGGTGGGGGCCCGCTCCTGTGGCCCCGTGCTGACCCTGGTCCAAGCACTGTGCTTTCTGCACCAGAGGCTGGCGCTGGGGCGGAGGACGTTGCGCCACGTGAGGGCTCTTGGGCCTTGGTCTTGAGCGACCGGAGCCGGAGCGGCGCGAGCCGCCAAGCTGCCCTCCGTTTGGTGAGGGGCACCCTAGACGGGCTAGAGACCCAACTTGCCCTTGAGGAGGCGGAGCTTGGCAGGAGGTATGACGCCCTTGCTGCTGACTGGGCCCGCTTCTTCGAAGTCAGGCGGCGGAGTGGCCCTGACGACCAAGCTCTTCAGGCGCAGCGCGACGAGGCGACGCGGCAGGCCCAGGAGATCCGCGAGAACGCGGAGCGCGAGGCGCAAGAGGCCTTGGCGCCGGTCCAGGCGGAGCGCAAGGCGGCTGCAGAGGATCGGGAGGCGGCTGTGGCGGAGCGCCAGGCTGCAGCCTCCGACCGAGCGGCTATCGAGACCTCCCTCGCCGACCAGCGCAAGGAGCTGGCCAGCCGCGAGGAGAAGATAATTTCTGAAGCTGAGGTGGTGAGGAAGTCTCTGGAGCAGCATCGTCTGTCGCTGGAGGCTCGCGAGCAGGCCATGACGACACGCGAAGCTGAGGTGCTCAAGCGTGAGGAGAAACTGGAGCAGGCGGAAACTGACATGAACAGAGAGCGTGAGGCCTTGGAGTCCCGCGAGAGCAGCTTGGCTGAGGCCATGGGCAAGCACGACAAGGAGGTGGAGCGGCACCGGGAGCTTGTGGAGAAGCCAACCAAAAGCTTGCCGAGAAGAAAAAGGAGGCAGAGGCGGAGGCCCTCACCAAGCAAAAAGAGTACCGCACTGCTGTCACACAGGCCGTCTCCCGGGAGTATGCTGGGAAGTTCAAGAAGCAGGAGGACGGCTTCCAGAAAAAGCGCAGAGAGCTCGGAAGCGCATTCGCCAGCTGGAGGAGTGGAACGCCAACTTGAAATCCTCGCTGAAGCGCGCCAAGGACGCTAATCTCCGCACGGAGCAGGCCCTCGAGCGCTCGGAGCAGGACCTCACAGCCCTGATGGCAGACATGCAGGAGCTGAATGCGCAGGTGGCCCCTGTTGTGGAGAGGGTCGAGGAGGCTGAGCAGAGCGCGGTGGCGGCACGGGTCTTGACGCAGCAGCGGGAGCGTATGTTCCGATCTTTGGTGACGCGCGGGAACGCTCTTGCTGCGAAGCTGGGGGTGGATGCTCCTGCCGTCCCCGTCCACGGGAACGCCGACGTTGCCACGTATCTGACCTACTTCGACCAGCTCTTCTCCGTCCTTGAGGGCCCTGTGGCGGAACTCGACGATGTTGTCGACGAGGAGTGCCGCAAGCTCCTGCTGGTGGCGGTCGAGCGCGTCTTCGTCAACCTCAAGCGCCTATATCCATGCTTCGACTTCGAGTCCGTGACCGAGCCCATGGGGGATGCTCAGACCGAGACGCGCCTCTTCAACTCGCTGCGGGAGGAGATCAACGACTATGTCAACCGCTTCAAGAGGGTCGCTGAAGAGCCGGCCTCTGGCGAGGAGGAAGACGTCGAGGAGGAAGGCGCGGGGAAGATGACGCTGAGGAGGATGAGGCCGCCAAGACTTCGCTTAAGCTGCTCCTGCCACAAGTCGCGCCTGAGGCGCAAGTTATCTTTGTTTAAAGACTTTGTTTCATTTGTGATGGTCTGTAAAACACTTTATTGTGCTGCAATGTGCGTGTGCCCCTCGACGGGCATTTTATCCCTATTCCATGCCTTTTTCGCTTTACGTCGTCAGGACCCGTCTCTTAGCGCTATGACTCCGCCACTACGGTATGCCAGAGCAATGACTCAGCAAGGCCGGGGGGTGTTTAAGGCTTAGAGAGGTAAGAGCTCTCGAGTCGCGATGCTCGAGGGCTCCCCTTTGACGCTCAAGCAGTCCATGAAATGCGAGGAGAAAATACCCGCCCGAGGGACGGAAGTTGCTCGTGAGAGGAAAAACACAACGCCTGAGGTGTAAGCGCAGGACTTAGCTTAGCGAGGTTCTGCCTCGTGGAGGGCGTTGATTTCCCTGAAGATGTGCTTCCCTCTTTGGGTCTGGAGCGTGACTCCACGAGCCTTGGGGGGACTCTTGTTCCCTGTGTAGGTTAGAGGTGGAACCAAAGCAGAACATGGTAGAGAAACTCATGCGCGCTTATAGGTTTCCTCATGGGTGCCTCGCGAGGAGAGTAAGTACCAAAGGTCCTTAGGTGAGGTGGCAGGTTTGGGAGCAAGCCCCTGGGCCAGAGCTCTTTGGTGAGGTAACAGGCGTGAGAGCGTGCTCACGTGTTAGAGCTCGGATCCTTTTGGGTTTTGCGGTGCTGCTGGGATGCTCCCGAGGCACAGTCACCGTACTCAGCCCCCGCTCGCGAGGTGCGCAAGGGGAAAGATATGAGCGCGAATGAAAACACAGAGTAACGAGAACTAAAACTCACCCCCAAAATATTACATAGCGGCGCCGCAGCGCAATGTTTCACTAGGAAACGAATTGGTTCGTTACACTTGGGCTTGCCAAGATAAAGTTTCCATGTCGAGGCATGGGGACCACATTCAGTGGCTGAGACTCTTCACGGCCTGCGGCGGCACGTTACAGGAAGAGCTCAGAGGGACTGGCCCTCAGAGAGAGAAGCTTTTGTGAAGCTTGGAGGTGAAGCTGTGCGCTTTCCTCTAGAGACAAAAAATGCCTGGTGTGATAGAGATCACGGGTAGAACTTGCGTAGATGCGCGATGTTCCAAGGGTTCTTGACCGGGATGCCGTCCTCCGTCTCGAGGCGCACCGCACCAGGTCTGGCGACATGCGCGACCCTGTAGGGGCCTTCCCACATGGGCGAGAGCTTGTGGAGACCTTCCCTGGAGAGGATCCTCCTGAGGACAAGGTCGCCTGTCTCGAGAGTGCGCGGACGTATGTGGCGGCTGTGGTAGCGTCGCAGGTCTTGTGGTATTTTGCCGCTCTGAGGGCGGCTTGGCGGCGCAACCCGTCGAGGAACAGCAGGTCGTCGTTGTGGAGGTCTTCTTGATTGTCCTCATTGAAGGCAAGGACCCTTGCGGACCCGTGCTTGATCTCTGTGGGGAGGACTGCTTCGGCTCCATACACCAGGGCGAATGGCGTCTCACCAGTGGGTTTTGTAGGGTTCGTGCGGATGGACCAGAGCACGGAGGGGAGCTCATCGATCCAGCCCTTGCCGTAGCCCTTGAGGCGGTTGAAACTTCTCGTCTTGAGGCCCTTGAGGACCTCAGCATTTGCTCGCTCGGCTTGACCATTGCTCTGTGGGTGAGCTACCGAGGCGAAACAGAGCTTGGTGCCGAGGCTCTCGCAGTAAGCCCTGAAGATGCCGCTGGTGAACTGTGAGCCATTGTCGGTGATGATGCGGTTTGGCACACCAAAGCGGCAGACCAGGCCTCTGATGAACTTCACGGCTGCCCTGGCAGGGATGGTGCGCACCGCTTCAACCTCTGCCCATTTGGTGAACTTGTCAACAGCCACGAAGAGGAAACGGTAGCCCCCTTGCGATCTCGGGAAGGGTCCCAAGATGTCCAGCCCCCAGACCGCGAACGGCCAGGAGAGCGGGATGGTCTGGAGTCCCAGTGCAGGCTGATGGACTTGCTTGGCGTGGAACTGGCATGCATCGCAAGACTGAACGATGGTGACGGCATCTTGAAGCACTTGAGGCCAGTAGAAACCGCTCCTGAAGACCTTGCCGGCGAGGGTGCGCGCGCAGGAATGGTGGCCGCACTCTCCACTGTGTATGTCCCTGAGGAGCATGCGTCCTTCCTCAGGAGGCACACACTTGAGGGCAATGCCATTTGGGCGCTTGCGGTATAGGTCTCCCTCCAGGATGTAATAGGATTTCGCTTGTCGAGCGACTCGTTCTGCCTCTGCGTCTTCCTCGGGAAGGACTCCTTTTAGCAAGTAGTCCTTGAGCTCGTCAACCCAGCCTGTTTCTTGGTGCACCATGGTTAGCATCAGACGCTCCCCTGAGGATGGGCCACAGTTGGGTGCGCCACCTGTGGGAGGTGGTGGGAGTACTTCGTCTGTGCTTGCAGCTGGTGCTTGCAGCGGCTGCTTTATGGATGCCTTGGAGAGCCTCTCTTCAAAGACACCTGCGGGCTGGGCCTCCCTTCGTGATGCGCGCTTGGCGATGTCATCTGCTTCCTGGTTCTCCTTGCGCGGGATGTGCATGAGCTCCATGCCCCTGAAGTGCTTCTCGAGCTTGCGGACCTCTTCAAGGTAGGCAGCCATATGGCTGTCTTTAGGGGTGTAGCTCTTGTTGGAGAAGTTGACCAGGAGCTGGGAGTCGCCTTTGATGAGTAGGTGCTTGACACCGAGGGCAATGGCAGCTCTGAGCCCGGCGAGGAGGCCTTCATATTCAGCGATGTTGTTGGAGATCTTGTCCATCGTGAAGCACAACTGGACGGCATAGTGGAGCTTGTCGCCTTTAGGCGAGGTCAGGACAACGCCAGCGCCTCCGTTGCGGCAGGAGAAAGCTCCATCGAAGTGCATGGTCCAGTGGCTTGGCGTCGTATCTCCAGGCGGTATAGTTTCTGCTTCAGGAGGCTCTTCAGGAGTTGGGTCTGTCCATTCGGCGACAAAGTCTGCCAGTGCTCTTCCTTTGATGACCCTTGTGGTGTCAAAACGCAAGTTGAAAGGCTGCAGCTCGATGTTCCACCCTGCTACGCGATCAGTGGCGTTGGGGTTGCGCAGGATTTGCTCCAGAGGGAATGATGTGACCACCGTGACAGGGTGGCCCTGGAAGTAGTGGCGCAGCTTTCTGGAGGCGATGAGCAGGGCGAGAAGGAGCTTCTGCTGCGTAGGGTACCGCTCGCGAGCATCTCTTAGCACAGTACTGACATAGTAACTGGATGCTCGACAAGGGTTGTGGAGGGTGACGCAGCGTTGCTCCCTCGAGGGACTCCTCAGGCCCTTTGGCGAGGTTTCCTTGTGGAGGAGTCTCAGCAGGGGTGCCTGAAGTAGGCTCGACAGCTGGCTGTGGGTCTGGCTCTGGGCCTGGAGGGACTTTTTCCTTGTCGGGAGGCTCTGGACTTGGAGTGGCTGCACTTTTCTTGGGGAGGACTGGCTCTTCTCTTTCGACCACCAGGACGGCGCTTGCGGTTTGTGGAGTGGCTGCAAGGTACAGCTTTAGATGCTCGCCCGTCCTGGGGGCTACCATAACTGGTGCGCTAGCCAAGTACTTCTTCAAGTCCTCAAATGCCTTGTCTGCCTCTGGAGTCCACTTGAAGGTGCCGGACTTCTTCATGATCTTGAAAAATGGCAGGGCCCTCTCGCCAAACTTGGAGATGAAGCGGCCCAAGCTGGCCATGCACCCAGCTAGGCGCTGCATGTCCTTGAGGCGGCGGGTGGCTGCATTTCTTCTATGGCCTTGATCTTGTCAGGGTTTGCTTCTATGCCGCGATGGGACACGAGGAACCCGAGGAGTTTGCCTGAAGGTACCCCGAAGACGCACTTGGCGGGGTTTAGCTTGATGTTCACCTTGCGCAGGCTGGCGAAGGTCTCCTCGAGGTCCTTCAAGAGAGTGTCTCCCTCGCGAGACTTGACTACGATGTCGTCAACATATGCCTCTGCATTTCTTCCCATCTGAGCCCCCAGGGCGATCCTCATGAGCCTCTGGAAGGTGGCGCCGGCGTTCTTCAACCCGAAGGGCATGCAAGTGTAGCAATACACGCCACAGGGGGTGAGGAACGCTGTTTTCTCCTCGTCCTCTTTAGCCATTTTGATCTGGTGGTAGCCTGAGAAGGCGTCCAGAAAACAGAGGAGATCACAGCCGGCTGTGGAGTCCACGATCTGATCAATCCTTGGCATGGGGTATGGGTCCTTGGGGCAGGCTTTATTTACATCAGTGTAATCGATGCAGAGCCGGCCTCCCCCATTGGGTTTTGGGACAACCACGCCATTAGAGACCCAGGTGGGGTGGGCAACTTCTCGAATAATGTCTGCTGCTTTTAGCTTTTCTACTTCTTTGATGATGAAGGCTTGCTTCTCAGGGGCTTGTTTCCGTGCCTTCTGCTTGACGGGGCGTGCGTTTGGACACACAGCTAAGTGGTGCTCGATCACCTCCCTTGGTACGCCGGACATTTCTGACGGAGTCCATGCGAACATGTCAGAATTTGCCCGAAGGAAGGCGACGAGCGCGCTTTCCTATTTGGGAGGTAAGCCAGCGCCTATGGTGACGCTAGCCCCCGAGCCCTCAGCCCCCGAATCGCTGGTGCTCAGCGACACCTTCTTTGTAGCAGCCTGCTCCTGAGAGAACAGCTGCTTCTTCTTCTTGGGCCTCGCGAGGGGCTCCAGGTCTTCGTCAGCAGGGAACGCCATGGCAGCAGCTTTGTAGGCGAGCTCGACAGCGCGTGTAGCGTCCTGTACGTGACCATGGATGGTGATGGTGCCGCCGCTGCCAGGGATCTTGACCATGTTGTAGGCGTGATGCGTGACGGCCATGAACTTCGCGAGGGCGGGGTAGCCGAGGATGGCGTTGTAGGGCAGGCCAATGTGCGCAACGTCGAAGTCGATGAGCTCGGTGCGATAGTTTTGCTGCGTGCCAAAGGTGACTGCAAGCCTCACTTGCCCCAGAGGCGAGATTGAGCCGCTGGTGACCCCTGTGAAGGGCCTGGAGGGCATAAGCCACTCGTAGGGCACTTGAAGCGTCTCAAAGGTCTCGACAGAGATGACGTTCAGGCCTGCACCCCCATCAATGAGCGTTTTGCCGACGGCGATATTGTTGATGGTGGGGGTGCACACCAGCGGGAGGGTGCCTACAGTCTTGGTGGACTTGGGGTGGTCCTTGGCGTCGAAGCGATGGTGTACTGAGACCACTTGAGGGGACGCGATGTCTCCACCCCGGGCAGCGCTGCGTTGAGCTCGCGGGCGAACTGCTTGAACTGATTGTTGGACTTGGGCGCCTGAGCCCCGCCGAGGATGCACGCCATGGCGCCTCTAGGGGCCTGGTAGCCCCCAGGCTCCTCGTCAGGGAGATTGTTGTTCTTCTCAGCGGCGTTGGCCTGAGTCCCTTGAGGCTTCTGGTAGCCACCTTTGCGTCCGCCCTTGCGGTAGTTACGGCCTCTGCCGCGACCACCGCTGCCTTCTTCCTGCTCGCGCTTCTTGCTCAGTTGCTTGAGGTCGTAACAGTTCTCTGTCGCGTGGCCGCGCCTGTTGTGGTAGATGCAGAAGGGACGGTTGTCGATCTTCTTCTCGCCATCCTCTGCAGAGTCCTCCGAGCGTGCTTAGCGCCGGGCTCAGCAGCCAGCACAGCAGTAGGCTTGCGCTTGGTCTCGTCACGCTTCTTGTGGGCCTTGGATCCCTCTGGGGGGTCATCTGCAGAGGCCACCTTGGTGAAGAGGAGACCCTCTTCAGCCTTGGCACACTTGTCTGCGATGTCGAAGAGCTTCACGACAGAGGAGAGGGTATCATGAATGCCGAGCTTCTCAAGCATCCTGCGGTTGGTGACGCCCTCTTTGCGGAGAGTCTCGCCAGACTTCTGGCGTACGGCGCGCAGGTCGTTGTAGGTGAGGGCGCGCTCGTACGTGCCCTTGAAGTTCGCAACGAACTGCCTGCAGAGGTCCTCCCAGGAGTCGATGGAGTCCTCAGGGAGGTTCAGGAGCCACGACAGGGCAGAGTCCCTGAGGGCGTGCGAGAACCAGTTCGCCATGACCTTGTCGTCTCCTCCCGCAGCCTGGATGGAGGTGGTGTAGAGCTGCAGGAACTCGATGGGGTTGTTCGTGCCATCGTAGCCCTTGGGGAGGTCTGGCCTGAACTTCTGCGGCCAGACGACGCGGCGCAGGTTGCGGGTGAAGGCCGTGCAGCCAGTGGCGTACGTGGCCACACCGCCCTGGAGAGCTCTGCGGTTTTGGCGCCCGGCCTGGCCAATTTCCTCGACGATGCGCTTCTGGAGGTCCCGCTGGCGCTCCATCTCCACCCGCGCGTCCGGCGGCGTCCGCTGCACGATTTGACAATCATGCGGCGAGGACGCGTGAGAGGCGGCTTTGTTTGCCGCAGCCGGAGGTGGTCCTGGCGGAGGCGGAGGCGGAGGCGCTCTATGCGCGGCGGTGCCTGCGCGCCCGGAGTTGTGGTGCACCAGGGAGCGCGAAGGTGCTGGAACCGCGCGCGGCGCAGCCGCGATGTCGACGAGGTGCTGGAGACGGCCAAGCCAGTTGTCGTGCGCCTCGGCGGTGGGGCGGTAGCGGAAGAGCTCTGCTGCCATGAGCAGCGCAGTGTTTGGGCTGGGCGCCGGGCGTCCAAGCGTGGACGCGCTTTGGCGCCGAGACGGATGCGAGGACTCAGCGTCCTCGCTGTTCTCGTGGTCGACGTCTTCGTCGTAGCGGTCGTCCTCATCCTCGGGGTGCTCCACGCGTGGCTCCGCAGTAGTGCGCCCCGAAGCGCGGTTGGTGCGCGGACGGCCGCGTGGCCTGGCGGCGTGGACGACGGGCCCGGTCTCAGCTCGGCCTGACGCGCGTCGGTTGGCGCGAGCAGCGCGAGTGTCCGCCATGGCGTTGAGGTCGATGGAGGTTGAATGCGCGCCTCAGCCCCCTACCTGGCGCGCCAATTGTCGGAGAATGACTCCCACGAAACAGGGGCAGTCACACTCGCGAAGAGAGTTCGTGTAAGGGGCTGAACACGACGTCAATCAACCCTCATCCGGCGCGGCGACGCTGCTCGTCGTTCCAGAGGAGGGACATCACGGCAGAGAGAGACACGGCGTGTACCCAGGTTCACGGCCCTCTTGTGGAGGTAAAACCGCTATGTCCTGCCTGTCTGTATTGCTGCTTGTAGAGGTTACAGTACAGCGTGCTTGCCGAGGGCACAGTTGTGGCAATGGCGCGTACAAGGGGAGGGAAACTACTGTCTTCTTCTCCCTTGCGCGCAAGTAGCTAGACTAGGAGTAAAATGTGTTCCATCTGTTAGGGTGGTGCACCAGCTCCTTTTATAGGCGCCCCGGGCCTCCTCCCTGTCCTTGTGCAGCAGAGGGGCTACCACATGGCGACAACGGTCGGGAGCTCGGTGTACCGCTGCTTGGGCGTCCATGAACGCGGTCCATGGGCACAAAAGCTGAGGCTGCAGCAGAGAGGCCGCCGTCCATCCACGGTGACGTCGCGTTCGGCGCGTAGCGCCGGCCTGCTCCCTTATCACCAAAGAGGAAAGCTTGGTGGTCTGCGCCGTTGCCCCTGCTTTGTTGACTCCTTTATCACCAAAGTGGGACTGCAGCTCCGTCGTCACTCTGCGCAGAGGCGCGGTCACTCTGCGGCCACTGCGGAAGCCATGTGCGCTCCGCAGAGCTTGCTTTACAGTGAAGGAACCCTCGCGTGGGCGGGAACGCCCTGTGGAGGATTCTGCGTTGACTTCCCTTCAGGGAAAACTTCCTTGGAGAGGAGGCAGCGGAGTAGAGGCTCCACAGGCCTTAGCTGCCTCCTCAGGCCTCCGCGAGGCGATTCTGCCCCGCGGGCATCCCAGGCTTGCAGGCCTGGTCCTTAGCGAGATTCACTCGCCGAGTGTTGAGGGTTATAGAGGCCTGGCCCAGTACACCCTGGTTCTTACTGGGCTGACACCGTCAAGACCACTCACACCGGAGCCCAGCTAGCAGACTTGTATATGTCCCGGGTAGTAAGCCTGCACGGAGTACCTAAGAGGATTGTATCTGACAGAGGCACGCAGTTCACCTCACGGTTCTGGAAAGCTCTTCACGAAGCCCTCGGAACCCACTTATCATTCAGCACAGCCTATCACCCTCAGACCGGAGGACAGACTGAGCGAGTAAACCAGATTCTGGAAGATATGCTTCGTGCATGTGTCCTAGCCTATGGCTCTAAATGGGAAGATTGTCTTCCATTTGCAGAGTTTTCCTATAACAATAGTTATCAGTCCAGCCTGCAAATGGCCCCATTTGAAGCACTTTACGGCAAGAAGTGCCGTACACCCTTGAACTGGTCCGAGACCGGAGAAGGAAAAGTGTTTGGACCAGATACCCTCCGTGAAGCGAGGAGCAAGTCCAACTTATCCGTGAGCGTCTCAAAATGGCCCAATCCCGTCAGAAAAGTTATGCTGATCCCAAGCGTCGTGACGTCACCTTTCAACCTGGAGATTTTGTCTATCTTCGGGTGACACCACTCAAAGGGATGCAACGTTTCCATGTCAAGGGAAAGCTGGCACCTAGATATATTGGACCTTTTAAGATTCTTGCCCGTCGCGGGAAAGTAGCCTATCAGTTAGAGTTACCCCCAGAATTATCGGAATTTCATGATGTTTTCCACATCTCTCTGCTCCAGAAATGTCTTGAAGTTCCGGACCAGCCAGACGTCTTCAAGAACATTGACCACCACTCCATCGACCTGAACCATGATCTGACTTATCGTGAGAGACCATTCAAAATTCTCGACAAAGATATCCGTCTCACCCGGAGGAACAAGATCAAGTTTTATAAAGTCCAGTGGACTAACCACTCTGAAGAGGAAGCCACTTGGGAACGTGAGGACTATCTTAGAAGCGATTTTCCCAACCTTTTCAGCACCTAAGCCTAATCAATCTCGGGACGGGATTTATCCTAAGGGGGGAAGGATCTGTAACATCCCAAAATTGTAACCCAGCTTTATTAGTCAAAAATGTGGGTCAACAAAAACTTTTGTGTGTTTGTTTGATTATGGTTGTTTGATTTGTTGTTCGCTCTAAATAAAAAAAAATTGAAGAAAAGAAAAAAATAAAAGAAGTGCCAAAAACCCTAAAATAATGTGACAAGTGTCACCCTAAATCTCCAAGTGAGAATTCAAGTTTTCTTCCAAACAAAAATTCAGTGGAGAAATCTTGATCCCTCTCATTATATCCTAATACTTTTCCCCCTCTTTATTTCAAATTATAATCAAAATTCCATTTTCAAAATTTCCAAATGTTTCTTTAACTTTGGAAATCATCAAGATCACCAAGCTACACTTCCAAAATAAATACCCCAGTGGTACCACAAACCTTGACAAATTATTTTGAAGCAAACCATGGAAAGAATTTCAGAAAATTGAAATTTGAATTTGGTTCTGGAATTTCATCGAACACTTGTCGATCACCACTGAGTTCATCTCTAAACCGAAAATCCAATCCAAAATTCGAGCTCAATTCGGTGCAATCCCGTGCCATTAGTGTTTCCACTCCCTCACCTTACCTCACTCACGCAAGGAAGGTGAAGGGACGCGCTCGTTGACCCCAGGGGAGGCAGGACTATGGCGCCACGCCATTGCCGTCCTTGCCGAGCTCCCGCACGGGTCGCCTCGCAGGCAGAGCTGAAGCGACGCCGAGACGACGCCGCGCCGTGCCTTCCACACCACCCAAACCTCTCCGCCTCTGCACGACGAGACCTGAGCGCCGCAGAGCCCTCTGGAGTGTGCGTCGTCCGCGCCAGAGCACGCCGAGCGACGCGGCGACGCCGAGGTCAACTGCGAGCACCGCACGCCTCCGCGCTGCCCCACCTCTCCCCTCTGGTCCAGTCACCTCCGCCGCGTCGTGTCCGAGCCTCACTGCCCCTCTGTTGCATCGCACGCGCGCCACCCGACACCAGCGCACGCGCCGAAACACGCCGCTCGCCATGGCCGGCCGAGCACGGCAACGATGCCCGCGTGCTACCCCTGTCCCCCTCGACCCACTGACCACTTCTGCGGCACCCCTTAGGTCCCCGCAACCTCTCTGGCACCCTCAGCCGGACCCAGCGCCATCACTTCCCTCTCCCCACCACCGAGCCGTGGGGCGCCGAGCGCCGCCGCTCGCTATAAAAGCTCCCCGCGCTCCCTCCCTTCTCCACACACCTCCACCACTTCCCTCTCACACTCCTCACCTCAGAACATCGCCAGGAGAGCGAGCCTTCCTCTGCAACCACCGTGCACACGCACGGCAGTGCGCTGCCGCGCCGAGGAAGAAGGCGATCACGGCCTGGTCGTGCCTCTCTTCCCCTGCTCTCTCTTTGCCCCTCACTCGCCTCACCATTGCATCCTAGCTCACCCGCCGCGATTTGCCCGTGTTTTGTGCACAGCAGCGCCGCGGAGGAGTCGCCGGACTTGGAGCACGGCCGCGGAGGAGGAGCAGAACACGCCGCCGTCGAGTGAAGCCGTCCCAGCACGCACGACTCACCCCAGAGCTTCCCCACTCCCTCCGCCGTCGATCCACGTCCTCGCCGCTTCCAACCGAGCCCCCTAGGTGAGCCCTTGAACCACCTCGCCGTCGCCGGAGCCCGGCGCCACCAGGAAATGGTCGTCGCCGTTGTCATCACTCCTTAGCCGTAGGATTAGAAATCAACGGCTACATACCGGTTCGTTTAATTAGACACTGACTGGTGGACCCCACCCGTCAGCGTTTTAAACTTAAATCGCGCGCGAGACGTTTTCCGTTGAGTCACTGACGAGCGGACCCCACCCGTCAGGGATCTCACCTTTATCCAGTAAATTAGGTTTTTCCGAATTTCAAACTTCTCTGAATTTTAGTACTGGACCCAGTTTTGAAATTCAACAACTCGAGTTCTAGGAACCCAATTAAATCAAACTCAACTGTTCTGGAAAGCTTATAAAATTCTTGAACTCACCAAAGTGGTCTCATCTCATTTAAATAAATAATAAAAATGTATTAATAAAAATGCTCCAGAAGGTTTAAAACACCAAACCATTTGTTTCTGGGGTTATATCAATCCAAATGACTTGAAACCAATTTTGGTAGCTTTGTATTAGGATCCTTTAGCTCCCCAAATTTTGGTAGAATTAATTGAGTAGTGTAAACTCCTTAGCCCTTGGTTGAACTTCAGTGCACCCTTCTGCACTAAACCAATTAGTGTGATTTAATAATAGGTCCAATTAAACTAAAACCAATTTTTTTAGGTCACATACAACCAAGGTTAGTTGTCCCTAAAAGTATTTAATTTTTGGAGCAACCTAATTTGTTTGGTAGCTAAAACTGTTTAAAAACCTTCTGAACTAAAACCAATGTGTAGGGAGTTTGGTAACACCAAATGACCCCAATCCAATTGGGTGATCTTCTACACATCAGTAGCTATCCATAGAACTTTAGTTTGAAATTTTGTGACCAACATATATTAAATGGTGAATTAATTGGTGTACAACTAGTTTCTGCCTTAGTTTGAAAACAATTAAATAAAGATTAATTCAATTAAATTAAAACCACCTTGTGTTGCTTGATGTGTGCAGTAGCTAATTATAGCATTTGTGATTGTAATGATGTGTTGATGCTTGAGTTAGAGTAGTAATTGTTTGTCTTGCTTGTTTAACGTTTAGCCGATACCGTTGACGGATTTATCGAAGAAGGAGGTTTCGTTGAACCCGAAGACCAGGACCAGTACCACTGTGTTGAACAAGGCAAGCTACTTCACTGAGCTTGCATTTATATACATCTATTTTAGTCTCAAGAGTTTTCCCAGGAATCAATGATTTAGAAAAATCCCTTTTTCAAAATACCTGAAAACTATTTTGCCACATTATGTAGAAGTATAAAGTAGTTATTTAAAACTATAAGTTGGGAAAAACAATGTTTTTCAAAACTCCTTTGAAGGTACTTGGATGAAGGTGAAATGCCGAAAGGTCGGTGTTAAGTTGGAGAATGGTGGTGTTGTTTTGGAAAAGTGCACATCGTGTCCTAACACTATGGCGACCAACCAATAACCGGTGCGACCACATTTACCCACATATGGGCAATGTCGTAGTCATATAATTTGCTCGTGTTAGTACTGGATGCCTCAATAATGAGGATAACCTCGTTCCATGAGGGGATGGTCTGAGGACCTACCCCCTGACCTGGGTCCTCTTCATTGAAGTCTACCGGAAGCCGGTATGAACGTGTCGGAGGAAGACGATTGAAGGGCTCCCTTGGGTCCGCCGGACAGAACTACGAGTCCTCACACTTAGTTTCTGAAGATTTAAGTGTCGATGGAAAGTGTCGTAGAGGCAGGGTCCTATACTAGCATGAGCAAAGGACAGGCTATGGCCGGGAACTCAACTTCGCATACCTCTGGTATGGCGGGACGTGGCTGACACGATGAGTGACCGGATGGGTGTGGGAAAAGCGTGCTACCTCTGCAGAGGGTAAAACTATTCGAATAGCCGAGTCCTCGGATATGGACAGTTGGGAGGCTGTCTTAAGACCATGTGCAAGTTTTATAAAATATTGAGTTTTGAAAGGAAACTGAAGTGGAAAAAGGTTGCATACCTGTACCAATGAGTTGGTACGAGGTTGTGATGGGTTTGGGAACCATGATTGGAATGTGGTTGGATACCGGAGGAGTTTCGGGGAAACTGCTAAAATGATGTCTTCTTAAAGGATAGTTGTAAAAAAAATTCTTCTTACCCCTTTTCAGAAAAGGCTTTCTTTTAAGATGAGTTTCGGGGAAACTGCTAAAATGATGTCTTCTTAAAGGATAGTTGTAAAAAAAATTCTTCTTACCCCTTTTCAGAAAAGGCTTTCTTTTAAGATGTTTCAAAGCTAAGTAAAAATTTTCAAACTAAAACTAGTGCTTACTCTAGTTGGGGTAGTTTGCGAGTACATTCAAATGTACTCATATTGGTTTCGTCCCTGGCTATTGTCTTAGCCAGATTTCGAGGAGACCTTCGTTGAAGAGGAGTTTGGCGACGTCTATGCGAACTAAGATCTTCATAAGTCAGCTGCCTGTCGGGTGTTGTTAGGATGGATTAGCCCTACTACCGTAGCTTCCGCTGAATAAAGATGATTTGGCCCTTGAAGGCACCTATGTATAATTAGGCCAGTATGGCCATGTGTGTAAGACTTGAAACTCGGTATTGTATGGATGTAATCTTTGATATTCAGTTCGGATTATGTGCAACGACATACTGATCACGGGATCGTTGTGTTAAGCATAATCGGGTATTTCGGACGGCTAGTCCGGGGTCCCCCACACTGCGGCCAGACCCGGCCACCGTGGCGGCGAGCTGGGCTGCTGGGCCGGTTCATGGGCTGGGTTTTTTTTTTGGTTGTCCTTCTTCGCAAAACTTTTGCAAATTTTAAATACAACTCCAAATCAATTCAAACCAAATTCAAAAAAATTGTGGAAAACAAAATAGCCATTTCAAATACTTTGGGACCTTTTCCAAATTATTTCAAATCTAATTTACATCAAGTCTGGTGGGCTCCACTGCCTGACACAAATTCCAGAAAAGCGAAAACAAATTACAAATTCAGTAGCTTTAAATTTACACACCATAAAAATGCAGAAAAAATAAAACAAAATGGAAATATAAAATGAATGGTATCTACGTACGAACAAAATTTTAAATTTGAATGTTCCTAAAATTTTAAATGTCCCCCAAAACTTACCGTTCCGTGAATGCTAACCGAATTACAATCTGAATACCTTCCCAATTTACCGAATTTTTGAAATCCAACCAGCTTTTAAACGTAAACTTTTTTGCAATTCCAATAGTTTCCAAATTCGAAGAACTTTCAAATGTAAGCGTTGCCAAATTTAAAAGTATTTCCCCTAATTACGCTGAATCAGATTTGATGAATGCTCACAAATTGTGTTCTCCCTAATTATATCTCGAGATATTTGAAATGACAAATTGCTTCTTTTCCTTTATATGTTTTCATTTTTTTTCTATTCTCTTTTCTTTTTCGTTGCCTTCTCCCATTGTCACCAAGCTTACATATTTATTGAAAATTCATCTCCTTGCAGATTTCACATTTCAATTTAGAACCATAGTTCACGATTTCAATTACACTAACATATTTAGAGGCAATATAACTTAGAACTCTCTAATTATGTAGTTAAATTTTAAAAAGTGTGCCTTCATAAATATTTAAAGAAAACGCAAATTCATTTTCTCTAATTACGGAATGAATTTTTAATTGAACTTAATGCATGCTCACACAATGTATTCTCACCGATTGTTGAATTAAATTTGCTTTTTAAGAAAACCCTTAAATACATTATATGAAACCAAAAAGATTAATATTTAGAAACAATACTACAACTGAGCTTCTTACAATTATGCAGCTGAATCTAATAAATGTTCATATGGAACTAACCTTTCTGTAATTTGACAGTTAAATTTACATAGATGAAGAAACATACCACAAAATTCGCAACAAAAAATAATTGCTGACTACTTATGACATACCATCCAATTTCAAATATGAATATTTAGAAACTACAAAGCATTTTTAAATGCGCACATTTCCAAAATTGAAATTTACCACGCGAGCACGACGTATGCCGCGGAAAAAAAAAACAAAATAATCGCAACGATACAAATTTCAAAGTATAAACACTTTTTTTAACAGTAAACTTTATTTGCATTCCCAATTTTTTTTAAACAGTAAACTTTATTTGTATTCCCAATTTTTCGTAATCAATTAGTTAATATGGTGGTCAACCGTATTATGAAAAGCAGGAAAAAATCATTGGGTTGCCAAATTCTTTATCGATCAGTGAAAAACAAAGGATACGACAACGAAAAAGACCATCTTTAACCTGAATTCTGATTAATTGGATATCCCGCATAAGGAATTGAAGAAAGACGCGACGTATCATTCCAGGGAGTTTTCAAAAGGGTTTAGAGCATAACATCAGTTGTTGACCCACAACTCAGATTTCTTTTTTTCCAGCAACAATTCCAGAAATTGGTAGAATTCCGGCAAGTGGGCCTACTTTAGGGTTTAGGGTTTGAATGTACACATTTTCAAAATTGAAGTTTTTCACCAACTATTCACAAATATGAAACCATATAGACATTAACACAAAAAAAACGACGAATATTTACGTCATTTGATCAAGGTTCAAGTTTAAAATCGTTAAGATTTCCAATGCCTTCCAAATCTTACCATTTAAAAACCACTAAAAAAATCACGTATGAACAACTTCTAACAATTTAGAAATTCAAACAATTTGTAAATGTAAACTTCTCCTTTCTAATGTCGATACATTTAAATCCAAACAAATTTTGAATGTACACAACTTCAAATTCAAATTTCTCCCACCACGGTATTCAGAAATATCACAAATATATCAACATTGACACGGAAAAATAAACGTTAACTATTTATGCCATATGATCAGATTTCTAATTTGGAAACTTCCAAAATTTGAACGGCTTCCAGATCTGAAGATTTCAAAAACCAAAAAAAAAACAAAAAACATACGAACAGCTACCCACTTACACCAATTTTTTAGATTTAAACAAAGTATAAATCGAATCTCCGAATATATCCGTTGGAAAAATACAAATAATATATCAAAACAACCAGAAAAATACGTACAAACTACTTATGCTAAAGATTTTTTTTGGAATATTCAAATATTGTCACCATTTAGAGGTAATTGAAGTGCGTCTTTCCTGAAATGAATTAAATATTGCCGCTGAAATTCGAACATATTCGACCATTTCGAGCTACTAAATATTTGAATATTACACAAAATGTATAAAAAAATGCTCACAAAAAATGCTACCTGTTCAAATATTGTCACCATTTAGAGGTAATTCAAATGCATCTTTCCTAAAATGAATTAAATATTGCCGCCTAAATTCAAACGTATTCGACCATTTCGAGCTACTAAATATTTGAATATTGCACAAAATGTATCAAAAATACTCACAAAAATGCTACCTGCTCATATCAAAATAAAAAATATGTTTGCAAATACCAATTTGGCCAACATTTGGGCGAATATTCCGATATTCCATATAATATATCGAAAAGACTTAAGAAAAAACTCTACATAGTTACAGCAAAAATACAAATATACATGAACATTTCAATTTGGCCAATATTTCCACACCATACGACTAAACTTTCCCCAAATGTGGATTCACATTTAAATGGATTTCTCTGACTACAATTAAATATTGACGTCGAAATACAAACATGTTTGAACATTTCAATCAACTAAAAATTTGAAAATTCTACAAAATATTTCAAAAAACTCACAAAAAAATGCTACCTATCCATAACAAAATAAAAACATGTTTGAACATTCCAATTTGGTCAACATTTTGTTTAACAGAAAAAAATTACAAAAAAAAATCACCAAGGGCGACGCCACGCCAAAATTCTACAAAATATTTAAAAAAAAACTCACAAAAAAATGCTACATATCCATAACAAAAGAAAAACCTGTTTGAACATTCCAATTTGGTCAACATTTTGTTTAACAGAAAAAAAATTACAAAAAAAATCACCACGCCACGCCAAATCTCTACTATATAATATTGCTTGAGGAGGTGTTGGTGCGTTTTTCACTTTTCCGGTTTTACCCCTGGGTTTTGGGAGAATTTACGGCCGCTGCCACCGCCAAGTGATAATAACGATTCGCAGGAAAAGTCTGGCGGTGTCCTTCTTTCTTGTCTGCGTGAGATGGCGGCGTCCGCGGAGGCTTGGCCGGCGAGCCATGCAGGAGCAACGACGGCAGCTTCCGCGGATACGGCGTCGCCCAGCACGACCGCGTCCTGGCGTGCCCCCGCCCGGTCGATCCTGCGCCGTCCATCGGCATCATCCTCGTCGCGGAACCGCCATGGCCGACCGAGTTGAGCTCGCCGGCGACACGCATGAGGCGCCGCCGCCGCCGGCTTCACCTTCCCTGGCCACGGTCCGCCATCGCCTTCCCATTACCGCCTTCGCCCGGCCCCCAGCAGCCAGCTCCGGCGACCACCGTGCCTCCCGTGCACGAGCTAGAAGATGAGCTCGCCGGCGACGCGCAGGAGGCGTCCCCGCCGCTGCTTCGGCTTCCCTGGCCGCGGTACGTCGCCGCCGTCCCGGCCCCAACTTCACCCGGACTCCCCGTGTGCCTAGAGGCCAGCTCCGGCGACCATCGTGCCTCCGTGCGCGAGCTAGGAGAAGACATACATCGGTACGCGACGCCGGAACAGGAGCATCATCCAGCAGGGAGGCCCAGGAGGATGGCCGCGCCTGTACAAGAAAGAGGAGCGAGTCTAGCGGCCGTAGCAGGGAGGCCCTCGTGGGGGACGAGCATGGCAGCCGCCCTCCTGTCCTCCACCGTTCCCGCGATAAGCGCCCCGCGCCGGCCACGCATGGCGACGGGAGCCGCACCACAGCCGAGCGGCGTCACTCGACGCGTGCCCGAAGGCGCGGCCCAAGCCCTGTGCACAGGCGGAAGAGCCCTCCACGCTGCTCCTCATGAGTCACGACGCGTTCGTACCTGGCCTGGCCCTGCTCCACTGTCCGGCACGCGGCAGTGCGCTCTCCGGCGTGGCCTCGCTCGCTGCTCCCATCGACGGGACTATTTGGGAAAAGGGAAAACGAAAACTGTCGATACGAGAACGCAAGATGAACATAGCACCTTATCCCATCAGCCAGTTTGTGTTCTCCCACTTTCAGTTTTGAGATACTTTTTCATGCATAATCCTTGATGTGAAAGGGGATGCAGGACGTGGTGCGGGTGGAGCTCAATCCAACAATTACTCCTTTTTCTGTTCTTTTTTTAACCATTGATTTCTGAAAAATCCCTCAATTCCTGATTGTGATCCATCAATTACAGGTTTAGAATGAGGAAGCTAGCTACATTAGAATAAATTAAAGCTAACCATGAGTTTAAGCGCAACACACAATGTAAAGATTTTTGTACATCTACGTTTAATGTATGCAAAAGAAAACACCATACCATCTTACCACAAAGATAAGGATGTAGCAACATATATTTCCTACCCTTCAAACCATTTTTGTTGATGTTTGTACTGGTAGAAAAAACAATTCTACTCAAATGGAGCGACTTTGAGGCAAATTTTTGGTCGTGAAGCGTTATTCAATCAAATGTTGATTTTTTAGCCCGTTACAACGCACGGGCACTTTTGCTAGTTCAACTAGTATATATATTTACAAATTGGAGGCCCCATACGAGCCTCCACATTAATCCTCAAGGTTTAGAAAATTTAGTCCATCCGATTTAACCATAATAATCAATCTAAAGCCATTGGATTAAGACGTTCCTCCAAGGCGCAGGCTCGCGTGAGGCATGACTATTCTGGAGTATCTCTCTGGGCTTGAGTTCGAATCGCAACCATCCTCGAGTAGTCCCTAATTAATTAATAACATGCAAGCAAAGCATTTTCTCCTTTGTCACTCTATCATACAGATATATTGCACGCCTGTGTTGGCGGGCGTCGATGCATCACGGACGGGCGGAGGTCACTACGAGGGACCCATAAGCCGTAGCAGTTTACGTGAGCCCGCTACTCGGCTCCAGGACTAATCTCGCTGAATTTCAGGTAAGGTTCCAGCAGCACAATCGTTTCCAGTCAGATCCGTCCATATATTTTATCCATAAAATTCAAGAGAAGTGGTTCGGTTTGTTCCTAGATGCATTGGTCCGATCCTATTGGTGCAAAGCACATGGCCCATGGTGCAGTTTGCAGTTTTCTTTCTGTATTTGTACTGCGTACGTTGTATGTAGTACTTTGTTAATTACGTTCGGCTTTCAAAAAAAAAACCTGTTCCAGGTCAAATTTCTCCTCTATACTCAATCCTATGACCTTGCTTCGTTTTAGCTTCTTCAGAATTAAATATGGTTGTTTAATTTCGGTGCTTCTCATCTCATCTAATCTTCAATCCTCTGATCGTCAAGACCTGCAGACCTAGCCCGGACGACGCCGTTATCTCCTGATGGTGCCATGCACAAGTATGCCATGCCCGCATATCTTCATGCAGGAATCAACAGACTGACTAAACACATTTTTAATTTGCGGTAGATATTCTATGCTCCCACCTGTCCAATAATATTTTCAGACTAACTGCCGTAATTTTGTTAACTGACATGGAAAGAGAAGCAGATATATTATCAATGTGTATTTTAAATACTCAGTTAGTTGAGTGTACAATTCAATTCCTTAATTATATAGCCATTTTTTGCAGGTGCATATAAATATTTTTTTTAGTTTTGGTTTAATTTATCTTTCCGCTATAATAATGTGAAGAATTTACTGTATATACTGTAGCCTGGACTATTGATGCATATCCAGTTGGGGAAAGGAATCCATTTGGCTGCTATACAAGTGAAACCGAGCCTACTGCCGTTTGGTCCTGCTCACCGGATAGGTACCAAATAGTTGTAAAAAATCTATATTTTTCTTCCTGCTATCCAGAATATTTAGTCATTGGCTGCAGAGTTTCTAACAATATATATAGCAGGATATGCAAGTCTAAATAACGATCATACTATTGACAGAAAACATTTTACCGTGTGCTTCATATCTTAGTTATCTCGCCGTAAAAAAATCATAAATCAACACATGGTTTTCTTCTTTTGAGATGACATATAATGTTTGGTAGACAGGTTCCTAGAGGTGTGTGTAATTAATAATCCACAAAACATGTTTCTTAGCCAGTATCTAACACCTCTATTCCTCATGAAAAAATTAAGGTGGATTTCTCTTGATTCGTTTCACTTCTTCCATGTGCATTGCCATTTGCTCAAATCCGTGCAAAAATGAAGGTCGCATTTTCATCCAACTCGATCTTGACTAGCGTAGATGAATCACCCATGTAAATTAGCATGTTTCGAAGGCACGTTCTTAACGGAAATTTTTTACATGCATCTTTTTTGTCTCTCAGGTATGCAAAAATACAATGGAATAATAACCGCCAGTCTGAACCTGTAAGAATTAAGATTCAAAAGAACTATAGGTAACCAATGAACCAATAATCTATTAATTGTCCCTACACGAAATAAATGTTGTGCGACTCAGGTCCAAGTGTTAAAAATGAAATTCACATGGGTGAAAAACTGGGAGAACGGTTTTTGACACGTCATTTTGGTAATCTTTTATTTGCAGCCTGCAGGTAGACAAATATGGGAAAACAAGCACAGACTTTGATTGCTCATCCTTTTGAGTGTCTTCCGCAGTTATACCTGTCAAGATTGTTCCAACATTCAAAGTTATAAATGATACTAATGTTTTTTTTCTGACTTATGTATTAGATTTACGTCAAAATAACTCGGTTCCTTTTTATGACGTTTAGTATTGATATCCACTATCGAGCATGATCTTGAGTCGCCAACAATGTAAGCATACATATGCATGTAAGGACTACTCCATTTCCTTTTTATTCAATTTTAACATGTCATTACATACATACATAACATAACCCAACTGTCGGATAGTAATCCATCCATAGTGGGAGGAAATTCCTTGATATTTGAATTCTCCAATGTTCATTGTAAATTCATCATTTCTAATATGCTAATAATATCTAACACTAATGGCTATTATATGGACCATGCATGTGATTGTTGTAGACAAGTGATTCACGGTCAGGTTTGGCTAACTCAATCATTGGGATTGAGCTACATTATTTTTAGAAAATGGTGGTCATATTCGTCAAGAACATTGCATGTGTAGACATAATTTCCCATTAGTCGAACGCAAGTTTTGATTGTTATGCAGGACAATAGTACTTAAGTTCACTCAAATCATCATCCCAACAACGTGTCAAATTTAAAATGTTTATGTAAACTAAAATTTAAAGTTTACAAAAAGACGAATTTAGGAGTTATCGAATGCAGCTCCCTACGACGTGTCAAACAACCCATGTATTTTTAAAATTTAGTCACAAAATAGCATTGTTGTGCGCCTAAAGCAATAACACTTTACAATTCTACTTCAGCATAGTACATTTGATAAAATATATGTTAGACATTCCAAATGTATGAAATCAATAATGCAAAGATGTATAGAAGTATCCACTGATTACCAAGTTTAGCTTCTCCTCTTCTAACACCTTTCACATATTTGAATAAATATTCAGCAGTATACTATTCTAATATGTTTTATAGAATTTCTTTTGATCGACAAATTTCATACTTACAGACATAAAACATCATTTTTATAATTGTGCATGGAAGTACGTCAAGATATGTGATATATTTTTTTGGCTTGAAAGCTAGAATTAAATTGGAAATTTCCCAACGTGTAAAACACATGCATAATTTTGAAGTATTATTTTAATTTTTTACAATAAAAATTAAAGATGACAATATGTTAGTAGCCCGTGCGAATGCACGGGTTGACGACTAGTTGAGGATAAAGTTGATTATGATTATACTATACCTGCAATTTATGATGATTATAATGATGGATGTGATAGTTTTACTCCCACTATTACTTATGATTATGCTTGTGTGGAGAGTAATGATAATTTTATGCATGTAGATCATGATAAGAATGCTTTATGTGATAGCTATATTGTTGAGTCTATTCATGATGCTACTGAAAATTATTTTGAGAGAGGAAAATATGGTTATAGGAATCTTCATGTTATTAAAATTCCTCTCTTTATGATGAAAGTTATGAGCTTTCTCTTATGTTGCTTTTATATGCTGGTTGCTTTAACACCTACTGGTCATTATGAGATAGGGAGACACGGTTTCATATATCTCAATAATATTAAGTCTTCTCTCTTTTTGTTGAAAGTTTTGAAGTTGCACTTGTTTTGCCTTCCTATGCTAGTCACTCTGTGCTTCATTGATTTGTTTTCTTGCAAGATTCCTTTGCATAGGAAGTGGGTTAGACTTAAATGTGCTTTATATTTGCTTCTTGATGCACTCTTATATGTTCAACTCTTATTCTTATAAGAGCATCATTAAAATTGTCATACCTAGCTAAAACGCTTTAAAGAAAAGCGCTTGTGGGAGACAACCCATATTATTTTTGCTTTCTGTTTTCTTTTGTTTTTGTTGAGTCAAGGATGTTCTTACCTCTGTAACACCTCCTTTGTATCTTTTAGTTTTTAGTTTTTGTGCCAAGAAGAGCCTCTAATGGTAAGAAAGTGCAAAGTTTGGTTTGCTGTCCAGAAACAGATTTCTGTGTCCCGCTGCAACAATTCTCGCAAAATCCCAGAACTTCATTTGGATCTGTAATTTTTTGTGCATCAACCTGAGCTTTATATCTAACTTTCATTAGTTTCGAGTTTTCTGATTTGAGTTACGTAAGTGCCCCGAAAAAATTCATCCTTACTAGCTGTTTTGTTTTTGACAAATTCTGTCTTTAATTTGCATTGCTTCTTATAAGAATTTTCTTTGTGGTTTCTTTTTGTGGAAAGTTGCTGCAAATACCTAGTATACAGTAGCTGATTCTAGAATGAGATCTTGCAATGTGTCATTACAGAAACAAAGTGGATTAAATGTTTTGAGTACTAACCCTCTAATGAAGTTTATGAGAAGTTTTGTCTGAAGGAAGTTTTCAAGTGTAAAGAGAGAGGATGATGAAAGAAGATCAAGAAGGGAAAAAAGCTCAAGCTTGGGGATGCCCATGGCACCCCTCTACAATTTTTAAGAAGACTCAAGCATCTAAGCTTGGGGATGCCTTGGGCATCCCCTTCTTCATCAACAATTATCAGGTCATCTTTAGTGAGACTATATTTTTATTGCTTCACATATTATGTGCTATTCTTGGAGCGTCTTGTGTTTCTGTTTTGTTTTATTTTGTTCTCTGGTCATTACAATGCTTTATCACGACATTCTTGTTTGGGAGAGAGACACGCTCCACTTTTTCATAGAATACTCCTGTGCTTCACTTATACGTGTTGAGTATTCTGTTTTTGCACTGTTTAGCTTCTAGCTCTTGGTTTTCATGCATCTCTTGTTCAGAGCTATTAGTTATTTTGTAGAAAGTACTATCTTGCTTCACTTATATTTGTTTGGAGAGTTGCTTGGTTGATGTGTTGGTGCAGAGAATGTTATGCATGTGGTAGTGGTATAATAAAAAACTTGCATGGTCTTGTAGATCATTGAATTTTGATAACTTGATTCCTTGCAAATGTTTTGAGATATTAAGAAATTAGATGTTAAATGCTTGCTAGTTAATTAAGCTAAAATCTAATTAGTGGTTGTGTTATTAAAGCTTGTACCGTACTACAAACTCTTAAAATTGCTGAAGGTGTAGTTGGACTTGATAGCTTCTCATGTTTGAAGGTAGTTGGAAACAACATAGTTGCGTGCTAAGGTCGGGGGATCTAACAGGGTACTTGTGCCACCGTGAACGGCCCCTCTTTTGAACCTGCTAGTTGTTTGCAATAAACTTGTGAGTTCTTTTTGACTAATGTTGAGCTACGGTTTTTGGCACTTCCACCATCCATATTTTGCTAGCCTATTCGGTGTTGTACATTGCCTTCTGCTCACATTGAGAGTTGTGCATACTTTGCCAGTACATCCAACCCGTGGGAGAACTTCCTCTTGTTCTCCTACACATAAACCAAACATCTTGCTCAAAACAGCCTCCATAACTACCTATCACAGCATTTCCATAGCTGTTCCGAGATACATTGCCATGCAACTTCCATCTTACATTACATGACTTGTTGTCATTCATCATTGTTATATATTGCTTTGCATGATTCTGTACAGCTGATGTGTGGTTTTACCCATGTTGCACTAGATCATTGCACATCCTGCTACACTGGCAGAGGCACTCAGTTTCATACATCATGTTTTGTTCATTATGAGTTATTTGTACCAAAAAGTGTGTCATCATATTAGAATGTTGCCCCTACAGTGAGGGAGAGAAAAGTGAAAAGAGCCATGGAGGCCATCTAAAAGTGAAATAGAAAAAGGAAAAAAGGAGAAAAAAGAAAAAAAGAAAAAAAAAGAAAAAAAAAGAGAGAGGGGGCAACATTACTATCTTTTATCCACACTTATGCTCATGATTAGCACCTATACTCCATGTGAGAGAGTTTTCATGTTTTACTAGTATAACTATGTGGGGAATTTACGTTATAAGAACTTGGGTTGTATATTCCAATGATAAGCCTCCTCAAAAGTGCTCTAGGTCTTCATGAGCAACCAATTTGGATGCACCCCCACTAGTTCCATTGGAGAGCTTTCATACACTTATAGCTCTATGTGCATCCGTTGCATGGCAATCACTACTCCTTGCATAGCTTCGATTATAAGACTTCCTCTTGTCTAATGATCATTTACAACTTTGTGAGACTATCTTCCTTTGGCCTTCCAAACCCCCATTATTATTCTCTTTGCCATAACATCCTGATGCCAATACCAAATGCTTACGCTCACCGGTTGAGTAAAACTTCTAGACAGTTGATTCATTACGTTTGTGATACTTTTGCTTGACTGGATCCTTTCTATGTTTGCGAAAGATTGCTTGATGCTTGAGTAGAAGAATTGAACTTCTCTACTGAATGCTTAAATCATCTATAATAAACTTTGTACGGTTTCATTTCTTTATAGCATCTTCCATGAAAGGTTTTTACTTGTTTAATTGTCTTGCTTTATCATCTGTTTGTTTGATATCAAATATAGACTTTTGATTTGAATGATTTGATCTCAGCTCACATGCTTTACATTACTATAAGATCAAGATTGTGTTGGTAGCATGTCACTTCAAAAATTATCTTTTGTTATCGTTTACCTACTCGAGGACGAGTACGAACTAAGCTTGGGGATGCTTGATACGTCTCAAACGTATCTATAATTTTTTATGTTCCATGCTTGTTTTATATCAATTGCCACATGTTTATCCTAAAGTTTATATCATTTTATGAAATTTATTGGACTAACCTATTAACCTAGTGCCCAGTGCCAGTTTCTGTCTGTTTTGTCTGTTTATTGCAGAAAAGGCCCAAAAATGAAAGTGCTCGGAATTGGACGAAAATTTACCTGAATTATTTCCAGCACAAATATGCCACGGAGCCAGAAGACCACCTGTAGGCGGACCTCACAGCCACCATGCGGCCTAAGGGCGTGGCCCAGGCCTCCCCGCGACGTGGGCCCACCTGCTCCACCTCTCCACCGCCTCGCGCCGCCTCTTCGCCTATAAAATCACTCGTGACCTAAAAACGTGAGAAGACCGAAGATTTTTCCCAGATTCGACTCCGAGCTCCGCCGCCACCAAAAACACTAATTCGGGGGACAGAAGTCTCAGTTCCGGTACCCTGCCGGGACGGGGAAGTGCCCCCGGAGCCATCTTCATCACCATTGCTGCTTCCCATGATGAGGAGGGAGTAGTTCTTCATCGAGGCTGAGGGCCCTACCAGTTTCTATGTGGTTTATCTCTCTCTCTCCATGGTGTGATCTTTATGTGATCATGAGCATTGTAATCTAGTTGAATTCATAGATGTTTCCCCTTCATTATGTTATGGATATGCTACTCAATTGGTTTTGTCATTATAATTTCTGGAGTCATTGTTGAGAACACAAACCTTGTTGACAGTGTGGGTGGCGTGTGTGGCTCTACCAGGATAATAGATTAGAGTGATATTTACCATGAGATGTTCTTTGTGTTTGATGTCACTATAAAATTGTGGTGTTTGTTTAGTACTATCTTGGGTGCTCTTAGTGACAGCGTGTTGTGCCCTAGATGTGGAATACAAACTTTAAGGTGTGCTTTTGTAGCCCTACGTGGGGGTCTTGGTGTTCGTTATCCAACAAGAGAATAGTTCTGAGTTGCTCCTAAGTTGCATATTGAAGAGGAAGTATTTATATGTGTTCAGTTATATTATTATTGTTGAGAGTGACCACTAGTGAAAGTATGATCCCTAGGCCTTGTTTCCAAGCATCGAAACACCGTTTACTCTCAGTTCTACTGCATGTTTGCTCGCTGCCATCTTTATTTCAGATTACAATTACCACTTGTAATCATCATTATCACTTGTATTTCACTATCTCTTCGCCGAACTAGTGCACCTATACACCTGACAAGTGTATTGGGTGTGTTGGGGACACAAGAGACTTCTTGTATCTTAATTGCAAGGTTGCTTGAGAGGGATATCTTTGACCTCTACCTCCCTGAGTTCGATAAATCATGGGTTACTCACTTAAGGGAAATTTGCTGTTGTTCTACAAACCTCTGCACTTGGATGCCCAACACTGTCTAGAAGAATAGAAGATATAGTAGACATCAATCAAGGTAGGTTCAGTAGCTGCTATTTCTCACTTGATGCTTGCAAAAGGGAATTCTTACGAGCCTGCAGGCCTATCATTTGCCTTGATGGATGTCACCTGAAAACTAAGTATGGTGGAGTTATGCTCACAGCCATAGGGATGGATCCCAATGACTGTATCTACCCAATCGCATTTGCAGTGGTGGAGGTTGAAAATACTGAGGCATGGAAATATTTTCTCTCCAATTTGAAGCAAGACCTTGGTATAGTAAACACATACCCATGGACAATCATGCCAGATAAGCAAAAGGTATGCATTTACACATACCCATGTTTGTGAAATTTTAGTAACCATGTTATGCTTGTTGTATACTTTTTTTAGATAAAGGCTTGTTGTATACTTGCTTGAACTCGCTCAAACCATGTTTCTGAAATTTTTAGTAACCATGTTTCTGAACTTTTTAGTAACCATGTTTCTGAACTTTTTAGTAACCATGTTTCTGAAATTTTTAGTAACCATGTTATGCTTGTTGTATACTTGCCTGAACTCGCTCAAACCATGTTTCTGAAATTTTTAGTAACCATGTTATGCTTGTACACTTGTGCAGGATCTTATCAAAGGTGTTAGGGAATATTTTCCGGATGCCGAGCACAGGCACTGTGTGAGGCATATATGGCAAAAAATTTAGAACATTCACAAAGGAAAGATTCTAAATAACCAGTTGTGGAAGTGTACAAGAAGCAACACATCAGCAATCTGGGATGCAAACATGGAAGAGCTCAAGGCCATGGACATAGAAGCATACAACTGGCTTGAACAAATCCCACCGAATACTTGGGTTAGAGGATTTCATAGGGAAGAAACAAAGTGTGATATTCTCCTTAACAACAACAGTGAGGTTTTCAATAAGTAAGTATTTTACTAAACTTGTTTGCTTGTCTAACACTTGCTTGTCTGACAGTTGCTTGTCTAACAGCAGAAAGTCTGACAGTTGCTTGTCTAACACTTGCTTGCCTGACAGATACATTCTAAATGCCAGAGAAATGCATTTGAGATCTATGGTTGATAGGTGAAGACACAACTTATGACCAGATTTTACAACAAAAGAATTGAGGCAGAAAAGTGGCCTGGCACCATATGCCCAAAGATAAAGAAGAGGCTAGAAAAGAACCAAGAGCTTGCAAATACATTGCTCAGTGTCTGGAGCAGGGGATGGCATCTTCCAGGTTGATAACCACACAAGAGTGTACATTGTTGATATAAAAGCAAGGAGTTGCACATGTAAGAGGTGGGATCTCAGTGGAGTGCCATGCCACCATGCAATTGCTTGCTACAGGCACGAAAATACATCAGCAGAGGAGCTAGTAGACCCATGTTACATCATTGCAAATTTCAAACTGGCATACAAACCAATCATCAAGCCCTGTAGGGATAGGAGTGAATGGGAAAAACCACATCAGTGTGAAATTTTGCCACCTTTGTATGATAAGAAAGTGGGCCGACCAACTAATAAAAATAGAAGGAAGCAGTTGTATGAGCTGAAAACAAAGGATGGTGCCAAGAAAGTGACCAAACATGGCATGATAATCACATGTTCTTACTGTCATGTAGATGGTCACAACATTTCTGGCTGTGGACTAAAAAAGGCTGCCAACCTACCACAAGAACAAGAGGCAGAACAGCCAGCAGTTAGAACAACATCAAGGGCAATTCCTGAAGATGTCTCTGACCATGAAGTAGGAGATCTCACACAAGAACATGACAACAACATTCCACAGGCTGCGGTGACACAAGAAGATCTCACACAAGAACATGTCAACAACATTCCACAGGCTCAGGTAATAATTACCTCACTATTTCATATAATCAATTACTGTTTCAATTATTGAGCAGTGCATCATCTTATTATTCCATATAATTGTGCCTAGGTCAACTATGGAGTAACCATGCTTCAGAGGATGCAGTTGTTCAGGCCATCCCCTAGAATTGAGAGCACAAATGTAATTACTGATTCAACCTTCATCAGTAATGCATTTGCACATGCTCAAGGTGCAACTACCTCTACAACTGCAGCAAAAGATGCTAACCTAACCATGAAGCTGGTACAAATGAAAAGAGACAAGGACAGACAAATAGCAGCAAGCAGAGACACAACTCTTGAAGCAATGAACGAAGCCATTGAGAAAAAAGCACAAGAGGCTAAAGCTAAGAGACAAGAAATCCACCAGGCAAAATTAGAGAAGCAAGCAAGCAGAAGAGCAGCAGCTCAGGAGAAGAGAAAGTTGCAAGCAGCAGAGAAAGAAGCCGCACTGCAAGTTCTCAAGCAGAAAAAAGAGAAGAGGCAGAGGCAAAGAAGGATTACTCCAAACAACAGAAAGAAATGAAGGCATTAGAAGCTGCAGCTCAAAAAGCAGAGCAGGCAGCTCAAAGAGCAGAGAAGGCGGCTGCTAAAAAAGAACAAGCTAAGAAGAGAGAGGAGGAGATTGTAGCTAAAAGAGAAGAGCAAGTAAGACTGAAAGCATTACAGGCAGCTAATAGAAAAGCACAGAAGGCAGCAAGGGAAGGACCATCTGGTGAGGGTGATGAACCAGTGGCCAAGAAACAGAAGAAAGTAAACATGTTCAATGAGCTGACACTACTAGGAAATAGCCTATTAGTGGTGCACAAAATTCAACATTCTGTGGCGCATGCTGGGTGCGCCACAGAATGCTCGCCACTATTTTTTTCTGTGGCGCACGGGCACATGCGCCACAGAAAGATCAAGATTCTGTGGTGCACCTATCCCCATGCGCCACAGAATTATTTCAGTGGCGCACCCCCAGCCATGCGCCACAGAATTATTTTTTTGAATTTTTTTTAAAAAAAAGGCCAGATCTAGATCTGGATCTAGCGCCGCCGGAATTTCGCCGGAATTTCGTCGGAGCTAGTCGGAGGCCGTGGTGCCCGTGGCCATGGCCTTAGGTGGCTTGGTCGGAGGTGGGTGGAGGAGGGGGTCACCGGAGGTGGGTGGGTGGAGGATGGGGGTCGCCGGAGATGGTGGAGGAGGAGGAGGATGTCGCCGGAGGTGGTGGTGGAGGAGGAGGAGGTTGTCGTTGGAGGTGGTGGAGGAGGGGGTCACCGGAGGTGGTGGAGGATGTCGCCGGAGGTGGTGGAGGAGGAGGAGGAGGAGGTCACCGGGGTGGTGGAGGAAGTCGCCGGAGGTGGAGGTGGAGGAGAAGTGGAGGAGAGAAGTGGAGAGGAGAAGTGGAGGAGAGAAGTGTGGAGGAGAGGAGGGAGGAGAAGTGGAGGAGAGAAGTGGAGAGGAGAAGTGGAGGAGAGAAGTGTGGAGAGGAGGGAGAAGAAGTGGAGAGGTGGTGGAGAAGAGAAGGAGAGAAGGAGAAAAGAGAGGGAGAAGGGGGCGCCAGCGGGATTCAAATTCGAATCCCGCTCAACAGTTATGTGGCGCATATGTAGATATGCGCCACATAATTGTCTTTTTTAAATTTTTTTGATTTTGTAGAACAAAATCTTCTTTTTGAAATAACTTTTTTCCTTTTGGAATTTCGAGGATTTGAGAAAAGTTCACCGGGTAAACCCGGGTGAAATCGAGCTCCAATTTTTCTACAGTTTTTTTGATATATTAAACGCATTTTTTCGACGTCGTATGCAAAAGTTATGGCCGTTTTAAAAAAAATTTCTGTTTTTTTGCAAAAAAGGTCAAAATTCATATTTCAAAATTTCTATACCAACTAGACACTAAAACCTAATTACATCTCAAAGGATTTTATTTTTTGAAGGTTTTATCATTTTCTTTTATTTCTACAAAACAAAAAAAGGCGATCCACTGGGGGTGGGGGGTGGGATCTGATTTCAAACATTTTTGTGGCGCACGTAACCCCATGCGCCACAGAAATGGTGCTTTCTGTGGCGCATGGGACTAGATGCGCCACAGAAATCAACATTTCTGTGGCGCACCTAACCCATGCGCCACAGAAATAGTGCTTTCTGTGGCGCATGGGACTAGATGCGCCACAGAAATCAACATTTTCTGTGGCGCACCCAGTTCCGTGCGCCACAGAAAAGGCACCGGAGTATCAAATCCAACCATTGGTGGGGGGGGCCACCATATTTCTGTGGCGCATGAGTTTGCATGCGCCACAGAAAGCCTGTATTCAGTGGCGCAAGGGCGAGTTATGCGCCACAGAAAGTGGCCGATTTCTGTGGCGCACCACATCGGGTGCGCCACTGAATACTTTCTGTGGCGCATGGCTAAAAAGGTGCGCCACATAAAGTAGATCCACCTATAGCCTATTTCCTACTAGTGTGAGATGAATTTTTCATCTCCTTTGTGTAATTTGTGTTGAAAACCTGTTCAAACACTTGGTCTGTTATTTTGGCTGGTATGTGTATGCATTTTGTGGTTAAAACATGTTGAAAACATGATGAACTTCCTGGGATTTATGTTGTCAATGTAAACCTGGGATTTTATGCTATCTATGTGTATTGTATTGTTGTCTTATCATTATGCTATCAGTCTGTTCTTTTATCCTATCATTTTGATATGTGTGTGTAGTTTTGTTCAGATAACTCAAAGTTCAAATAACTCAAAGTTCAGAGATTTTTGCATCGAACTCAAAGTTCAGAGATGGTTGCGTTGAATACAGCATACAAATTGTTCGAATTAACGTGGGAACACAAATACACCATACAGATAACCTGGGAACATTAGCATAGGTTTTAATTAAACCCAAATACAGCATACACATTGTTGCATTGAACTCAAAGTTTAGAGAGTACACACAATTTTCATAGATTGGTCAGACAACGACACCGACACGTCGACAGAACTTCAGTCACCACCGGCGGAACCACAACCGTTGTGCCCACCGTAGTAATGGCCACCGTCGAGGACCGGTGGCAGAACGCTGCCGTCCATTCGGTCGCCCTCGAATGGAAAGAAATGCATGCGCGTCGGTTCTTCGTCGTCTTCGTAGCATAGCGGCATGTCGGTGATGACTGGGCTGCGATCGAGCACCTCCGAGACATGGATCATCACGTTGTGCACAACTGTCTTCTTCGACGTCAGCGAGCTCGGTGGTGGCGGAGTGGAAGGGTCTTTCTCTTACTCGTAATCGATGCAGGGAGGCTCGAGCGGCAGTCGCACGGATTCTTCATCCATGCCTCGACGGAGAGGAACCAGCTGTCCGTAGGGACCAGCATATTCTTCAGGTGGCCGCCCAGCCCGTTCACGAACTGGCCAACCACGTCCGGCTCCCACGCCTTCCGCGGGAACCTCTCGAAGGTCAGATTCATCAAGAACGACAGCAAGGACTCCTCCGCACCGCTTGCAGGGTGCCAGCGGGCTAACTGGAGCGGCGCGCAGGAGATGTACAGGTTTTAGGACTTGTACACCACGCGAGAGCAATCCTCCTCGTGGCGGAAGCGGATGAAGAAATCTGTAGGCGAAGCAGCTACATCGACCTTCACGTTGCACAGTGCCACACCGCACTCCGCCGCCAGCGCCGCCACGACGTCCTCCGGCGAGACAGGAGGACCGCCCGCCCCCTCCACTTCCGCTCTAGTTTGAGCATGGTGCGCGTCGGGGTGAGAACCCAACCGCCCTGCTCAGGCCTCAGCTGCGGCTCGCCGTTGTGCCAAAGCTCGAATGGGAACTTCCGGCGGCTATCCATCGGCGGCGGCGGTCTCGATTTGGGAACTAGTTTCCGAGTAGGGTTTGGGTCCGGTCCTGTATTTTATTACATGTCTCTTTGCAAAAAAAAAACCTCCACCTCGCCACATCTACGTCCACGTTGTCGCCTTCACGCCACGCTGTCCACACACTCAACGCACAAGTGGCACAATACGTACAAAATACTGGGCGCAAACGGCTACGGTGACCAGAGTGAACCCCCAAAGCAAATTACGTGACCGTATTTGGGTATTTGGAATCTCAGTGACCAATGTGATCCCATGGCTCAAGTTCAGTGACTAACAATGATTTTTTCTCAAAACAAAACACCCAGCCCTTGAGAGTCGCGCGTGCTCGCCTGGCACCGCTCCTCTCCTCCTCTGACAGCCTCATCGGTCGAAGTGGAGCTGAAGATGATGGCCGAGACCCTCGGTATATACTAGGTTTAGCTCGTCTCACCTTAGTGGTAGGATTAGGGTTTGTTGTGTTGTTGTTGGTAGGACTATGGTTTGTCTCGCTCTGCATCCTCTGCGGTGGAGATGGTGTAGGACCCGATTGCTTTCTCATCTTCTTGTTAAGAGTCTTTTGTGCAAAGTGTGAGGAGTTGTACGTTATTTACCATTTTCCCGTGGTCCTTTATGCATTGTAACTCCACCGACGATATGAATGAAGCTCTCGGTCCTTTTGGACGGACCCCCTGTTCACAAAAATAGTGTGTACACTTTGCAAATATCTTGTGAGGAAAACAACCAACTTTTAATTTTGTAGATTGCCAGGGCCGTCTCCATAAATTTGGGGCCAGAGCCAAATGCAAAACGAGGCCCTAAATTTGGAAAATTCTTCTATTTTATACTATAATAAAGCATATTTCTCATAATTATATTACTTCTTTATATGTTGTTTCCTATAATGTTTAGAAATACATTAAATAACATTAATGCTAAGAGTAAATGTAGCACTGAAGTAGTAAACGACCGGTTGATGAATTGATCGAGAATCGATGATCGTAGCGTGATTTCTTTTCCATGATAGTGTGATCGATGATTTAGTTACTAATGGAAAATTAGCGACTAGAGTGATGACTTCAGCCTTGAAAGATCAGGAGACAAGACGAACAAAGCCTCTAAGGCCTTGCCGCATTGCAGAAAAAGGCCCAAACTTAAAATGGGGCAAAGAAGGATCAGGACAAACGGGAGAAGAAACTAAATGATATAAATGTAGAAGGGAACGGTGAAATTCGAGTCAATCGATATGCGTCTACGGGTCTGCAACAGAAGGGAAGGACAAAACTCCAGGAGGGGACGGCTAAACAGAACAACAATCACACTCCTTTATTTGTAGGAACAACATTCATCATGCTCAGATTCGCTCAGGACACGCCACCGAAGATGCAGGAGGAAGACAACGTTATTTTCCCCTGGGAACTTATGTGTAATTTTATTTTTATTCAAGGATGGTTCTATAGAGGTTGGTTGATTTTAATATATGGCCTTCTACATCTTCGCAAAATAATTCTAAATACAATTAAAAATAAAGGAACACAATGTTTATATACCATCAACCATCTTTAAAATTAAATCATCATGGAGAATCATAACAATTGTTTTCAAGAAGATAGAAAACACGAGACGTAAGAGGTTAGGCTGGAGATTAGTGAGGAAGAATGATTTTGTATAGTGGAGAACGTATCTCAGTGCCCCAATTTGTATCAAAATCCAACCATAATAATTTCTTTGAATCGGAAATCCATTTGTGCTCCCGTGCTCCCTCCGTTTAAAAAAAATAAAATCATATTTAGAAGTTTCAAAAAAATGTAAAAAAATTCATGGATACTCTAAATGATGTATTATAAAAACGTGCGAGATTTCAATTAGAAATACTTTGTATTTTGAGCTACACAAAAATGACAAAATCTTATAAAGTTTGAAGATTTGAAACACTATACTCAGATCTGTAGATTTGTCTTTTTTGTGTAGTTCAAAATACAACGTATTTCTAATTCAAATTTTGCACGTTTTTAGAATACATCGTTGGGAATATCCATGATTTTTTTTCACATTTTTTGAAACTTCTAAATATGATTTTTAATTTGCTTAAATCCGAGGGAGCACTGGAGCTCGGGATTAAGAAATCTCCACTCCTTTTGAATGAAATATATTGGCTAATGGCTATCATGAATCCTTTTCTATATTCGGGAAACGTATTAATGCGACGTGACCTAAACCAGTTCACGCAAATAGTTAGGATAACTTAATACCAAACTTAACATCATCTGGTTATTCTAGTGCACTTTCAACTATCAAAAAAGAAAATCCATCCTAGTGGATCCCTGTGGTAAGGAAACAGGTAATCTATTCCTTAAAAAAAATCTTGGAGATTATGTAATGCTTAGTCTCAAACTTTTTGTTTATAAAGTAGTAATATTCTTCGTTTCACTCTTTATCTTTGGATTCTTATCTAATAACACAGGACGGAATCCTAGGCGTGAGGAGTGAAAATTTCATTTTTTTTAATTTTTTTGAGATTCTTTTAAATTTTTTCTTACAAATTGGATTTGTTTCGTAAAACCACATCCATTCCATAGTCCGAGAGGCCCAGCAGGTTGAAACTGAAACTCTTCTCGGCAAATCCTATTTATCGCGTACCGCGTAGCCTATACCACTCCGCGTACCCCTCCTCTCGTTTCTGGGCCTAGCCCATTTCCTCCCGACTGCTTCTCTCTTTTATTCTTTCACGTACGTGTTGCTAAATAACCAAATTCCTTTACGTAAGTCGTATAAGGTGGGGCATTGCTCCTGATCAGAAATAAGACGAATTTCTCACGTACGCCCACTTCTCGTGTTTTCTTTTATATTTTGTTTTCTATTTAAATATTCTAGTTTTTTATTCCTATTTTTATAATTCTTTTTTCTTCCTTTCTACTTCTTTCTCTCTCATTTTTTCTGTGTATGTTTCTTGTTTCTTTCTTATTTTATGTTTTCTTTTTAGTTTTCCTTTTTTCCAGATTCTCTTTTTTACTTTAGTACCAAAACATAATTTCACCTTTTTTGTTCACTTTTAAAAAAATTCAGAAATAGTTGCCGTTCATCGAAATTTTCTGTTCACTTTTTAAAACCGTTCAAAAATAATTTCTATTCACTTTTTTTAAAATCGTTCAAAAATAGTTTTCATTCATAAAACTTTTTAAAATCGTTCAAAAATAAGTTCTGTTCACGACCCTTTTGAAAGTGCATGAGCCCTCATGTGTGGTTTTGGCAATTAATGACAATCTCTATGGACTAATGGTTGCATTGAGCTATCCTTGTAGGGCTTGTCCATTGGCAATACTTGAACACCATGTGTTGGTATCAAGATTGAAAGAAGAAGATAAAGTGATTACCAAAGCAATATCCAAGTCATCATACATATTACGAGAAGAAGTTGAAGTGCAAATTCAAGAGAAGCATCTCGAAGAAATCTTATGCTTGAAGCTTGTCACCCATTTGGAGAAATTGGTCAAGTGAAGATGTGCCTTATAGAGGCTCTCCCATATTGGTGTATGGGGGAGCGATATGTGAGTCTTCACCAAGCAAAGAGCAATCAAGAAAGGTGGTCCACTTGAATAGATCAATATCGTCATCTTCTAGCTCAAGTGGAATGCGCAAGGCAAATGTATGATCTTGATAGGGTTTCTATGTTACCGGTCTCATGGTGTTAGTGGGAGACCGGGTTATAGGATAGACGGCGTACTATCAAGAGGGGCTCTCAAGTGAGTAACTTGATCGCATCTTTGTGGAGAGCTCAAACCTTTGCATACTTGGCATATCATCTTTCTTGGTTCTTATTTGGCTTTTCTCCTAATTGGGTTTTAGTGCTTGTTGTGATCTTCATGACAAGCCCAAGTTCACCGAAAACGGAGTTCGTATGGAAAACTTGCTGCGTTTTCGGTTTTGAGGTTTTGCCGGTTCATCTTTTATAGAGAGGTTTTACCTTTCTATATTTGGTCTCCTCCTCACATGATGGGCTATGATGTTTCTCTGCATAATTTTGAAGAGCTCTTCGTTGTGATTCCAACGAGCCCAAGATTATCGAAATCGGAATCCGGATGAAAAAGTTATTGCAGTTTTCATTTTGCTGTTTTTGTCAGTTTTCAGACTATCGGATAATCCGACTCAGTTTTGGATCGGATAATCCGACCCGCAAATTTGCTGGACGCGAAAACGGCTAAGGAATTATGTTGTGGCTCTCTGGTTTCCACCAATCCATCTCTCCTCTAAGTGAGGGGAACCTAGTGGATCTAGATCTTGGAGTTCTTGTGTGGTTTTCTTCTTTGTTCTTCCTCTCTTCTCCCCCATAAGCATTTGTTGCTTTATTGGAATTTGAGAGTGAAGGACTTGAGCACTTCTTGTGTTCTTGCCATTGCATTGTGTTGCATCGGTTTGCTCTCTCCACGAGGATTCGTGGAAGTGAAAGTTCGTGAGCTTGTTACTCTTGGGTCTTTGGACCCTAGACGCCTTTTGTGGCGGTTGAGGCCTTTTGTGGCCACTTGGGAGCTGTGGGTTGTGCCTCAAGATTGTTTTAAGGGACTCGATTTCCGCCCAAAAGGAAAATCAATAGTGGAAGGTGAACCGAGTTTTTGGGCAAGGTTCATCGGAGAATAGGGTGAGGCCATTTGTGGCGTTTGAGTTTGAAACTCACACCCCTCCAACGAGATGTACTCCCCTAAAAAGGAGGAACTCGGGAATACATCCTCGTCTCCACATGCCTCGATTATTTCTATACCCGAGCTCTTTACTTATGCACTTTACATTGTGATAGCCTTCGTGCTTGAAGTATTTTATCTTGCTCACCTTTTATGTTCACTTTTAAATTAGTTCAAGAACAGTTTCTCTTCACCGACCCTTTTTGTTGAATATTTTAAAATGTTTAAAAAGTAGTTCCCATTCACCAATATTTTTTGTTCACTTTGAAAATCATTCAAAAATAGTTTCCGTTCATCGGTATTTTATTTTTCACTTTTTAAAATCGTTCAGAATAGTTTTTGTCTACTTTTTAAAAATTGTTTAAAAATAGCTTTCGTTCACAAGCCATTTTTGTTCACTTTTTAAAATCATTCAAGTTCAACGACATTTTATGTATACTTTTAAAATTGTTCTAAAATAGTTTATGATCACATTTCAAAGTCGTTCAAAACTAGTTTCCGTTCAAATATCAATCTTGTTCACTTTTTAAAAATTGTTCAAAAATAATTTCTGTTCACGACCCTTTTATGTTCACTTTTAAAATAGTTCAAGAACAGTTTCTCTTCACCGACCCTTTTTTGTTCAATATTTTAAAATCTTTAAAAAGTAGTTCCCATTCACCAATATTTTTTGTTCACTTTTAAAATCATTCAAAAATAGTTTCCGTTCATCGGTATTTTCTTTTTCACTTTTTAAAATCGTTCAGAATAGTTTTTGTTTACTTTTTTTTTTTAATAGCTTGCGTTCACAAGCCATTTTTGTTCACTTTTTAAAGTCATTCAAGTTCAACGACATTTTCTGTATACTTTTAAAATCGTTCTAAAATAGTTTATGATCACATTTTAAAGTCGTTCAAAACTAGTTTCCGTTCAAATACCTATCTTGTTCACTTTTTAAAAAACGTTCAAAAATAATTTTTGTTCACAGACTTTTCTGTTCCTTTTTAAATTCGTTCAAAAATTGATTTGTCTCACGGACTTTTTTGTTCACTTTTAAATTTTTCAAAAATAGTTTTCGTTCACCAGTATTTTCAGTTCACTTTTTAAAATCGTTCAAAATATTTTTTATTCGCTTTAAAAAAAATCAAAAATAGATTCCGTTCACAAGCCTTTTTTGTTCACTTTTTAAAATCGTTCAAAAATAATTTCCGTTCGACAACATTTTCTGTATAGTTTTAAAATTGTTCTAAAATAGTTTATGATCACATTTTAAAGTCTTTCAAAACTAGTTTCCGTTCAAATACCTATCTTGTTCACTTTTTAAAAATCGTTCGAAAATAATTTCTGTTCACTTTTTAAATTTGTTCAAAATAGATTTGGTTCACGGACCATTTTTGTTCACTTTAAAATCGTTCAAAAATAGTTTCCGTTCACCGGTATTTTCTGTTCACTTTTTAAAATCGTTCAAAATACTTCTTGTTCGCTTTAAAAAAATAAAAAATAGCTTCCGTTCACAAGCCTTTTTTGTTCACTTTTTAAAATCCTTAAAAAATAATTTACGTTCAATGACATTTTCTGTATACTTTTAAAATCGTTCTAAAATAGTTTATGATCACATTTTATAGTCATTCAAAACAAGTTTCCGTTCAAATACCTATCTTGTTCACTTTTTAAAAATCGTTCAAAAATAATTTTCCATTCACAGACTTTTCTGTTCACTTTTTAAATTTGTTCAAAAATAGATTTGGTTCATGGACCTATTTTGTTCACTTTTAAAATCGTTTAAAAATAGTTTCCGTTCACCGGTATTTTCTGTTCAATTTTTAAAATCGTTCAAAATATTTTTTGTTCGCTTTAAAAAAATCAAAACTAGTTTCCGTTCACAAGCCTTTTTTGTTCACTTTTTAAAATCATTCAAAAATAATTTCCGTTCAATGACATTTTCTGTATACTTTTTAAATTGTTCTAAAATAGTTTATGATCACATTTTAAAGTCGTTCAAAACTAGTTTCCGTTCAAATACCTATCTTGTTCTCTTTTTCAAAATCGTTCAAAAATAATTTCCGTTCACAGACTTTTCTGTTCACTTTTTAAAATCTTTCAAAAATAGATTTGGTTCACGGACCTTTTTTGTTCAATTTTAAAATCGTTCAAAAATAGTTTCCGTTCACCGGTATTTTCTGTTCACTTTTTAAAATCGTTCAAAATATTTTTTGTTCGCTTTAAAAAAAAATCAAAAATAGCTTCCGTTCACTAGCCTTTTTTTTGTGCACTCTTTAAAATCGT
The DNA here is from genome assembly GCA_947311845.1 of Poa pratensis. Lineage (NCBI taxonomy): Eukaryota > Viridiplantae > Streptophyta > Magnoliopsida > Poales > Poaceae > Poa > Poa pratensis. Next base: position 6,074,112 of record CAMZMU010000059.1, read on the forward strand.
TCAAAAATAATTTCCGTTCAACGACATTTTCTGTATACTTTTAAATCATTCTAAAATAGTTTATGATCACATTTTAAAGTCGTTCAAAACTAGTTTCCATTCAAATACCTATTTTGTTCACTTTTTAAAATTCGTTCAAAAATAATTTCGTTCAAAGACTTTTCTGTTCACTTTTTAATATCGTTCAAAATAGATTTCATTCACGGACCTTTTTTCACTTTTAAAATCGTTCAAAAAGAGTTTTATGTTCACCGCCATTTTCTGTTCACTTTTTAAAATCGTTCAAAAATAATTTCTGTACACCGCCATTTTCTGTTCACTTTTTAAAACCGTTCAAACAAGATCAATGTTCTAACTGATTTTTTTTAATTTAAAATATATGTTCTTTTGTTTTAAAATCCTTTGAAAATGTTCACATTTGAAAAAGGTTCAGATTTTGAATTTTATTTGAAAATGGTTCAGATTTAAAATTGGTCATATTTAAAAATGTTGATTTTTGAAAATGATTCATATTTCAAAATTGTTCATATTTTGAATTTTTATTTTTTCAAATGGTTTCAGATTTCATTATTTTCATACTTTAAAAATGTTTGTTTTTAAAATGGTTCAAATTTGATTTTTATTTAAAAAATGTTCATATTTTGAACTTAGAACTATCTACGTGACAGCACCATGAAGAGCCGCGAGCTAGACAACGGCGTGGTGACGATGGCGGATTTAACCTCGGTGAGCTACGGTGACACAAGTTGGAGAAGACATGTACAGTGAGAGTGTAAACATGTTCAAAACTACAGTATAAGATTATCTCGTATATGACCGTCGAAACGCAAAAAGTACAACACGAATGTTGTGCGAAACATTGAGATTAATCTACTCGTCAAATGATATTTCAAACGGTCAACCAAGTGCGATAAATTTAACAAAATTCAGCTAAAAAAGTTCTGAACATCGATTCAAAATTAAGAAGTTACAATCAACGAAACTCGAAACTGTGTACGGAAATGAGACCTACTCGTGGACGCACATAATTTTCATGTACACATTATTTAAATATACTTCAAACGTGCATGACACATATACTGCTTTTATATATGAAATTTTTAAGCCCTTCACTCGTATCCCAGTTTTCAACGTAAAGGATTCGTACATGTATGTTTATCAAAGTAAACAGCTATAGGCTCTGCCTGACCGTGACCATCGATGAAGTCTAACTGTTTCACGTTCCCTGAACCAGAACCAAAATTGAAAAGAATAGTAGGTACAAGAAGCAGCGAAACAGAAAACAGTCAAACCCATCTTCACTACTTATAAACGAGCAAACTTGGCAGAAAAATTGAATCTGAACCGTACATACGCATTCATCTAACGACCGAGAATCATCTGTTCTCCCCCTCCTCAAATCACGCAAATACGCATCCCTCCGAAGCTTCGTGTGCACGCCCTGATTTTGCGGATCAATTCCCACCGGAATCGCGTTGATGAGACGGTTGATGCCGCTAATTCGTCTCTTCCTTCCCGATTTGCTGTCCTCCAACTTCGTGCGGCGCTGTTTCTTTCCTATCCTCCCCCTCGCACTGGCCGGCAACCCTGTTCCCATCGCTGGAATTGTACAGACGTTGTATATCGCCATAATTGATAATTCCATGGACCATGGGGGACGCTTTGACGAACCAATCCAACAAACCACTAGCACTCCTGCAGCGATCTGCCTGCGCGGGATACGATGGATGGTCGATGCCAACGGAGAGCGCATACGGCGGACGAGGCAGCGGCGGTGCTGCAGAAGGCATGGTGCCGGTTGCGGCTGTGGGTGCTCGCCCCGGCGAGGGTGCGTCTATGGGGCGCCGTCGTGCTCACGGACAGCTCGCCCGCGCGCGATAAGGACGCTTCGGCCGCTTTCCGGTCTCTACCGCCGTCCTCGCTGTTCTGGCCCCCAACGTCGCCCGCATCGGCCTAGCTGCACGTCGTCGCCTCCGTCATCCAGCACCTCATTTCTCAGGTGAAGCCTTACTCCCATCACGTTTCAACTATTACAGATAACCTGTGCTACACTGCTACGGTACTACTATTTCTGCTCTCCTTCGAACTGTATGAGACATTGACACTTGAATTTTTCAGGCTTCCGAAGAAGAGATTGCTTAATTCCTCCCCGGATCAAATGGTTTTTCGGCAGTTCTGCAGATGGCGCCCCACTCGCCATGGTAGTACGCTTTACTAGCGGCGACATCAAGTGGGATACGATCCTGATAAGCCTAGACTGCTGCTCTTTGAACACATTATAGGCATCTTAGTCAGTGCAAGGCAAGCCGTGGTGCACCTCTCCAGGTAAGCAAATTAAATATTCTTTAGTTTATAGTATCATTATAATATTGAACTTATTCATTTAATCCAGTCAGAGTTATGACGAGAATAATGAATGTTACCATGTTTTGTCCATATGCATTTTATTTCATATTTCAGTTGGAATTTTGGACCAACGAATCGTTGTTGAAACTTCGAGAGAATAGAGGAAACATGTTTTTTAAATCTTGCCAGGAGTTTGCATAATATATTAGAAATGTGTAACTTCTTTTACTAAAGATCTCAATATGAAATTATCAAAATATTGGACTACGATTATTGTTCTCAAAATGATCTCTATCAGATTTGCAACTCTTGCAAGAGGAGAGGGTTTTCCAAGTTGTTAGTACAAAACTAGCTACGCCTGCTAATGTAATCTTATTGTAATAGTACGCAAGTTTTTGTTTTGTTTGTACTAAACGTATGTCTTTGGCAACTCTATGTCGCAGTTGAGTTAACTTGGAATTTTGGAGCTTGTAGACACCACCGTGTATGCAAACAGTTTATGAGCGGTGTATTTTGTAATTAATGGAGGATATGTAATTAAGTAAACTTGTGCATTATAAGAAGTTTTTGTTTGTTCTCTTAACAGGGTGATGCCCAAGTTTGGTGATGTCTTTGTGCTGACGTGGATTATGGATTAGATGGTTGTTTATCTTTCTCATAGAGATACAAATTTTAGTCCTTTTGCCGTGCATATGGAACCATGAAAGGTTGCCAGAGAGATTTTTGTTTTTATGATATGCAAGTTTTTGCATTATTCGTCTCAAAATCATGTTTGCGCTTTTAATATTCGAAGAAATGATTTTTATGTTTGAATATGAGATTGTATGGTGATTAATATGATTTCAGAAAATAGTAAAACTTTTCAAAAAAGCTGAACCAAATTGGAGACGTACATATATAAATGGTCTACATACGTATCAAATTTCGTGGTGAAATGACATCTGGTATATTATTTGCGAACAAACAAAACTAATCAGTGCGCCAAAATGGGATTAAAAAAATGTGTATTCAGAACATTGTTTTTGTTATTTTTCTACAGAGCACCATACATGTCATTTAATCACAAAACACGTATTTAGAAAACATGTATATTCTCGTCACTAATTGTTTTCAGAATTGTTTGAAATGTTTTACTTAATTTTATTATTCTAGCAGGAACATATGTACTTGGGAGCCAAAACTCCTTCCTCCTTTCTTTTCTCTTATTCTTCTTGAGATTTTGCATTAGTGAGTGTCTCCACTCTTCTATTTATCTTATGCCTTGAAGATTTGCCATAGCAGGAACTTAAGGAGTACTTCGCATACTTGTTTGTCATTAGTTCTATTTTTCTAAGCTTATTCCATAATATAAATGCAAGTACCTTCTTGTGAATAGGAATTTGGCATTAGCGATTACTTGTTTGCCATTAATTCTATTTTTTCGAAGCTAATTCCATCATAGAAATGCGAGTACTTCTTGTGAATAGGAATTCTTACAAAATGATTTTTAATGGAGCTTCTGGAATAGGAATTTTGATTATAATGTGTTAGCAATTTTAATTAAATGGGATTGTCACTTAATAACACTTTTTTGAATTATAGTATTTTCAGTACTAGAACATATTATATTTCATGTTTAACTGAATTTCAAATATATTTACAAATAGCAGTATCGTGCGTTGCACGTGCATAGCAACTAGTTCATTCTAGCGCGAAAAGGCTCCAGCGACCGAAGGTAGGCCGGAATACGTGGCCCACTAGCGTCAGGGTACACGGAGGCGCTGTTTCCTCCGCGTAACGCGTGGAGTAGGACCTCCCCCTCTGCTCTGCCTCAAGATGGCAATTTTCCCCATGGGGGCGGGTACCCGTGGGGATATACCCGCTAAGAAACGGGGATGGGGGACGAATTGCCTCCATGGGGATCGTTTGGCGGGTACGCGGTAGCATAACGGGGCGGGTATGGGGGACAAATTCGCCCTGTGGAGCCTCCATGGATACCCGCAAAGTACTGACATGTGGGACCTCATTCACGTAGCAGGCCAATCTAACACTAGTCAGCCAAGACACGGCCCAAGACCAGCCCAACCCACCCAGCCTAACCTAACTCAACACGCACAAGACACCAGAGCCACGATGCGGCCCCTCCCCTCGCTGGTTCGTTACTCTTCCTCACAGCGCCGCCGCCTCCCTCTCGTGTCTCTCGTTCCTCTCTCGCGTCTCTCCCGCCGGGCTTCTCCTAGTTCTCTCCCCTCTCTCTCTCCACGTACCACATCCCTCTTCTAGTCCTCGTCCGTCCGCGAGTAGCAGGCGACAGGAAGCCGTCCGACCTCCAAGGTCCCAGACGCCCTCGATCTTCTCGTCGGCAAGAAACGACGAGCTCGTCGCCGGCGTCGTCTCCAGCGTGTAGTCCCGCATCTGCATCACCTCGTCGCCGAATTCGTTTCGTATCGGCATCATCCACTCGGTGGCATCGTCCCGCATCAGCGTTGCATCGAGGTCCCCATGGAGACCCCGGCGGGTACCAATCGAAAGGGCAAAGCCCTTCGCTTAAACCCGACCACACGCCGCCGCCGGCAAGCCGCCGCCCATGTTCCAAGCCACCGTGGTTAGCTCGATACCCTCCACGCCGTAGCCCGCCACGCGCGCCCCCGCCATGAGACCTTGCCCCTTCGGATGCGCTTCCGACCGCGCCTCCCCCTCCCCCTTCTCCTGCCTCGCCTCCAGCGCCGCACTCCGCTACCTTCCGCACCTCCGCGCAGACCCATATCCTCCTATCCCTCCGCGGCGGCGGCGGCGGCGGAGGCAACGGATTCCGAGGAGGATGTGATTGCTGCTAGGGACGCACTGCTAGCGCCTCCTTACGACCGGGTAGGGCGGCCGCCTAGGTTTGGGGAGGACAGGGCAGAGTTTGAGCGGAAGGCATCGATTGCCGCGCGGATCAGGCTCTGCCATGAACTGCTTGGACATAGGAGGTGGTGGGAGATGCGCGACGGCTTGATGCAGATGGTCAGCGAACAAGGTGAGCTTGCTATGAAATTTTGTAGTACAATAATTAGCAATTGCGACTAGGCGACAATGTTCGATAGTACTTTGTTGGGAATCGTTGGTGATAAGTTACATGTGACATAGAAATGGCACTGGTAATTTCGCTTTTGCTATTTCTCATGCAGCTGAGAATTAACTCTTTCTAAGTCAACGCTAGAAATAATCATTCCCTGGTAATTTTGATTGAAATGGCAATGCAGTGGCTGAGCCAGGATTTGAGCATGCCCTGGGCCAAAAACTAAACACTTGTAACTACTTGAAAAAAAAGTCCAGTAATAGCACAATTTTTTAGTTCGATTGCAAAGACGAGCATAGAATTTTAACTCAATTATTAACAATTCAACAATGTACATAGCACCAGAGGAAAAGCACAACCGTACCTTTGGACGGATCAATGAATCTGTTCATTCGCCAGAGTCGGCAATAATCAATTCAACTAGAGAGATAAACATAAATCCATCTAACCTCACGTAGCGACTAGGAATCGAGCAAGCTTCCTAAGGTAGCTAGCTTTGCAAATCCATCTACCGCTCTAAAACCAACAAAGACGAGTAGTGGAGCCTGGAGGGGAGGCAAAGCTGCATCACTCGAGCACCGCACCAGCTTGCGAGAGCATGCAGTGGACCAGCTGACGGTGAACCGGAGCAGTCATGGCATGGATGAGGGAAGGATGTGGCCAGGCAGGGAGAGACACCGGCGGCAGCACAGCAACCGAGCAGCGTGATGTGGACAGGGTCTGGGGAGGCGACGTAGAAGGATGACACGACGGCGACAACGGAGTGGAGTGGAGGGGCGGAGCGCGCGTCTTGCCGCATGGAGGGGAGGGAGCAAGGATGATTTTGCTGACTTCACTTGGAGTGGAGGGGCGGGGCGCGAGTCGTTCAGGGGTAGCGACTCTTGACTAGTCGTGACTAGTCAAGACTCATGGTCGACTAGTCGACATGAGTAGTTTAACAATAGGTACTACAAAATTACCATATTATATGTATAATTGTATATAACTATATACTTATTAATAGTCTATAATACAAACTTGGGCATCTCCATACTTATTAATAGTCTATATTATATGAGGGAGAAGCGGACCAGCAGCCGGCAGAGGGAGAAGCAGACCAGGGAGGAGCCGGTGCAGGAGCAGGTCAGGAGCCAGGCGGCGGGGCCATGGCCTTGCGGCGGCGCCGGCGCTGGCCGGCTGGATCTTGGGACGGCTGTGGCTAAGGGAGAGGGTCACGAGCACCAAAGCAGTTTTGGCTCAGGGGAGAAATTGGGAAGATCTAGGTTTCACGGGGGAGCTGGGCAAGCAATATTGGAAAAAATATGACGGGCGGGGCCAACTTTAAGTAGTTCGACTCAAAACCTGGACTAGTCGAGACTAGTCGATTGGGTCGTTCGACTCAACCAATTAGTCGAGTCAAGATGCTGAGTCGACTTTATTTTGTGACTCATCGACTAGTCGTGACTAGTCGCTCGACTCAAAAACCACGTGTCTCGCTCATTTCGGTCATGTTGCGTAGTTCATGGGCCAGATGGGATGCACTAGTACTGTTGGACCCAATTCGAAAACGTCATAGGTAATCGGAACCAGGGCCCCGCTCCGCCCCTGTGTCAAAGAGCTTGTATTATTCCATGGTCATGATTATCACACACAACAGGTCAAAAGCCGAACCAGCAGTGAAAACAGGAGTGTTTAAAATTGGCCTTTTGCATCGTAAAATGCATACTATCATCTTATGCACGCATAGAAATTATTCCATATGTCTCTTACATTATAATTGTCAGCTGTAATGTAATTTGGGTCATAGTACATGCTGTGACATGTGTAGCAACTGTGAACAGTTAAAGCTCACAATTATCACATTTAAATTGCATTTTCTATTGTAGGATCCGGATCTGCAGCCACTCTCTGCGACATCTTGTGGAGTGAATTCAGAGAGTACGATTCCAGCAGTGTTGTATGGGATGCTCTAGCAAACAGTTACGCAAGAGCTCAGATGATTCATGATGCTCTTTACGTTCTCAGTAAAATGAACAGCCTGAACATGCAAATCTCGGTTTCCACCTATGATAGTTTATTGTATGGTCTAAGGAGGACAGATATGGCATTGGAGATTTTTGAAGAAATGGAGGCATATGGTATCCCCCACAGTGAATATTCACATAGCATTCTCATCGATGGTCTCTGCAAGCAAGATAAAGTTGGAGAGGCTTTATCTTTCCTTCAGGAAGCAAGGGAAGGGGGGAAGTTTAAACCATTGGGAATGACCTTTAACATTCTGATGTCCGCATTGTGTAATTGGGGGTTTGTTCAGCCTGCAAAATCGTTTTTATGTCTGATGCTGAAGTACGGATTGAACCCTGACAGGTATACCTATTCTACTCTTATACATGGTCTGTGTAAAGTGGGTTCCATAGATGAAGCAGTGGATCTTTTTGAGAGAGTGACAGAAGAAGGAATGAAACTCGAGACTGTCACGTACAACAGCCTTATTAATGGTTACCGCTTGCTTGGTTTGACGAGAGAAATTCCGAAAATAATTCAGTTTATGAGATACCAAGGCATTGAACCTGATCTTGTTACTTATACAATAATTATTGCTGGTCACTGTGAAAGTGGAGATGTTGAAGAAGGGATGAAAATAAGAAAGGACATCCTAGACCAAGGGCTGGAGTTGAATATTGTTACATACAGCGTCCTTCTCAATGCTCTCTTTAAAAAGGGTTTGGTCTATGAGGTTGAGAACTTACTTGGTGAGATAGACAGCATTGGTCTAGATATGGATGTCATTGCATATTCCATCCTCATACACGGGTACTGCAAGCTAGGGGAAATTGAAAGGGCGCTTCAAGTTTGTGATGTTATGTGTTATTCCCAGAAGGTGATGCCAACCTCACTGAACCATTTGTCTATTCTTCTAGGACTTTGCAAGAAAGGGCTGTTAGTTGAAGCAAGATGGTATTTGGAAAATGTAGCTAGCAGATATCAGCCAGGTGATGTCGTACTCTATAATGTAGTTATTGATGGTTATGCAAAGGTCGGTGATATTGGTAATGCTGTTCGTCTATATGATCAGATTATTGTAGCTGGTATGTTTCCAACCATTATCACTTGTAATTCTCTTCTTTATGGCTATTGTAAATTTGGGGATTTACAAGCTGCGGAGAGCTATTTTAGGATTATTCAGATAAGTAGTCTATGTCCAACAATGGTAACATACACCACCTTTATGGATGCACTCTCTGAAGCTGGACAAGTTAACACCATGCTCAGTCTTTTCTACGAAATGGTTGAAAAAGGGATCAAGCCAAATGCTGTAACTTACAGTGTTATTATTAAAGGACTTTGTAAGCATCTCAGATTCCATGATGCTATCCATTTTCTGGATAATATGCATGTAAAAGGTGTTATTGCAGACCCAATAATTTACAATAACCTTATACAAGGCTTTTGCGAAGCACAGGACATTCGGATGGCTTTCCGCATATATGACCGTATGGTATGCTGTGGTGTAGTGCCAACACCGGTTACTTATAACTTGCTTATTAATGTGCTGTGCTTGAAGGGAAAAGTTATTCAAGCAGAAATGCTTTTGGAATCCCTCGTAGAAAAGGGCATCGAGTTGAGAAAGTTTGCATACACAACACTTATCAAAGCTCAGTGTGCAAAAGGAATGCCTTATGAGGCCATTTCATTAATTGGTAAGCTTATAGATGAAGGGTTTGAGGCTTCTATTGAAGACTTCAGTGCTGCAATCAATCGACTTTGTAAATGGAATTTCCTAAAGAAGCCATCATGTTCATCCCAATTATGTTATCTGTTGGTGTTTTCCCAGACACTGAAGTTTATCGCGTGATTGTTAGAGCTCTAAGGAAAAGTAACGAACTTTATTATCTACCCATATTGAACGCACTTGCTGTCAAAACTGGTATTTAGTACCCTAATCATGTAAGTGATATTGCATTTTTTTTCTAGATATCATTCCTTTCTATGACTAATTCTTATCGTATTTTCTGTTACCTTTTGTTGGTGTACAGGTATTAAGAGTTCATGACAGGAGGTGCTATGCCGTCAAATGTTTGCATAGACGAGGATTGACACACATGATCAGTGTAGTTGTTCCGAGGCCTAAGGTCAGATAAAACCTTTTACATGCATTTGCACTACATGTCAGTATTATAGTTTAATCAAGAATTCTAAGAGTCTGATGTGATAATTAGCATTTGGTTTTAATAGACAAAATAGTTGGGTAGTTCCCAGATCTACCTGGCGGTGATCTTTTTAGCACAACCAGCAATAGATAAGGGATCTCAATAGATAATAGATTATTTTCGTGTCTGCTCAATTTGGAGTCATATTTTTCTGGCTTGTCGAACTATTAAAACTTATCTACTTAATTTGGGACGGAGGTTCGTATAACATTTCTCATAGCATGCTTGCATATATAGAAAATGACACATTTCGAGAGACCATACAAAGCAGCTGCACCATATAAGTAAATACGGAGATGGAGTTAATCACTTTTGCTGTCCCAACAATCAAATGACTCTCTTAGGGTGAAAAGAACTTGGCTTACTCTTTCTTGAAACCTTTCATCAGACATGATGTGCCAACATAAAGCTGATTGTCAGTACAACTAGATTGAGATGGCAAAAACACTAAGTACATTTGTTTTTGTAAATAGGTTAAAGAGATTCATTTTTCCTCGAGGCCTCTCCTAGTTTCATGTATTTTACTTACATTGTGGTTTGCTTTTATTAATTATCTACTTCTCCTTCCAGAATAATTGAAGTTCTAGGTTTATCCTAAGTCAAACTACTTTAAGTTGGACCAAGTTTGTAGAGAAATATATCAACATCTGCAATAACAATTTAGTTTTGTTAGATTCAGCATACAATATATTTTTCGTACTATATAAATTTGACCTCGTAGATATTGACACATTTTCACATGAACTCGGTCAAATTTAGATATGTTTGACTTAGGAAAAACCTAGAACTTCAATTATTTTGGAACAGGGGGGGTATGAATATTTTCTTGCATTCTACACATTCTTATAAAAGACATCAGACCGTTTTTCGGCCAGTTTTGTGCTAATTAACCGATCAATTCTCTTCTATCTTTTTAAATAAGATGAGGCAATATTGCCTGTTTTCTTAAAAATACATCATTTTGTTCATCTTTTAATTATAAATGCATTAGTTTTCTGGGAGATGAAAAATATTAGTTGATTCAGGTGTTGTGATAAATCAAGTTCCATGTACCCTTGTCTGAAAATTGTCTGTGTATACAAAGTTACAAACAGTACGTAGAGTCATACTAAAAGAATTATCAAAGAATGCTAGTGTCACTTCATGTCTTCTCAATTTTGTTGTCACTCACTGGGGGTGAGAAATTCAGAGAACTGTCCGCTTTCAGTAGACACAGTGTAGGAGTTCTGCCATACTTTTCTCAAGAAGGATTATTCTCTTACTCTTAGATCCATCAATGAGGCGGATAGGAAGATGGCATTAAGGTGAGCTGTCACCATTGCCCAGCCCTATCTCGTCGGTGGTAATGGAAGAAGAAAACAAACGGAGCGTGAATGCGCCAGTTGCGAAGAGGCCATGGAGACAGCCAATTAAGCGTCGTCGAGAACTTAAAGAAGGTGCCCATTTATTTGCCTTTTCAAATTATCCTTATGATGCTGGTACAACATTGAGAAATGACTTAGACATGCTGCAGGTCGGGGAATTTGTACTTCTAACGTTCACAGAAAGATGCCACCCCGCCAGTGGAACATGAGCCATGTAACATCAATTTTACTTTGCCATTGTGTGAGCATCCTCATGAAAACCAAGTCAATCCTAGGAAATCCATGAAGCATGAAAGCACTTGTCGGATGGAAGAAGACATGGCCGAGGCTAGCTCTCCCACCGAAGGGCATCTGGGCAGGGTGGCTGGCCCCCATGATCTTCTGGACAAAGATTTCTTCTACGGTGCTAGCATCTGGTGAGATCTAATCTAAATGAGCAATCTAGTGCATGACCGAAAGCCACAACTTCAGGGATCTCTACATGGGCGCTGGCCTGTTTAACCCTGCCCACATTCCTGTCTTGTTGGTCCTTGATGTGCTCTAGTCGCTTTCCACCCTTTACTGAGTGAGATTCCTGTGTTTCCGTCTTTATGTAGTTTGTCTAAGTTGCACACGTCGATGTTGGTCTTGTACAGTGTATTCGTTGTTGATGTTGTAATCAGATCATGCTTATGCTTATTGGTCAGAGACAACAGTGCTTTGTATTAAGGCGTACGAAATGAATGATGTGCATTGCTGAACTGTATGTATAGATCCACTGAACAGACAACACATCTCGTAAATTTTTACTTCTTTGGCTGTGAGAATCAACACCGATGTGAATCTTTATCGATGTGTAAGAATAGATTATGTTTCTTGAACGCCTACACTTTTTTGTAAACAGTAATAAGGAGTGAAAAAGTTGCATAAAATAAACAAGAGCATCTCCAACCGGGTGGGCAAACACCCCTATACGTCCGGGCTAGTGATGTAAACGGATCGGATCGGATTTTGCCTCTACCATATCTTTTACCACATTTTTTTCACGGATCGGATCGGATAATGAACGGTTGCGGATTCGGTGGCGGATATACATTATCGCGGATTCGGAACGGAACCGGAGCGGATTTGGGATGGAAATAAAATTAATCGGATCGGTACGCGCAATGTACATCATCAACCCACAAAACTAAAAATAATCGCTCTATAACTTAATAACCTAACAAAGTTGTATTCCATAGTCTGTATAATGATCATTTAAGTGAGTTGTTGTTCAACGGATGAACTACACAACTCACTAATTACAAATTGTGTTCTATTAGTTTAGACATTTCGGTACAAAATCGGATTATTCGGATTATAACCATCGGATAATCCTAATTAATTTTCGGATAATTCATATTCAGATGCTATTTTCTATACCATATCCTATACTCTATCCGTATCCGGGTGTTCAGTTCGGAATCGATATCCTTATCCGTCGGATTCTTTGAAACCGGATATGGATTCTTTAAAACGGATTCGGCGGCGGATTCGGTACGGAAATTATCCTATCCGTTTACCCCCTAGTTCGGGCGGACAACCCGGACACGGCCCGGGTAGAAAACATGCACCCAACCGGCCCCCTCAAACTCAGCCCAAATGTCTGGGCTCTCTGACAAACCCGGGTTTGGAGCCGCCTGGCCGCGTCCGCCATGTTGGCTTCGACAAGTCGGATCTATCCTATTTGCATCCCAAATCGGAACGAACCTTAGCCCCGCCTCCCGTTCTCATCCTCGCCGCCACCCCTACTAGCTCTGTCGCCGTTCTCAACTTTGCTTCGCCGCCGCCCCGAGCCGGTAGTGGACCAAACCAAGCCCTCCGCGTTCGCCGCAAGAACGTCCGACATACAGCTCGTCTGTACGTCGCGCCGTAGGTACGTTTTGTGAAAAGGGCTAGCTCGCACACATGATTTTGAGAAGCCTGGAGAACATGTCCACCTATCAGAACAAGATGTGCAGCATGTTATCAACTTTCTTGAAATGCATCGACAACTTCGAGATCAACAAGCGTTAGGCACATTACTCAGTGATCTAGTGAAGCATATGTGGACCTTCATGGGAAATCAGTGAATTTGAATTTGAGTTATGCACTTTTAATAATTTGAAATATTTTATGTAATCTAGATAACTGTAATGTTTATTTGAACTTATTTGTGACATCAAAATAATCGAATGATCGACATATATGGCTTGCATGGATTTGGGGTAGAAATTAGCACATTGTCGTTGGAGGACACCACATTTGGCGTGTCCAGGACCTGTCCGGACACGTCAGGACGCTGTCCGCAGATAGTTTAGGGGCTCAATTTGCCCACACCAGTTGGAGATGCTCTAAAGAGCTAGATTTTCTCTTGAAGCAAAATAAAGATCCAGGATTAGAAAGCTTGCATTGGTATTGCCGAAGCATGGGAATTAAGGTTGCAGGTAGACGCAGGCGTCCACAGGCCCGCATCGGCCACGCCGCTCCAAAGTATTAAACGGCGCTGCGGACAAGCGACAAATAATATACAGGCTTCAGAGCATCTCCAACCGCACCCCCCAAAATCGGACCACATACTGCGCCCGGACGCATCCGGACGCGTCCGTGGAGGGTGACCGGACAACCCCTAAAAACATGCTCCTACAACCACACTCCTCTTTTCTAGTTGCCAAATTACTATAAAGGCATGCAACGTCCGCATTTGCTACACTAGAATGGGGACTTGCAGCCGCCTTGCTACTTCCGGTTGTCCTATCTCCCTACTCGTCGTCGGAGAGGACGATGACCGTTGCCGCTGCGCCGGCGGAGCCGCCCCGTCCCGCACTGCCGGCCGGAGCCGGGCAAGAACCCTGCTCGGAGTCGGAGAAGAACCCGAACGAAGAGGAGGAGGAGGCCCCGGCGTAAGGGCGGCCTTCACGAATCGCCGCCTCCGCCTCGAACTGCTTGTCGAGGAACCCGGAGCGGTTCCTCATCTGCCTCATGAAGAGGCGGTCCGCCGCCTCCGCCTTCAGCTGCGCCTCTGCCGCACGGTGCTCCGCCGCATCGTCGTTGCGCAGCGCCTCCTCGCGGATCCAGCCCTCTTCCGCCTCCGCCTGAGCTCTCCACCGCTCCGTCGCAGCGCGTACCCGGGCGCGATGCGCTTCGGCCGCCGCCTCCGCCCGGCTGTGAAGCGCTTCAGCCGCGCAGGCCGCCGCCTGCCGTTCGACCGCCGCCTCCGCCGCCGCGCGTCGGGCTTCGTGCTCCGCCTCCGCGCGGACGCGCATCCTCTCATCCTCATCCTGGATGAACTCCGAGCCGGTGATGTCGACGATCTCGGCATCGTCGGAGACCATGAAGTATCCGACGGCCGACGACTCCGAATCCGCCTCCGCCGCCGCATCCGCCTCAGCCTGAGCTCGGATTTGAGCCTGCTGCCTCAGCTTTTCCGCCGTCATCCTGGCGAAGATGGTGGGGAGGCGGCGAAGCATGGTGGATGTGGATGAACTAGGGTTTCGGCGGCGGATGTGGATGTGGATTAGGGTTCCGGCGTCGCCGGTAGATATAGTGGTGTCCGGACCGCCATGAATGCGGGTAGTTGGGGGTTGGCCGCTGCCCCTGGCCGCTCCGCCATGAATGCCGGCGCCGGTCAAAGGCTAGATCCTCCCTCCGGTAGGCTCCGGTAGGCCGGTCAAGGGAGGGTCCCACTGTCAGCGAGTGAGGGCGCGGACGTGTCCGGTCGTTTGGGGCCGCTATAGGGGCCGTCGTTGGGTTGCGGTTTTTGGGCCAAACCCCGTCTGAGCTGTCCGCGCGGACGTTTGGGATGGATTTGGGGGCTCCGCTTGGAGATGCTCTCACGGACGAGTCGTGCAATAGCCTGCTTGGCCTGCTTAGCCTGCTAACAGCCTGCTAACGAGTACTAGCACAAACAACTCCCAAGCGGAAACGCCTAAGCGGCAGCCGCCTCGTCCATCTCCTCCTGCGCCGCCGGCGACTGCGCTCACCGCCACCCCAAACTAGGCCTTCCCCACACCTTCCCTTCCCAGAATGCACCACCCGTCGCCTTTCTCGTTGACTTCCCGTCCGGCCTAAGCCACTCCGGCCAGCCGGGGGTGTTCCCGTTGCGGCCTGCAGATGGAGGCGGAGGAGGAGATGTTGGGGGCGGCGGGGAAGGGGGAAGAGGAGATGTTGGAGGCGGCAGGGAAGGCGGAGGATGAGAACCCGGACGGAGAGCAGCCGGCGGGCGCCCAAGTCCTTTTCTGAAAATTATTAGTTCAGTTGGTTCTGAAAATTTCAGGTTGAAGCAGCTGCTGCGTTTAGCGTGAAGCCGAAGCGGGCAGTCCTGCTAATCCTGCATTGCCTGCAAAGCCCGCTCGATTTCATTACACAGGAACCCACTTATCCTGCATAATCATGTTGCGGACACGGCGGATCATTGCAGGAGCTCTGCAGACAGGCCCACTTGCATCCTGAATGGGAATGGGATGGCGCCAAACTGTGATGTGATATGCCCAACGCGGTGGAGGACGAAATGCTAGAGGACAAGCAAGGCTCCCAAAGTTGATTGTAGGGGACGGACGCTTGACCACGGCTGATGAAAAACTTATCCCAGATTTACAGTGTTCACTGACGTGAGGATATGATTCCATTCCCCCAAGTCAACTTACAGCAGTGCGACGGTGTCGAGTATCCAAGAGCCAGGGGAGCAAGATGCATATGGCATTGCTGTATACGCACATCTTGTGGGGAGCAAGATGAATGGGGGCGAACTCCGGCCGTGGATAGGATTCCAGCAGAATCATGGGCCAGGTGCTGCGCCGGCAATGACGACCGATGTCCCGACCGCCGTCGTGTGCGTACGCGTCAGGGTAGGGGACATGGGCTCCTGGGATCATTCTGCTGGCTTGCCACGGAGCATCGATCGCTGCCTTTTCACCAGTGAACATCGATGTTCAGCAAGTGTACGTGCTTTGGTCGCCAAAGTTCAACAATTTCAGCCGTCAGGATATGCATAGCTTTAGGTTCCGAATTTCATGCTGGGTTCTCCGTGGTCAGGAGTCACTTCCCGGATGAGCAGACATCGGTGGAAGAGCAGCCCTGACTCCACGGGACGGTGCCCGCTAAACACCGAGATTCCGCAGGGCAATGGCCGGCCGGCCGTCTCATCACGCACGACGACGTACTCTCCAACCAAGAACTAATCCAGCCCCCTACCTATCCGCAATCCATCCATCTAGGCACACACTGCATGGTGTGGAGAGTGAATCGGAGCGCGGGAAGGTCGATCGATCGAGTAGGGAAGGTCCTGTCTGAAATGATGCGGCGGGCAGCGCTGGACGTAGGGCGCCTCACCCCTTTCCTGCCGCCCGGCTGCCGGGGTCTGGGAACCCCGGCCGTCGCTGTCCCACCGGTTGCCGCTGTCCTGTCCCCGGCTCCGGCCCGGCGCGGCTGACCCTCCTTATGTGCTCTGTCTCGCACTTGGCCCTGCCCTGCACTCGAGTCGGCCACCATTCATCCAGGCGTCACTGTTAGCTAGCAGTAGAAACGTAGCAGTTTTGATCGATGCTGAGAAACTCTCTCTTGAGAAATTGTTTGGGTAACACAAACACCGCGCTTGTTCCGTCACGGTTTGTATCAGGTTTATTTTGGTTGGGGCATAAACAGTAATGATAGTGACTGCGGTTGGTAAGGAGTTGCAGCAAGCACCATTCGTCCACTGAATGGACCCTGGTAAATTGGTAATGGCACTTACGTAGAAGTTCCCGGATAATCGCATGTGCTCGGAATGGAGGAGCCAACGTGGCGAGTGCAAAGGAACCCGGCCTCCACCAGCGAGACGACGTCGCTGTTTGACTCCATCATCCGAGCCAACACTGACACGGAAATGGGACGTGGATGCTTTGATGCTTTCGTGCTCCGTTTCATCGATGCACTGACGCTGAACCGGATAAACATCACGGCCGCGCGTACCTATGTATGCACAAATTTGTATGCAATCTAACTTGGCTTTTGTAATAGGCTACTTCACATATTTCAATCAAATCCGAGGCTAGGCCATTGGGAGTCTGCAAAAAAAGTTTTGCATTCTACGCAAGTAAAGAAAGATTACATGCTTTTGTAATAGGCTACTTCACATAATGAGGATCTTTTTTCCGCTAAAGGGAATATATTAATATCAAAATGATATGAATAACACTCAGCCTTTAAACAAGCATAATGTCAGCTAGTCTAAACATTATGGATGCACACAGCTAAAAAAGAAAGACAAAAAATTAACCCCGCCAAAACAATCAGATACTCGCAGTAGCATGAACAAACCATTCTAGATAACGAAGATCTAATAACCTGAAAATTCATATGTTAATTTTGCAAGTTGTGTGGATAGTATGAAATCTTCTCACGTTATATATTGATTTTTTTTATTCCCTACCTCGCTTAGTTTTCCTCAGTTGTGGCCTACTCGCCTAACTTTTCTCAGTTTTGCCCTAATTCGCTCTTTCGAGACTCGCGGATGACCAAGCGGCAAATTCCGTTGGGTCAACCTCCTTTGACCGTTACTTGGCCTCGCGAGTGGGCCCGCTAGAATGCTGACAGGTAAGGCCGGCCTGGTGCACCTCTTTAATTAAGGAATACCGCCGATGGGCCCCACGTGGTCTTTCTCCCCTGCTCCGTCGAGAGAACCCCCAAGAACACCCTGAGTAAACCCCAAAGAACAGTGCAAAAGGAGGCAGATTCAGGGCGCAGAGCAGGGGGATTCAAGGCGCAGAGGAGCTGAGGATTGCGGGCGTGGTTATTTCACGACCACCTTCTTTAGCATCCATTTAAGAAAATCAGGATTGTCCTTCTTGTAATGTCCTTATTTTCTAGGGACACACATTTTCTCCATCAGCCAAAAGCTACCAAAAGACTGACCAATCTCCTTTCTTTTAAAAGACAAGGGGCGTATCCTTCTTTAAGGGCTTGAAGAACTTGACCCATAACGTTTTCTCTTTGAGGAGACAAAATGAAGGGCTTGGTACTTTCCTTGCCTCATTATTCTCTGTTCCTACTGGACAATCCGAGGGTCATCGCAACGAGTTCCCAAATTTTCTTAATAGAATTGTAATTGATCTTAAACTGATCAAGCTTAGTTGGCAGAGTCTCCGATACCATAATTATGAGAAGATTTTCAATCAATTCACATTTCAAAGCCTTCAGATTTTGCTAAACCATTCAACGTCCTTAATACATGTTGCCCGACATTTTCATCCGAGGTGTATGTCTCAGTAAGCGGTGGAAGAAGCTCTTGTGCGTAAACCTTCTCAAAGCCTTGAAATTGGTCCTCCAAAGTTGTTAGGAAATCCTTGGCAATGTCCTTTTCGGGAAGAGCCCCAATAATATCAGACAATATGGATGAATTCGTCACAAAAAGTGCAATGCAATTTGATCTGTCTCTTTTCCATACTTGGTGTCATAAACTTTCTCAAATTCATCATACAATGTGACATCATTAGCGGGCACCACATGTTTATCCTCCCTAAATGAATAATGCGGCTGATTAAAGCCCAAGCATCAATGAGGGAAGTTACTCCCCATAGGTGGTTCGACAATGTCGTATTGTAGCGACGCGGAAGTAATAGTTTATACATGAACATTGATACGTCTCAAACGTATCTATAATTTTTGATGTTTCATACTTGTTTTAATTCAATGTCACATGTTTTAATTATACTTTTATATCATTTTTATGCATTTTCTGGGACTAACCTATTAATAAGATGCCCAGTGCCAGTTCCTGTTTTCTGCTGTCCTTTTGTTTCAGAAATCCTAGTAAAGAAATATTCTCGGAATTCCCTGAAAATTTACGGAGAATTATGAAAGGATCATATGACACCTAGAAGGGGGAAGGGTGAATAGGTGCTATTTCAATTTTAGTACTTTTTCAAATTAGGCTTGACACAAAAGGTAAATTCTCTAGATATGCAACTAAGGTGAATTTACCTATATGACAAGCTAGCAACTAAACAAGATACACGAAGTAAAGACTATAAACAAGGATAGAAGTAACCGAAGTGACAGCACGTGGAGACACGGATGTAATCCCGAGTTCCTCATTTTTAGGGGAGTACGTCTCGTTGGAGAGGTGTGAGCTACCACGAAGGTCAAAACTCAACCGCCACAAAGGCGTCACCTTATTCTCCGATGAACCGCACCACAAAGGTTTGGTTCACCTTCCACTATCGGAATCCTTCAAGGCGGAATCCAGAGCCCTTACAACACTGATCCGGGGCACAACCCACAAGAGGATTGGGGGCTCCCGAACAGCTACAAATCTGTCACAAAGACAACAAGTGAGTACAATAATGAGCTAGGTTTTCCCAAAGGAAATCCTAGCAAAGGGTCCCTCAAGTGAATGAGGGGAAAATGAAGAACGGCTTGGTGAAGATGTAGATCCGAGGCTTCTCCTTCAATCCTGCAAGTATCAACGAGTTTGGGTGGAGGGATTGGGAGATCTATCAAATCTTGAGCTTGCAATAATGGAGTTCTTCAAAGTGGTCAAGCTAGGGAGTCGGAGGTAGGTGGAGGGGAATAAATACCCCTCCCAGAAATCTGTCCGTTGAAGCTGAAAACATCCCACGCCGGTAGAACCGGACCTCACCCGGTAGTACCGACGGGGGTTGACCGGACGCAGTAACGGTGACCAGTCAAACCAGTCAAACCCAGCTTCTCAGGCGCGCATCGGTAGTACCGGATAACAAGGTCCGGTAGTGCTCCCTCCCGGTAGTACCGCAGCACTACCGGGGCTACTACCGGGTTAAAACTGCGCGAGTACAGAACGCTAAATGAGCTCCGGTACTGGACGAGGTACTGCCCCGGTAGTTCCGCTTCTCGACTCACCCGGTAGTACCGGGTCGGCCCGGTAGTACCGGCTGAGCAATAAAGTCAGCACTTCTTCCTTTTTCTGAGACAAAACCTGTGCAACATAAAAGATATATTCCTGCACACTTTTAGCACACACATTAGACATCTAATTGTGTTGTCAACAAACATCAAAACACTTTGGGGAAGGATATGCCCTTTCAATCTCCCCCTTTTTGGTGTTTGATGACAACACACTTAGGAGAAACAAATGATTTGCAAAAGATAGACGGGCTCTCCAAATTGTGTGTTTATTAGGAATTTGCTTTTGAATGCAAAAACACACCATATAAAATGGGCGGAGCTCCCCCTATATTTTACAAACCAAGCAAGTTCATATGGATAAACAATTATAACAACTTGCACAAATAAGCAAAATAAGCAAGTACCATACTAGATAGGTCTTATTACAATAACACAAGTCATGGCATGTCTTACATCATGCATAGAGAAGTTCAAAGCAAATATCCAAATAAAGATGAAACACAAGCATAAAGATCAAACGAAGTGCAAGCTTGTGTTCCTCCCATGCAAATCCCACGGCACATCCTAAATAGAACACATTCTCCCCCTTTGTCATCGAAATGCCAAAAAGGGAGAAGCGCGATGCTAACACGTCCCTAGGAGCATCAAGCTCCACCCGCGCCGTGGTGGGTCGAAGAAGAGGAGGCCTGGAAGCGATCACCATCTGGAGGAGCATCTTCATCACTCCAGAAACCTGCTTGGACACCCATTCATTCTTCGGGTGATTACTTCTTCAGAACCATCGGAGACTGGAATCTGCATATGCCTCATCATTGCTTTCTGTCGCTGTGCTGCCTTCTTGTGATACACATGAGCTTCATACAGACGGTCTTCCAAATCAAGTTTGAGGCAAAAGGCCCTCTTGGCCTTAATCTGCAGCTTCTTGAACCATGAAGGTTCCTCAAGGGGTGGTGCACTCCCACTAGCTCTCTCAGCTTCAGCAGCAGCCTCAGGATCAATGGTCTTCTTTTTGGGAGGAAGATGAGCCTTGATTCGAGTTCCTTCACCAGATGTGGCACAACGGGGCTGCCATCCTTCATGATATCTTCTCCATTCTTCTTGAGAGCCCACTTGCGGCGAATGAGCTTCATAATGAATGGGCCATAGATGGGGCCCTTCTATCAATGATTGTGGACCACAAGTCATTCCACATCCAATCCATCACATCAAGCTTCTTGCCTTTGCCTTGATTTTCCTTGGAGAGCTTGAGAAGGTCAAACATGTAGCCATGAACCTCATCCCAGTTTCCCACACGGGGAGCAATAGTTTCCCTATAGATGCGGTGGAGAATCTCAAATGGACGCACAAGATGAGCAGTTTTACCAGTGGTGCCTTTTCCATAGTAATTGGTCCTAGAACATCCTTGGAGCTGGATCGATCATTGTCATGGCATCTCCATCCACTAGGAGACTTTCACCCTTGTCTTCATAGCCTAGAACCTCTCCAAACTCCGCCAAGGTGGCAGAAAGCAAGGTGTCCTTGGTCATCCACCATAGAGTCCTGGCTTCATCATGGTCAAAGTAGACGGTGGCAAAGAACTGAATAATATAGTACTCTATGTAGGGATGGTTCTCCTTCATGATGTCAATCAGTCCAAACTCTTCACACATTGCAAGTGTCTCATCAAAATAGCCCTTGTGCTTCGAGTTTTCATGTAAGGAAGATCAAGTGTGTTGGTCAACCACGGAGTACTTCTTGTGGAGATAGATTTCCTTGTAGATGGCTTCTTGATCATTGGTGTAAAAGTGCGGATTCCGCACAAGAGGTGACCTCTCCTCAGCATAGGGATTTCTTCTCTGAGCTTCTGATAGTCATCATTCTTCCATAATGAAGTGCTTTGCGGGCTCTCGTGGGAGGAGCAGTGGTGGTACGAGCAGCAGCTGGAGTTTTTCCTCTTGCTTGAGTTCTGGCTGTGGTGTGAGCAGGCAAAACTTCCTCTTCTTCTTCCTCAAGATCATCAACCAAGAGACGTGCTTCTTACCACCACGGCGGCTACCTGTGAAACAGCATAGAGGTAGGGCAGGGAATAGATGAGTGCACAAGTTCACGGAATAGAGAACAAAAACTAGCCAATAGATGTAAAGAGAGGTTGAATCAAGCAAATTTGAAAACGGTAGTACCGGGCCTCACCCGGTAGTACCGGCTGAGCCGATTCAAGAGAATGGCACAAAATTGATAGATTCAACCACACATTACACACAAAGACTAGCTAACAAGGCCTAGGAGATCATCCATCCAATTTAACCGTTGCCAACGGAGCTACCAATGTTTCCTCGCCATACATCTAGGTTTCAAGATTTAGAAACTAAGAGTGCAAGGAACGGGGAAATACCGGAGGCCATGGAGGAGATCGACGAGGGGATCGCTCCCACGGAGCAGATCTGGCCGGAGATGGCGGAAACCGGCGGCCTAGGGCGGCGGCCGGAGCAGGGAGCAGAGGAGGCGACGGGGTGGAGTTCGTGCGGGTGGGGAAGAATGGGGAATAACCCCCACCCGCCCGCACGTAAATTTTGGATACCCGTGATTCCCGGTAGTACCGGGGCGGACATCCGGTACTACCGGGGCCTGAATCTTTGCGAGCAGTAAACTGCTTAGATTCAGAGCCCGGTACTACCGGGTACCACCGGCGGTACTACCGGGGCCTCCTAAGAAACCCCAGTTTTCTCTTTTTGTGGAAGGATTTGAACTTGTGCAAGATGGAAGTTGTTTTGAGATAAGAAAGGCATAGGATTAGATCAACACACTGGAGATGGTACTTCATACTCAATTTGCAAGAAGCAAACACACAAAAACCAAATTGAGCATGTTTTCCATAGGAGCACTAGAAAACCAAAAAAATCCAAAAAACCAACTCTTCACAAGGAAGAGGGCGGTGGCCGAGGCCACCATGTATGA
This sequence comes from Poa pratensis, assembly GCA_947311845.1. Lineage (NCBI taxonomy): Eukaryota > Viridiplantae > Streptophyta > Magnoliopsida > Poales > Poaceae > Poa > Poa pratensis. Next base: position 6,096,845 of record CAMZMU010000059.1, read on the forward strand.
GTATGTGGTGTGACACCGCGAAGATATATCTTGGGTCCACGGCCACTACTCGTCATTTAAGCTCACAATTCATAAAATGAAAAATAGAGACAAAATGAGTTCTTACTATCGGCATAATGGGGGGAGGGATAGTCCAATGGATTAGGACCGCACTCCCCCTATTCCATGCCTACACCTAAACCAAATAGATAGTCAAGAAATAGGTGTGTATGCAAGATGGTCAAGTCAAGCTCCTAGAATCCACGATATTTAGCTCATGCCTCAAAAGGTGAATCTTGCTTCATCAAGTGGCTTCGTGAAAATGTCGGCAAGTTGATCTTTGGTTGGAATATAGCCAAGCTCAATATCACCACGAGCAATATGATCCCGAATAAAATGATGACGAATCTCAATATGCTTCGTTCTTGAGTGTTGCACCGGATTGTGGCCAATCTTGATAGCACTTTCATTGTCACACAAAAGAGGCACTTTGTCACAATTGACACCGTATTCCTTTAAAGTTTGCCTCATCCATAACAATTGAGTGCATGCACTAGCGGCCGCCACATACTCGGCTTCGGCGGAGGATAGAGATATGCAATTTTGCTTCTTAGAAGACCAACTCACCAAGGACCTACCAAGAAATTGGCATGCCCCGGAAGTTGATTTCCTATCATCCTTGCAACCGGCCCAATCCGAATCCGTGTACCCGGCAAGAGAGAAATTAGTGCCCTTTGGGTACCACAAACCAAACCTTGGGGTATCAACCAAATATCGAAGGATTCTATTGACCGCCACCATGTGGCTTTCTTTAGGAGCGGCTTGATACCTTGCACACACCCCTACACTCAACACAATATCGGGTCTAGATGCACAAAGATAAAGCAAAGAACCAATCATAGAGCGATAAAGTTTTTGCAAACATCGATACCGTCGGGTTAAGTTCAAGATGGCATTTGGTGTCCATGGGAAACCGCTTCCCTTAGCATTGTGCATATTGAACCTCTTGAGCATGTCTTGGGTATATTTGGTTTGAGAGATGAAAGTCCCTTCATTCAATTGCTTGATCTCAAAACCGAGAAAGAACTTCAATTCGCCCATCATAGACATCTCGAACCTATCGGTCATAAGCTTTGAAAATTCATCATTGAAAGCTTTGTTAGATGAGCCAAATATAATATCATCAACATAAAGTTGGCATATGAAAAGCTCCCCTTTACCCTCTTGGTAAAGAGAGTGGGATCGATTTGCCCCAATTCAAATCCACGGTCTAGCAATAGCTCTCTTAGGTGCTCATACCAAGCACGAGGTGCTTGTTTGAGACCATAGAGCGCCTTATCAAGCTTGTAGACATGGTTAGGGAATTTAGGGTCCTCGAAACCCGGTGGTTGCTTAACATATACCAACTCCTTTAAAGGACCATTAAGAAAGCACTTTTCACATCCATTTGTTGCAATTTAAAGTTATGATGTGATGCATATGCAAGAAGGATACGGATGGACTCAAGGCGAGCCACGGGTGCATAAGTCTCTCCAAAATCAATGCCTTCAACTTGAGAGTACCCTTGTGCAACCAATCTTGCCTTGTTCCTCACAACCATTCCATGCTCATCTTGCTTGTTCTTGAATATCCACTTTGTGCCTATAACATTGCGGCAATCTTTTGGCTTCTCAACTAGATTCCACACTTTGTTGCGCTTGAAGTTATTGAGTTCATCATGCATAGCTTCTAACCAATCCGGATCTTCAAGAGCTTCAAACACTTTCTTTGGTTCCACCATGGAAATATGAGCTTGATGTTCACTAAAGTTTGCCAATTGCCTTCTTGTGGTAACACCCTTCTTGTGGTCACCAAGGATGTTTCTAGATGGTGACTCTTTAATTCAAAGTCTCTTACAACTCTTGCTTTACGACGGGCTTCGATATCTCTATTGCATCTTGGAGGTATCTCTTGATCATCTTGATCATTTGAGTCCCCGTCTTGACCGGAATGTTGACCTTGATCATCTTGAAGCACATCTTCAACAATGAAGGAGAGGGTTGATCTTGGTCATGACCTTGGCTAGCATCAACAATAGGAGAACTTGGTTCTTGCATAGCAACTTGGTCAACATGAGGAGGGTCTTGAACTTGTTCTTGGGTGGTGCATCATTTGCTTCCATGATAGGCGCCGTTTCAACTTGTGATGAAGAGGCCTCCACTTGAATGGAGCTTGGACTTGCTTGAGGAGACTCGTAATGAATCTCAACGGGACGATGGAAACCAATGCCCATTCTTCTTATAGCATCTTGAGGCTCTTCATTATCTACATCACAAACATGAAATTGCGCCACTTGGGAGCCGTCATTCTCATCGAACCTCACATCACAAGATTCTATGACTTTCCCAACGGTTTTGTCATAGACTCTATAGGTGTGAGATTCGGCACCGTACCCAACAAAAACACCCTCTAAAGCTTTAGATTCAAATTTAGACAAACGAACACTTTTGTTCTTATAGAAACACTTACAACCAAATACTCGGTAGTAGGAGACATTGGGCTTGTTGCCGGTGAGCATCTCATAAGATGTAAACTTCTTGCCAACGCGAAAGAATAGCCGGTTAGATGAATGACACGCCGTGGAGATAGCCTCGGCCCATAAGAAAGTGGAGACTTAAACTCCGCCAACATAGACCTTGCCATATCCATGAGAGTCCGGTTCTTCCTTTCGGCTACACCATTTTGTTGAGGGGTATATGCAGCGGAATATTGATGACGAATCCCCTCTTCACTAAGAAACTCATTTAAGGTGTAGTTCTTGAACTCGGAGCCATTATCACTCCTAATGACCAATATAGGGACATTGTGTTGGCGTTGAACTTCATTGGAAAAGTCGATGACGGCTTGTTGGGTCTCATCCTTCGTCTTGAAGAAATAAACCCAAGTAAATCTTGAATAGTCATCAACAATCACCAAACAATATTTCTTCCCACCAAGACTAGGTTGAGGCACGGCACCAAAGAGATCAACATGAAGAAGTTCCAATATCCTCTTTGATGAAATGATGGTCTTGCTTGGATGGGGAGAATCATGCATCTTTCCTTCAACACAAGCCCTACAAAGACGATCTCTAGAAAAAGAAACATTGTCTTTTAGTCCAAGAATGTGGCCACCCTTGTGAAGACTTTGCAAAGTTCTCATGTTGACATGGGACAAGCGGCGATGCCACAACCATCCCACGTCGGCCTTTCCGAATAGGCATATTGCTTGAGTGTTGGTAGACCCCGAAAAGTCCACCACGAACAACTCATTTTCAACATACCCAACGAACATGACCTTTAGAGTCTTGCTCCTCAAGAGTACCACCATATCAATAGTAAAATGGACATCAAAATTCATCTTATTAAGTGCACGAACGGACATAAGATTGTAACCGAGGGACTCGACAAGCATGACATTTACAAGGGTGATATCCTTTGCAACTACCACCTTGCCGAGACCCGTTACCTCCGCTTTTGATTTATCACCATAGGAGACGGATGCTTGATTTATATTTGGTCCCAACTCCGTCATGATCTCTTGCTTCCGGTCATATGACTAGTGCATCCACTATCAACCACCCATTTAGACCCACCGGAAGCATAGTCCTACAAGAAATCATTGCTTGGTTTTAGGTACCCATTTCTCAATGGGTCCTCTTTTGTTAGCAACAAGGGTCTTAGGAACCCAAATAGAATAAGCAATGTAACCATCATAAGGACCAACATATTTTGCATAAACATCCCCATAATAATCAACATAAAGAATGTAGTTGGGATTGTTATGCCCCGCAAAGTCACTACGAGTGGTCTTGCCCCTAGTGGCATTACCACCCGCAATGGAAGTCTTGGCTTGTGCGGGCTTGGCATTGGTGTTGCTCTTCTTCTTCTTTGCCTTGGCCACATAACCAAGGCCCTCCTTCCCTTTGTGTGGCTTTTGCTCAAAAATTTGAGCAACAACCTTTTCTTTACCTTTAGGAATAGAGGTCTTGGCACTAGTGGCCTTGGCAAGCTCAACCTTCAACCTAGCATTTTCCTCAATAACATTTGCATGATCACAAGAGGGAGTAGAGGTGCTAGGTGAGTTAGATTTAGAAAGTTGAGTTTGAAGTTGCTCATGAGACTTGACTAGAGAGTGGGTACTTTCCAAGGCCTTGTGAGCCTTGTTAAGTTTCTCCACATCCTCAAGGAGTCTAGCATTAGCAACCACAAACTCGGCTTTCTCCTTTTTAATCACTTTATATTTAGCAAAGACATGATCTCTATCCTTAATGATTTTAGCAATTATTTCATCATTTTTATCATCAAGAGACTCAATTCTTTCCTCAAGAGGTTCTATATTCACTCTCTTCTTCAAGAGAAGCATTCAAGGATTCTATGGAAGCATTCAAGGATGCTATGGTGAGAGAATCCTCTCTCTCAATTTTTCCCTTGTCATCAAGGATTTCTTCGGCCGCATCAAGTTGTCTCAAGAGAGACTCAACATATGCCTTAGTTTCACCTTGCAAGTTAGCCACAATAGTATCGGAAGCAACAAGTTCTTTCTTAATCACAAGACTAGTTTTATCATCTATTTCATGCATAGTCTTGGGAGTAGAAGATGATACCTCGGTGACGTGAGCCATGAGGCAACGAGCGGTGTTGATGGAGAGGTTCTCATTGGGGGATTCGAAGAGAGAAGGAGGTGGAGTTGATACAATGGCCAAAGCGGCCACCTCACGAGTGGGTTCTTCTTCTTCGGAATCCTCGGAAGGATACTCTTCTTGAGTCATCAACACAATTCTTGGTGCTTTCTTGAAGAATGGCTTCCTCTTGACAAAAGGCTTCTTTTGTATCATGTTTGATTGCCCTTGAGGACAAGCCTTCCACCGTTTTGCTCTCTATTCTCATATGGACAATCTTTGATGAAGTGATGCTTGTTATGACAATTGTAGCAAGTCTTTATCCTATTAGCAAACTCCTTCTTCCCACTTGGATTGTTTGCATGATCAACTTGAGCCTTTGCCTTGGCCGGGTCACGCCAAAAGTCCTTGTTGCAAGAGCTATGTGACCATGGAGGGCTTGTTCAAGTCATCGGGAGGAAGGTTGTTCGGGCATGCTTCAACTTCATCATGTTCATCAAGGCACACAACCTTGGCCTTCAAAGCAAGAGAGGGACCTTGCTTCATTCCCATGGCCCTAGCACGGTTGTCTAGAGCATTCTTGGTGGCAACCTTGGAGGCTTGCATCTCTTGCATAACTTCATTGGATGTCATCTCAAGGTAGTTGAATTTTCCTTGTATGGCCTTCAAGTCAACGGGCTCGAAGGGCATGAGAGCATTCACATACTTCCTCTTGATCCAAGCATCATCCACATAGGTTGCCCCAACATTATAAAAGGCTTTGGCAAGAATCTTGAGTCTTCCATACATCTCCTCATGAGTTTCATTATCAAGCATGTAGAAACCTTCGGCCTCATTGCTCAAGCATCAAATCTATTCCTCTTCATGCTTTCATTTCCAAGAAATGCCACCTCAAGGCATTCCCAAGCTTCTTTGGCGGTGGAGACATTTTGAATGTGATGAAGCCACTTTCTCCAACGGCAAGTTCAATCATGTGGAGAGCGGAAGCATTGAGTTGTTTCTCGGCCACCTCTCTTCTTGTCAAGTTGTTAGGATTCACGGCCTTGTATCCCTCTTGAATGATCCTCCAAAGCTCGATAGAGGAACTGTTGATATGAGATTTCATTAAGTGTTGCCAAGTAGCAAAAGCCAATGCATTAAGTTTAGGAGTGGACCCAAAGGTTTATGCGAGTGTGATGGATAGGTGGTGTCGAGGAATGGTTAACAGATTAACCCACAGCCCATAAATATAATGCGTCTTATAATGTTCATGACCGCATCATCAATGGGCTTGCACGTAGATGAGCCAATACGAAGAAGTCGCATCACGGATAGAAGAAGGATCCAGAAGATCCAAGATGGCTTAACTTGGAAGGCACGAAGAGTAGTCCCCAAGTAATACCATTGTAACCTGGCGAGCCACTAGTTATATAAAGAGGACTCGCAGGACTAGACAAAACAAGCTATCAAGAGCTAAACCCTAGTTCTTACGGTGAGTACCCAGATCGGATCGCCTCCATTGTAACACCACATATATCATATCAATACCAATCTAGGGTAGGCAGGAAGTAGGTCTTTACCTCACATTGAGGGGCCGAACCTGGGTAAATCTGTGTTCGTCCTTGTTCCTGCGATCCCAAGCCCGGAGACGATTGACTCGCGCAAATCCCACACCTACGAAGTCATCCATGACATCTCACGTGACAAACCCACGACAGTTGGCGCCCACCATGGGGCCTGCGGTCAAAAGCGTCACCTTCCGCGCTGGATCTGTGACAGGGACGGAGGATCTCATCGTCGATTCAAGCTCGGCGACTTCAACAATCTCGGCGACTTGATTGCCGCGCCGTTTCAAGCTCGGCGATACCAACATCTACATCAAGGGCAGCAGACAACGTCCGTGCTGCGGCCGACCCCGACGACGTCTCGAGAATCATATCGACGATCCCTTTGGTGGTAAGATGCGGAATCGAGTTACCGACCAACCGGTAAAATTTCGTTGAATTCCAACGGCTGGATCTCCCTGGGCGACTCATACGCTAACTCATGTCGAAACCTGACGGAACCCGCGCGACTTTGGGAAAATAATTCTGGAGGTCGACTCAGACATCAATTCGAAGATCCCTCTGGTGAAATCATGCGGAATACAATCCTGCAGCACCTCAAGAAATTTGAGCTAATTCCAACGGTTAGATCTCCGCCAGCGGCTCGAACACTGAAGCAAGTTTTGAATCTAGGCGAGTTCGCAAATCCAAGCGAGGACAGATATCGAATCGGTATGATACGGCTAACGTTTGAGCCAAACTCAAACCAAACTCAATCAGGATCGCTCAAGACTCAGCCCATGTGTATGCAAGTTCCTAGAAGAAGAAAAAAGGGAAAGAAGCAAACCTGATCAGCTCCAGGAGTCGCATCCGACTTAAAATACTACTTGGAGCATACACGTGGATGGAGGAAGAATAATAAAGAAAGGAAAGGGAAGGAGCGATCAGCTCAGTAAGTGCAGTCCCATTATCATCATCATTACTGGCTCCCGCAACTTTGGCCGTGTGTCAGGGCAAGAGCGACTCAACGGTTCGACGACCGGGAGGCAGATGTACTTTAGATTGGGCAGCATCAAGACCATCATCAAACAACGGTGGCTACATTGCCACAACTACCGCCCTAGCGTTTCAAGCGCCAAGACGGTCAGCAAGTTTTTCGCAGCTTGTCACTGGCGGCAGACATAACGATGACAACTTCAATCGGCACCAGGGCTGAGTACGTAGATGCAATCCGCAGTTCGTCATTTCCAGAAGTCGCTGCGGCTGGCAAAGATCCTAGGAGTCGCACTCATTGGCAAGGTCATGCGAGACGAGCCGTGCGCGGCCATATTCATCTGTGACCTGGAGTTCTAAACCGTCCTAAGCCGTCACAAGCTTACATAAAGCCAGCCCCAGCTAGCTGATTTATCAAGAAGAGAAAAACTCACACGTGCTAGAAGAAAAGAAAAATAACTCTCATCTGCTCAGCTCGTTTGTGACATACCTTGATGAGACTCGCAAAGGAAAAGTAAAGTAAAGATATGACCAGCTCAATTCAACAACATGCGACTCAACAGATCAGCACGCGACTTCAAAAATCAGCCGCATCGTCACCGATTCAACTATTGTTGTTGTACAGCATATCACGGCGACTCAATGGCTTGATGAGCTGAACGCGGATCATACATCGCCGTCAACGCCAGGACACTAAAAGCAAGATAAGTTGCTATCATGCTCGAACTTTCATAGCCCTTTAATTTTATCAATAAAATTAAGTTCACCTTCGAGTTTATTTCGGGGGCGCTGCATATCTAGGTTATTATGCCTCTTATTAATGTTTTGGCGATTCACATTATATCATGTCGCAGACTTTAAATTCATATCTGTTTTTGAGATTTAATTACACATACTTCTCAAAGTTGGGTTTCTTACAACCCGCAATGCATCTATCAAATTAGAGTTCTTTATAGCTCGCATTGCACTTATCAAAGTCTAGCTATTTACAGCTTGCATTGGATTTTATTTGCACCTACAAATGGGCATCTTAACATATCAAAGATTACCATTAAATGTTCAAGCATTGATATCTGGGGACGCAATATATCATTTAATGATTTATCTTTACATCAGTTCATGATTTATCTTTATATCATTTAATGATTTATCATTATATCATTTCATGACTCATCATTTTATTATTTTATGAGCCACCCAACGACTTATCATTATCATATGTGTCACCAATGACTTATCATTTTATTATTCTATGAGTCACCTAGTGATTTATCTTCAGATCATTTTATGAGTCGCATATAGCTCATCATTATATCAGTTTATGAGTCACTAACGAATCATCATCTTATCAATATTTGAGTTAAGTTGTATTAATTCTTGGGTCAAATCAGTGACCCGTGGTATCACATTTACAGCTAATCAGAGCTGGTTATCATCAAAGCTAATTAGAGCTCGGCACGGCTATTACAGCCGATTATATCAAAAATCGATCGCCGCCTACGTGCGATCGTACTTCAGGATTGTGAAATAAAGTGGGCACCACCGGTATCCGGGGGTTTCTCATTTCGCCCCAATATGAGCCGCTGAGCCTTTATTTTCACTAATCTCTGGGTTTCATGGGGGTTGTGTAGCTTTATAAGCTCGGCTTATTCTCGTGGAATCGCTCTTTGTGGCAAATTATCCTGGTTATACTCGCCTTAAGTCAGAAGTATCTTTGCACTATGCGGCCAAAGTACTGGGGCGCGGCGTCAATCGAGCTTGATTGCCTATCATGGCCGCTCTCGACTCTGAACACGTGTTTTTACCTGGGAAATACTGAGCCGCGCGAAGACCTACTTAACGGTAACAGAGATAATTCAGAAGGGCTAAAGTACCCGCGTGTGGCGTCAATCGAGTCTGAATGCCTATCATGGCCGTTCTCGACCCTGAACACACATTAGATCTGGAAAATACTGAGCCAAGTACCACATGCTATCATGCATCGTACAATATGCTATCATGCATCTTACCAGTTGCTATCATGCAACTAGTTGCTATTATATAACCATTTGCTATCATGCAGATTACAACATGCTATCATGCAGGTTACAATCTGCTATCATGCAGAGTACCACATGCTATCATGCGGAGTACTAACATTCTATCATTATTATCAGCCGCCAAGGCTAACATATTATTATCAAGTTATTATCATTGCTTCCTCGGGGGCTTTGCCCTTTGAATTTCAGGAACCTATAACTCGGCCATATGAGTTTGAACTGGCATGACCAGATTTTTTATGTTTGGGATGATCATTCCTGATATCGGCTGTTGAAGTCACCATTATTTTTTATCTACAGCCATATCAAGTGGAATTTTTAAGGATGATACTTTTATCTATATCTAGAGTTTTGACTGGGATTATCTTTTTTTCCTAGCAGCTCAACTAATATATTTCACAGTTCGGAGTTTATAAGCGGCTTTGCCCCACTCCAAGTATCATTGTTTTCTTGCGGTAAAAATATTTGCTCAATCTGTTGCAGGATCAAATTGCAACGATATGCCATCAAGCAGGATAATGAAATCATGCCTGCTTAATGCCTGGGGGCTCGGACAATTAATTTTTTGTCTAACTTGAGATATTTTTGAGTCCCGAGCAGCATGATCAAGCATGCAACCCGACCCTCGGGGGCTACACATCCACCATATCTGGCGGTTTTTATTATACTCATATACCATGTTTATATGCAGATTTCATTTTTTGCAGCACATGAGAATATATATATATCCATTTGCGAGTCAAATTAGCGACTCGGAAATCTTTAAATACAGGTTGTGGCTATATGCCCTTGAGCCGCCATGTTTCAACATGCATTTAGATGGCTCGTCATGATAACATGACAGATTATTATTCTAATGATTGACCAGCTTATTTATGCTTATGGTCTTTTATGCTTCGATGTCTATGACTCAGCACCTTATACACATTTGGCTGATATATCTTGTTACTCATAAGTTATTATTCTTATGATTTCAGCTCAGTCTTACATCCAACGGGAAAAGGTGGTTTTCACCAAGTGCTTCGCGGAAAACTTACCGCGATTCTGCAGCTTCAATGCGACCAAGACAGAAGTGCTCAATTAGCAACATAGTGGCTAAATAAGCCGCAAAGATAGCGACTCATTGCTTCTACATTAGCGGCTCAAGAAACCGCAATGCTAGCGTCTTAACACCAGCGAGTCGGTAGGAACTATATACGCAAGCCCGCAGGATCATCATCAAGACAGAATCTTCCGCTTGATTCTACGAATCACCCGGAAACTTGGGGGCTAATGTCGGGGAATGATTAACAGATTAACCCGCAACCCACAAATATAATGCGTCTTATAATGTTCATGACCGCATCATCAATGGCCTTGCACGTAGATGGGCCAATACGAAGAAGTCGCATCACGGATAGATGAAGGATCCAGAAGATCCAAGATGGCTTAACTTGGAAGGCACGAAGAGTAGTCCCCAAGTAATACCATTGTAACCTGGCGAGCCACTAGTTATATAAAGAGGACTCGCATGACTAGACAAAACAAGCTATCAAGAGCTAAACCCTAGTTCTTACGGTGAGTACCCAGATCGGATCGCCTCCATTGTAACACCACATATGTCATATCAATACCAATCTAGGGTAGGCAGGAAGTAGGTCTTTACCTCACATTGAGGGGCCAAACCTGGGTAAATCTGTGTTCGTCCTTGTTCCTGCGATCCCAAGCTCGGAGACGATTGACTCGCGCAAATCCCACACCTACGAAGTCATCCATGACATCTGACGTGACAAACCCACGACAGGTGGGTCGGGAGATTACACAAAGGGAACCCCATGGTACTCCGGCTTCCCGCCTTCGGCTATGGTGGTAGATGTGGAAGGAGGGGAATCTTTAAGATTGGTTTCTTCATTCCCTTTCTTTTTCTCTTTTTCCTCCTTGGTTTCACCGTTATTGGAGTTAGCGGATTCCTCTAGTGGGGTGGTCTCCTTAGGAACCTTGCCACTTGCGAGTTGCTTGATCAAGTCACGCATCTCGGCAAATTGGGTATCCATGGACGATTTCAAAGATGTCTCCATCAATTTGAGATCGGCCATGGATGCCGTAGTGGCTTGGTCCTCCACAGGACCACCCTCACTTTGTGTCATACTTCTCTTAGGCGGTTAAGCCTAACAAGAGAACCTTGCTCTGATACCAATTGAAAGGATCGTATGACACCTAGAGGGGGGGGGTGAATAGGTGCTATTTCAATTTTAGTACTTTTTAAAATTAGGCTTGACACAAAAGGTAAATTCTCTAGATATGCAACTAAGGTGAATTTACCTATATGACAAGCTAGCAACTAAACAAGATACACGAAGTAAAGACTATAAACAAGGATAGAAGTAACCGAAGTGACAGCACACGGAGACACGGATGTAATCCCGAGTTCCTCCTTTTTAGGGGAGTACGTCTCGTTGGAGAGGTGTGAGCTACCACGAAGGTCAAAACTCAACCGCCACAAAGGCGTCACCTTATTCTCCGATGAACCGCACCACAAAGGTTTGGTTCACCTTCCACTATCGGAATCCTTCAAGGCGGAATCCAGAGCCCTTACAACAATGATCCGGGGCACAACCCACAAGAGGATTGGGGGCTCCCGAACAGCTGCAAATCTGTCACAAAGACAACAAGTGAGTACAATAATGAGCTAGGTTTTCCCAAAGGAAATCCTAGCAAAGGGTCCCTCAAGTGAATGAGGGGAAAATGAAGAACGGCTTGGTGAAGATGTAGATCTGGGGCTTCTCCTTCAATCCTCCAAGTCTCAACGAGTTTGGGTGGAGGGATTGGGAGATCTATCAAATATTGAGCTTGCAATAATGGAGTTCTTCAAAGTGGTCAAACTAGGGAGCCAGAGGTAGGTGGAGGGGAATAAATACCCCTCCCAGAAATTTGTCCGTTGAAGCTGAAAACATCCCATGCCGGTAGTACCGACGGGGGTTGACCGGACGCAGTAACGGCGACCAGTCAAACCCAGCTTCTCATGCGCACATCGGTAGTACCGGATGACAAGGTCCGGTAGTGCTCCCCTCCCGGTAGTACCGTACCACTACCGGGGCTATTACCGGGTTAAAACTGCGCGACTACAAAATGCTAAATGAGCTCCGGTACTGGACGCGGTGCTGCCCCGGTAGTTCCGCTTCTGGAGTCACCCGATAGTACCGGGTCGGCCCCGGTAGTACCGGTTGAGGCAATAAAGTCAGCACTTCTTCCTTTTTCTGAGACAAAACCTGTGCAATACTAAATGATATATTCCTGCACACTTTTAGCACACACATTAGACATCTAATTGTGTTGTCAACAAACATCAAAACACCTTGGGGAAGGATATGCCCTTTCAATCTCCCCCTTTTTGGTGTTTGATGACAACACACTTAGGAGAAACAAATGATTTGCAAAAGATAGACAGAGCTCTCCAAATTGTGTGTTTATTAGGAATTTGCTTTTGAATGCAAAAACAAACCATATAAAATGGGTGGAGCTCCCCCTATATTTTACAAACCAAGCAAGTTCATATAGATAAACAATTATAACAACTTGCACATAATAAGTAAAATAAGCAAGTACCATACTAGATAGGTCTTATTACAATAATACAAAGTCATGGCATGTCTTACATCATGCATAGAGAAGTTCAAAGCAAATATCCAAATAAAGATGAAACACAAGCATAAAGATCAAACGAAGTGCAAGCTTGTGTTCCTCCCATGCAAATCCCCCTTTGTCATCGAAATGCCAAAAAGGGAGAAGCGCGATGCTAACATGTCCCTAGGAGCGTCAAGCTCCACCCGCGCCGTTGTGGGTCGAAGAAGAGGGGGCCTGGAAGCGATCACCATCTGGAGGAGCATCTTCATCACTCCAGAAACCCTGCTTGGACACCCATTCATGCTTCGGGGTGATTTCTTCTTCAGAACCATCGGAGACTGGAATCTGCATGTGCCTCATCATTGCTTTCTATCGCTGAGCTGCCTTCTTGTGGTACACATGAGGTTCATACAAACAGTCTTCCATGTCAAGTTTGAGGCAAAAGGCCCTCTTGGCCTTAATCTGCAGCTTTTTGAACCACGAAGGTTCCTCAAGGGGTGGTGCACTCCCACTAGCTCTCTCAGCTTCAGCAGCAGCCTCAGGATCAATGGTCTTCTTTTTGGGAGGAAGATGAGCCTTGATTCGGAGTTCCTTCACCAGATGTGGCACAATGGGGCTGCCATCCTTCATGATATCTTCTCCATTCTTCTTGAGAGCCCACTTGCGGCGAATGAGCTTCATTATGTATGGGCCATAGATGGGTGCCCTTCTATCAATGATTGTAGACCTCAAGTCATTCCACATCCAATCCATCACATCAAGCTTCTTGCCTTTGCCTTGATTTTCCTTGGAGAGCTTGAGAAGGTCAAACATGTAGCCATGAACCTCATCCCAGTTTCCCACACGGGGAGCAATAGTTTCCCGGTAGATGCGGTGGAGAATCTCAAAAGGACACACAAGATGAGCAGTTTTACCAATGGTGCCATTTTCCATGGTAATTGGTCCTAGAACGTCCTTGGAGCTGGATCGATCTTCGTCATGGCATCTCCATCCACTGGGAGATTTCTCACCCTTGTCTTCATAGCCTAGAACCTCACCAAACTCCGCCAAGGTGGCAGAAAGCAATGTGTCCTTGGTCATCCACCATTGAGTCCTGGCATCATCATGGTCAAAGTAGACGGTGGCAAAGAACTGTATAATATAGTACTCTATGTAGGGGTGGTTCTCCTTCATGATGTCAATCACCCCTCCCAGAAATCTATCCGTTGAAGCTGAAAACATCCCACGCCGGTAGTACCGGACCTCACCCGGTAGTACCGACGGGGGTTGATCGGACGCAGTAACGGCGACCAGTCAAACCCAGCTTCTCAGGCGCGCATCGGTAGTACCGAATGACAAGGTCCGGTAGTGCTCCCCTCCCAGTAGTACCGCGCCACTACCGGGGCTACTACCGGGTTAAAACTGCGCGAGTACATAACGCTAAATGAGCTCCGGTACTAGACGCGGTACTGCCCCCGGTAGTTCCGCTTCTGGAGTCACCCGGTAGTACCGGGTCGGCCCCGGTAGTACCGGCTGAGGCAATAAAGTCAGCACTTCTTCCTTTTTCTAAGACAAAACCTGTGCAACACTAAAAGATATATTCCTGCACACTTTTAGCACACACATTAGATATCTAATTGTGTTGTCAACAAACATCAAAACACCTTGGGGAAGGATATGCCCTTTCAAATTATTTTTCATCAAAACAAAGACTGTGCCAAAGGATACCTGTAGGGGGGCCACAGCCCCCAGGAGACCCCCAGGCGCGGCCAAAGGTGGGACCACGCCTGGGGGTCTCCTGGTCCCCTCGTGTCGTGGGTTAGTCACGTCAGGTGTCATAGATGACTTCGTAGGTGTGGGATTATGTGAGTCAAGCATCTCCGAGCTTGGATCGCAGGAACAAAAGATCAACACAGATTTACCCAGGTTCGGCCCCCTCAATGTGAGGTAAAATACCTACTTCCTGCCTACCTTAGATATTGATATGATAATCGAGGTGTTACAATGGAGGCGATCCGATCTGGTACTCGCCGTATGAGCTAGGGTTTAGGGCTTGATAGCTCGACCCGCTCTAAGTCCTACGAGTCCTCTTTATATACACAGAGGCTCGCTAGGTTTACAAAAGGAAACTTCCCCTATAAGGAATACATCCATAGAGGCCTACTCGGAGACTAATTGGTCTTCACGTCCTCCGGGATATGTCTTCTAGATCTTTCCCCTTATGACGGTTCAATATTGGGCTTGCTCCCAAGTGGGCCTTCATTCGTGCGAGCAAGTTAAGCCGCACTGGGCCGTGGGTTAACCCAGAAAGTATTCCCCCGACATTAGCCCCCAAGCGTCGCCTGAACTTCATAGTATTTCTTGATCTTTAATGCTTAGGCCGCGCTTTTCCTTGTTTCACGACTTATAATTGTGCAAGTTTGGCCTTGACTCGCACCTGGAAGATCATCTGACTTCGTGAGCTTCTTTTAGAGTATCCTAATAGCTTCAGAACTTGATGACGATCTATCTTCAAATTTTTGATGATAATATGATATAGCCCCCAAGGATTGAGAGGATGTTATGTGGTAATCATCTCAATTCTTCTCAGAGAACTCTGAAGGTCATCACCTGTAACTTGATATCATAGATAAAACAATTGTTAAGTTACAAGTAATTGTAATTGGTGTTGCCGTACTATAAGCAGTACATTGACCTCTAGTTAGGCCATCTGAATCCTTAAGTGGGCACTCGCGCGACTCAGTATTTCCTAGGAATATGTGTGTTCAGGGTCGAGAGCGGCCATGATAGGCAATCAAGCTCGATTGACGCCACACCCCAGTACTTTGGCCACATAATGCGAGTAGCAATCCAACTTAAGGTAAATTTGATAATTGCCAATAAATCGTCTGTTTCAGGGTAACAAAGACCCCAAGAAACGTAATGATACTGTCATGATAGGCTAAGCTATGATAAGCTTTGATTATGATAACACATAAGGTCGCGCCTAGGTGGCAACCGAGTGTTATACATAGGGTTGGATCGCGCGTAAGTGGCGATCCATGGGGTCGGTCGCGCCTAGGTGGCGACCAGAGATGATACAAAGTTTGCGGCCGCGCCTAGGTGGCAGCCGGTTTCTGATACAAGGTTCGATCGCGCCTGGGTGGCGATCAAATGTTGCATAGGTCGCGCCTAGGTGGCGACCAAAGTTGAAGTTCTAGCCCTGAGTGGCTGTGATGATACTCAGCTATAAAGCTGGAAAGGATGATGCTTGGCTCTGATTAGCCTTTTCTTATGTATATACAGTCGCAGGTGTGCGACGTTCCAAGGGCGAGGTGCCTCGAGACGATCCTCGAAATCATGGCGTTCGCTGCTTTCTTCCCTTGCATCCAGCAGGTAGTACGACCCATTGTTTAGCTTCTTGCTGATGATGTAGGGTCTTCCCATGGAGAGGACAGCTTATGCATTCCCTTGTGATCTTGTTTAAGTCGCAGTACTAGGTCGCCTTCTTGAAAGGTGCGGGTTTTAATGCGTCTGGCATGATAGCGTCGCAAGTCTTGTTGATATACTGCTGATCTTGATGCTGCCAAGTCTCTAACTTCTTCTAATGTGTCCACCGAGTCTTGCCGAGCTATCTCATTATCTGCCTCCATGTAAGCCGCAACTCTTGGTGAATCATGTATGATATCGCTGGGCATGACTGCTTCTGCTCCATAGACCATGAAATATGGTGTAAATCCTGTGGATCTGTTAGGGGTTGTTCTCAAGCTCCACAGTACTGCTGGCAGTTCTTCCACCCAACATCCTGGAGATGCTTCGACCTTTTCAATAAGGCGCGGCTTAATTCCATGGAGAATTTCCTGGTTAGCTCGCTCAGCTTGTCCATTGCTCTGCGGGTGTGCTACTGACGTGAGGTCCAATCTTATCCCATTGTCTGCGCAAAATATCTGTGTAGCCCCTTCAGAGGTGTTGCTCCCATTGTCTGTAATGATACTATGGGGGTAACCGAAGCGGAATATGACCTTCTTCAAGAACTTGACTGCTGTTTCAGCCTCCCAATCTCCCACAGGTTCTGCTTCTATCCACTTTGTGAATTTGTCCACCATGACTAAGAGGTGAGTTTTTCCGTTTGAAGACCGTCTGAAAGGCCCTACCATGTCAAAACCCCATACGGCAAAAGGCCATGTGATGGGTATTGTGCGAAGTGCTTGGGCTGGCATATGATCTTGCCTAGCGTATCTTTGACATCCATCGCACATTCTGACAATTTGCTCTGCGTATGCTAATGCTGTTAACCAGAAGAATCCATGTCGGAACGCCTTTGCCACCAAAGATCTTGACGAAGCATGATGGCCACAATCGCCTGAATGAATTTCATGCAAGATTTTTCGTCCCTCTTCTGGTGAGACACATCTTTGAAATGCTCCTGATACGCTGCGCTTGTATAATTCGTTGTTGATGATTGTATAGGCCTTTGATCGTCGTATGATTTTGCGCGCCTCAATTTCATCGTCCGGCAGCACTCCGCGACTTAAATATGCCATGTATGGCTCTGTCCATCCTGGCTGTTCATGCAGGGCTGCGACTAAAGTTGAGTCATCCTCTGGCTCTGCAATGTCAATCTCTGCTGGAGGTTTGACTGATGGATTGTGCAGTTCATCCAGGAAAACATTGGGTGGGACTGACTGTCTATTGGATCCAAGCCAAGACAGGGCATCCGCCGCTTCATTTTGTCTCCGATCAATATGTTCAACTTGGTATCCAATGAAATGTCCAGCAATTCTGTCCACCTCTCTCCTATATGCAGCCATGTTCGTATCCTTGCTGTCCCACGTTCCAGAGACCTGCTGTGCCACCAAGTCTGAATCGCCAAAACAGCGTATACGACTGATGTTCATCTCCTTCGCTATACGTAGACCATGAAGCAGTGCCTCGTATTCCGCCACGTTATTTGTGCAGTTGAAGTGTATCTGTAACACATACCGCAGCTTGTCTCCTTTGGGAGATGTCAAAACAACTCCAGCCCCCGAGCCTTGCAACTGTCTTGACCCATCAAAATGCATGGTCCAGTATTTGGTTTCTGCCATGCTATGAGCAACTTGGATTTCTGTCCAATCGTTAATAAAATCTGCAAGGGCTTGCGACTTAATTGATGTGCGCGGCTCGTAACTGATGTGATGTGGTCCCAACTCGATCGCCCACTTAGCGACTCTTCCAGTAGCTTCTCGATTGCAAATGATATCTGCCAATGGTGCTGAACTCACCACAGTTATTGGATGCTCTTGGAAGTAGTGCTTCAGTTTGCGACTCGCCATGAACACTCCAAACACCAACTTCTGCCACTGTGGGTGACGCTGTTTGGAAGCTGTGAGGACTTCACTCACGTAGTATGCTGGTATCTGGACAGGGTATTCCTTTCCCGTTTCTTGTCTCTCCACAACCATGACAGCACTCACAGCGCGGGAATTTGCCGCTATGTATAGTAGCATTGACTCTTTATCTTTTGGAGCCGCCAGAACTGGAGCATTCGTCAATTGATGTTTCAAGGCTGTCAGAGCTTCGTCGGCCTCTGCGTCCCAAATGAAGGTGTCTGATTTTTCCAACAGTCTGTACAAAGGTAGTGCCTTTTCTCCCAATCTTGATATAAAGCGACTCAAAGCTGCTACGCAACCAGTAAGCCGTTGTACATTGTGGGGACCCCGGACTAGCTGTCCGAAATACCCGATTATGCTTAACACAACGATCCCGTGATCAGTCTGTCGTTGCACATAATCCGAATTGGATACCAAAGTTTACATCCATTACAGTACCGAATAAAAGTCTTACATAAATGGTCATTTAGACCAAGTTCTTACATAGGTGCCTTCATGGGCCAAACCAAATATATATATCAGCGGAAGCTACGGCGCAATCGACATCATATTCTAACGACGACGACCCGACAGGCAGCTGACTTGTGGAGATCCTTAGTTGGCGTAGAAGTCGCCATATTCCTGCTCTGCGTAGTGTTCCTCCTCGTAGTCTGGCTAGGACAATAGCCAGGGACGAAACCAATATGAGTACATTTGAATGTACTCGCAAACTATCCCAACATGAGTATGCACCAGTTTTATTTTAGTTGACAACTTTTCTTATTTAAAGCATCTCTATATCTTTATTGAAAAAGGTAAGAAGAGTTTTATAACTATTTTTAAAGAAGTCACCGTTTTCATCTGTTTTTCCAAAACTCCTCCTTTCTCCCGACCATAGCCCGTCATGGTCCACTTTTATCCAACCACCTCATACCGATCCGTTGGTATAGGTTTAGGAAACAATCTCCACTTCATTTTTCTTTTAAAAAAAACTCAAAACCCTTTTTAAAACTTGCACAAGGTCTTAGGACAGTCTCCCAATTGTCCATATCCGAGGACTCGGCTATTCGAATAGTTTTAAACACTCTGCAGAGGTAGCACGCTTTTAACCCACATCCATCCGGCAACTCATCGTGTCTGCCACGTCTCGCCATACCAGGTGTATGCGAAGTAAGCCGCCGGCCATAGCCTCTTATTTGCTCATGCTAGTATAGGATCCTTCCCATATGACACTTTCCATCGACACCCAGTCCGGTTTCCCGTCAGAAACCCTAAGTGTGAGGACTCATAGTTTTGTCCGGCGGTTTATGGTGGAACCTTCTATCCTCCCCACCAACTTGTGTGAGGACCCGGGTCAGGGGGTAGATCCTCGGACCATCCCCTCATGCATAACGGAGTCATCTCCGTCGATGAGGTATCCCATACTAATAAGAGCAAACTACGTGACTACGCCTTTTCCCATATGTGGTAAATGTGGTCGCACAGGGTAGGATTGGTTTCCATAGTACTAGGACACTGTGCATTTTTCACAAACATCACCATTTTTCCATCTTTCCAACACAGCACCGACATCTCGGCGTTCCATAAACTCACAAAACATTTCAAAGGAGTTTTGAATAAACAACATTGTTTTCCCATCCTAAAGTTTTATATAAACTACTACATAGGGTGGCAAAATAATATCCATATATTTTTGAAATGGGTTTTGTAAATCTTGCTTTGAGAGTAAACATATTATGAAAGTAGATGCATATGTTGGTAGTGCAAGCTCAGAGAATAGCTTGCCTTGCTTGGCAAAGTGATCTTGCTCTTGTTCTTCAAATTCAGCAAACTCTCCTGCCTCGATATATCCGACAACGTTCTCGTCTAATTAACAAACAAACAATACAAACAATCACTAAGCTATACAAGCAATCACCTCAACATAACCATCATTAACATCACAATTGGCTACTGCACACATCAAACCACACAATTTGGTTTTCAAATAAATTGAATTAAACATTATTTAATTAAGTCCAAATTATGGCAGAAACTAGTTATTCATGTTTAATTCCACAACTTGAGTTCTGTTGGTCACAAAAATACAAACTAAATTTCTATAGAAAGCTACTGATGTGTAGAATACAACCCAATTTGAATTGGATCATTTGGAGTTACCAAACTCCCTACACATTGGATTGAATCCAGTAGCTTAAAAATCAAGTTTTAGCTACCATTTAAATTATATTGTTCCAAAAATTAAACCCTTTTAGGGGTAACTGAACATGGATATATGTGAGCTAACAAAATTGGTCCTAACTCATTTGGATCAACCAATAAACATATTTGTCTGTCTTAGTCCAGAAGGGTTTATTTTAAAGTCAGCAATTAATACTGCTTAATTAATTCTACCAAAATTAGGGGAGTTAACACAAGGCAGTACTAAGCTAGCAAAATTGGTTTGGAATTATTTGGACTAACAGAGTATCAGAAACAAACAAGTTTAGATTTTAAACATTCTGTGGAATTTTCAATAATACTTTTTAATTATTTAATTAAATGACATGAGACCAATTGTGTTGGTTAAACAATTTCATAAGCTTTCCAGAACATTTGAGTTTGATTTATTTGGATTCCTAAATCTCGAGATATTTAATTTTAAAGTTGACATCAGTACTGAGAATTTCAGAGAATTTAAATTAGAAAAATCCACTGTTGTGGATAATGTTGAAATCCCTGACGGGTGGGTCCTACCCGTCAGTGACTCAGCGAAACGGTACGCGCGCGAGGGAAAAGATTAAAATTATGACAGTGGGACCCACATGGCAGTCTAACTTAACACGAAGCGGTACGTGGCCGTAGATCTTCGATCCAACGGCTCACGGAGGTCGCCATCGGCGACGACCTAAAACGAGCGGCGCTGCCGCGCCGGCGACGGCGAGGTGGATGAATCTCTCACCTAGAGGGCTCGGAAGGTCGCGGAGATGATGCAGATCGACGGCGGTGGTGAGGTGGAAGCTTCTGGCCGAGTTACACTTGCTGGGGTGGAGTGGTTCGTCGGCGGCGAGGTCTCCGTCTTCCTCGGCCACGGACAGCAGCTCCGGCGAGGTTCCACGGCCGCGTCTGGGCACTGATCAAAGGGAAAAAGGGTGCGGTGAGTGCGGTGAAGCAGAGGGAAGCAAGTGCAGGCCAAAGAGGGAAGAATGGGGCAGTGTGGCGTCGTGGCCACGACGGACCTCGACGGCGGCAGTGGCTACGGCACAGCACGCCCTCCTGGCGGTGCACGGCGAATTGAGAGGGGTCAGTGAGGGAGTGGGGTGGTGTGGTGTTCGCAGAGGGTGCGGGGGTGGTTTTATAGCGCGGGATGCGGCGTACGGTGGACGGAGTGCACGGCGACGTCCATGGCGACACGGCGGAGATATTTCTCCCCAATCCGACGCGGCGGTGCGAGGGACGTGGAGACAAGGCGTTCACCGGGGTCCGGACGTTTTCTAGAAGATCTCGGCCAAGCGCGGCGTGTCGGGGAGCAGCGAGCAGGGCCAATTTGGTCGACGACGGCGAGCTTGCCACGGCGACGGTGGAGGGAAATCGAGGCGAAGGGCGGCGTAACTGCTCTCCTCTGCGGCGCCGCGGCTGCAGAGGCACGGGGGCGAGGGGGTGCGCGGCCAGGGGGGCCTGGGGAGCGCGGAAACGGCGAGCACGGTCGCGGCGACACGGCGATGGTCGTCGGGGCTGGAGTCGACGACGGTTTTGCAGAAAACCCCCTGCTCCTTCTTTTCTTTTATCACAACTAGGTCCTTCTCTGTTTCTTTTTAAAAACCAGAAGGTTTTCTAGGATTTAATTAGGGCACTTAAACATTTTAGAAAAATTTGCAAAAATTTGTGGGGCCTTCCCTAACATGTAGAGGCTCCACAAAAATTGGCATAAAATAATAAAATGTTTTGAAACATTTTCTTTTAAAGTACTTTGTTTATGTTATTTTAATTTATTTCATTTGTTTTTATTTTTGAATTTTAAAACTAGTTCAAAAATAATATTTGAGAGGGGAAAGTGGTAGGAACAAAATGGGGAGTGTTTACATTACAACTCCACTGACTTTGGTTTGAAATTAATTGAGTTTGTCACTTGAGATTTTTATGTGACAACTTGTCACTTTTATTTTTCTTGCTTTGATTTTATATTTTGTTTCTTTCTTTCTTACTAGTGTTCACTAGAGCAAACACTCACACAAACAGCAAGAACAACATCTCAAGTAACAAAAGCAATTAACATACAATAAACAACAAAAGTTTTTGTTGGCTCTCATTTTTGGAATATAACCTGATAAAATTTTGGGATGTTACAATCCTTCCCCCCTTAAAATAAATCTCGTCCCGAGATTTGCTAGGCCTGGTTAAGGAGGTCTGGAATTCGCTTCGAAGATAATCTTCGCGTTCCCAAGTTGCTTCTTCTTCAGAGTGGTTAGTCCACTGGACTTTGTAAAACTTGATCGCACGTCTTCGGGTAACACGAACATCTTCTTCGAGAATTTTGAGGGGTCTCTCACGATAAGTCAGGTCTTGGTTCAGGTCGATGGAGAGGTGGTCGATGTTTTTGAAAACATCAGGCTGGTCAGGAACTTCAAGACACTTCCGGAGCAAGGAAATGTGGAAGACATCATGATAATCTCCTAACTCCTGGGGTAACTCCAGCTGATAGGATACTTCTCCTCGACGAGCAATGACCTTGAAGGGTCCAATATACCTTGGTGCTAACTTTCCTTTGACATGGAAACGCTGCATTCCCTTGAGGGGTGTCACTCGGAGATAACATAATCTCCGAACTGAAAGTGAGATCACGGCGCTTGGTGTCAGCGTAACTCTTCTGACGGGATTGGGCAGTTTTGAGGCGTTCACGAATAAGCTGAACTTGCTCTTCAGCTTTCGGAGGGTATCTGGTCCGAACAATTTGCTCTCTCCGGTATCGGACCAATTCAGGGGTGTACGACACTTCTTGCCGTAAAGGGCTTCAAAAGGGGCCATTTGCAGACTAGACTGATAACTGTTGTTGTACGAGAACTCTGCAAACGGAAGACAATCTTCCCACTTGGAACCATAGGATAGAACACATGCGCGAAGCATGTCCTCCAATATCTGGTTCACTCGCTCAGTTGGCCATCGGTCTGGGGATGATAAGCTGTGCTAAAGGCTAACTTGGTTCCGAGGGCTTCATGAAGGGATTTCCAGAATCTTGAGGTGAATTGCGTGCCTCTATCAGATACAATCTTCTTAGGCACACCATGCAGGCTCACTATTCTGGAAATATACAGGTCTGCTAACTGAGCTCCGGTATGAGTGGTCTTGACAGGAACAAAGTGGGCAACCTTGGTCAGTCGATCAACGATGACCCAGATGGAATCATGGCCTCGGTTGGATCTTGGAAGTCCGGTAATAAAATCCATTCCAATCTCGTCCCACTTCCACTCGGGAATTTTCAAAGGTTGAAGCAATCCAGCGGGTCGCTGATGTTCAGCCTTGACTCGCTGACAGATATCACACTTGGCTACGAATGAACCAATCTCTCGCTTCATTCCATGCCACCAAAATCTTTCTCGAAGGTCTTGGTACATTTTGGTTCCGCCGGGGTGGATTGAATAAGGGGTCTCATGGGCCTCCTTCAGGATTAACTCCTTAAGTTCCGTGACATTGGGCACACAGATACGGTCATTGAATTTCAGCACTCCTTCAGCATCTTCGGTAAAACCGGGTGCTTTGCCGAGGGAAATTTTCTTCCTAATTCCCTCTATGCTTTCATGACCTTTTGGGCTTCTTTGATTTGATCCATCAGGGTTGGGGTTAACTCTAGATTGGCGAGATAACCATGGCTAACAAGCTCTAGTCCAAAATCTTGGAAGTCTTTGAACAAGGCTGGCTGTTCGGCTTGGATCAGGGCATTCAGGGTGCAAGGTTTGCGACTAAGGGCATCGGCAACTACATTAGCCTTTCCGGGTGATAATGGATTCCAATATCATAATCCTTGATTAATTCCATCCATCTCCTCTGTCGCAGGTTCAGATCTTTCTGGGTGAAAATATACTTCAAGCTTTTGTGATCTGTATAGACCTCGCAGCGATGTCCCGCAAGATAGGGACGCCACTTCTTAAGAGCAAAGACTACAGCAGCTAACTCCAAGTCATGGGTTGGGTAATTCTCTTCATGCGGTCGCAACTGCCGGGACAGATACGACACAACTTTGCCTTCTTGCATCAGAACGCAACCAAGTCCGAGGCGTGATGCATCGCAATACACGTCGAAACTCTGGGTGACGTCTGGCATGATCAGGATTGGGGCTGAGGTTAGTCTCTTCTTCAGTTCTTGGAAACTATCCTCACACTTCTGAGTCCATTCAAATTTCTTGTCCTTCTTCAACAGTTGGGTCAGAGGTTTGGCTATACTGGAAAATCCTTCAACGAACTTGCGGTAATAACCGGCAAGTCCGAGAAAGCTTCGGATTTCAAAAACATTGGTTGGGGATAACCAGTCAAGAATGGCTTGTATCTTCTCAGGGTCAACAGAAATTCCTCCAGCGGATACAATATGTCCGAGAAATGCCACTTCACTGAGCCAAAACTCACACTTGCTAAGCTTGGCATACAGCTGGTGCTCTCGGAGGGTCTCCAAAACTAGACGCAGGTGTTCAGCATGCTCTTCTTCGGTCTTGGAATAAATAAGGATGTCATCAAGGAAAACTACCACGAACTTGTCGAGGTACTCCATGAAAATCTTGTTCATGAGATTCATGAAATAGGCTGGGGCATTGGTCAGACCAAAAGACATCACGGTGTATTCAAACAAACCGTAACGAGTGGTGAAGGCGGTCTTGGGAATATCTGTCTCTCTGATCTTCAACTGATGGTATCCTGTCCGAAGATCGATCTTTGAAAAGACTCGGGCTCCGTTCATTTGATCGAACAGATCCTCGATCTTGGGAAGAGGGTACTTATTTTTAATGGTCACGTCATTCAGCTTGCGATAATCCACACACAGGCGTGTGGTACCGTCTCTCTTGTCCACAAAATAATGGGTGATCCCCATGGTGAAGCGCTTGGGCGGACAAGACCTTTGCTTAGCATATCAGCCAACTGCTTCTTCAACTCAACCAGTTCTTCCGGATTCATCCGATAAGGCTTTTGGGATATGGGGGATGTTCCTGGGATAAGCTCAATTATGAACTCAATATCCCTATCTGGCGGCATACCAGGCAATTCTTCTGGGAAAACATCCTTGAACAGATGAACAACACGGATCTCATCTAGGGCGGGTCGAGCTATGCTCTCATGGCAGCCTGGGTGAGGTTGACTAGTTTTAGACACATACTCCACTTCTACTTCTTTGTCGGTGGTGATGGATACAGCTCTTCTGGCACAGTCAATTCGACCATGGTACTTGGCTAACCAATTCATACCGAGTATAACATCGATGCCTTGGGTTCCCAGAACAATTAAGTTAACTGGAAACTTTTCTCCTTTGATCTCAAGGGGTACATCGGAGCAAAACATCTTGGTCTCTACGGTGGATTCTGGGATTTGGATGACCATGGGTTTGGGTAAGAGGCTCTTAACTAAACCTCCCTTAGCAACAAATTCTTGGGTAACAAATGAATGGGTAGCACCAGAATCAAACAGAACAGTTGCAGGTACTGAGTTGACAAGGAACGTACCCAGCACAACATCCGGAGCATCCTGAGCTTCTTCAGCATTGATGTGGTGCAGACGACCCTTGGCAACAGCAGCATTTCCGCGAGGTGCGGCATTCTTGCCATTTCCATTTCCATTGCGGCCTTGACCATTGTTCTGTGCCGGCGCATTGGGGCGCTGGACATTCCTCTTGGGATTGGGACATTCTTTGGAGTAGTGACCCTTGTTGCCGCATTCAAAGCAGATCACATTGGGATTGCGGGTGAAGTTGTTGAAGTTTCCTCCGGGACGGTTATTGTCATTGGGCGGTTGAAGTTGTTTGGGCGGTTAGGGTAATTGGGCGTGGAGCTTGGGGTGGACGATAGGCAGGCCTGGTGTTCTGCTGAAAGATACGAGGTTTCTGGCTGCTCGAGCCTTCCTGAGCATTCATCCTCCTCTTGCGACCTTCATACATCGACTTGCGCTTGGTCTCCAGCTGGATGGCTTTGTCCACAAGTGACTCCAGATCACGGAAGTCATGGATAACCAAAGCACACTGAAGTTCATCATGAAGTCCACTCATGAAACGCTCCATCTTCTTCTCTTCCTTGTCGGTGTCATCAGGAGCATACCGAGATAAGTCGGTAAACTCCTCAAGATAACCGACCACATCTCTACTTCCCTGCCTCAGCTTGCGGAACTCATCCTTCTTCCTCTCAATGAGTCCACTGGGAATATGCTTCTTGCGGAACTTCTCCTGGAACTCAGCCCAGTTGATGACATGACCAGCTGCTGGAGAGTCTTGGTAGTTTCCCACCAAGCTCTTGCAGGTCCAGCGAGATAGTGGGTTGCATACAGCACTTTCTCATTTTCTCCCACAGCAGCAACTTCAAGATTATTGCGATGGTGCGAAGCCAATCATCGGCTTCTAGTGGGTGAAGTCCCTTGGAGTAGGTGGGTGGGTTGGTCTTCTGAAAATCGCCAAGGTAGATCGCTGGTTCCATTGCCATTGCCACCATTGTTGTTGTTGTTGTTATTGTTGTTGTTGTTATAGCGGCTGCGAGTTGTTGTAAGGCAGCGAGATGAGCTTGGCGCTCTTGCCGGGCATTTTCACGCTCCTCCATGATAAGTGCGAGAAGTTGGGTGGGGGTTGGGTCCGGTGGTGGTGGTGCTGATCCTGATCCTTCCGCATTGCTGCGACGGGGTGGCATCCTGAAGCACACCGGGTATAAGAGACAAGGCAAGAAAAGTTCGACTAAGGGAAAAGACGATCTCTCAAGTGGTTGATTAATTTAAGTTATATGAAAATAGTTCACACAGATTTAAACAAGACAAACATACTTATATTTCACAAACAATACATCAAGGAGTTCACAACAACATCAAGCTTACATCTAGGATACATAACATCTGGTTTCCAAAAGAACCACTACTACTACTCGACTAGCTATAGGGGTCAACCTAATCCTGCGGTAGTGATCAAGTCACTCGCCTACTGAGGTGGAACCTCCAGCTCTAACACGTCAGCATCTGACTGGTAGGCTGGCTCCTCGGGATCCTCCTCCTCGTCCTCGAGAACTGGCTCGAGTGGCTCCTCCTCCTCGTCAACTAACTCCTCCTCATCATCCTCCTCCTCACAGTCCATCTCCTCCACGAAGTCATCATCGTCACTGAGGAAAGCGTCGTTCTCCTTGCGGAGATCCTCGCCCTCCTCCTCCATCTCGTCAGTATGGTGCTCAAGATCCTCAATCAGTCCATCCTGCTCTGCCACCTTCGTGCGGAGCTTCACGATAGTCTTCCTCAGCTGGGCCCTCTTCCTGAGAAGAGCAACCTTCTCCACCATCAGCTTCATCTCGTTCTCGCGAAGCTCAACGAGCGACTCGCGGTCGAAGTGGAGCTGAATCCTAGTGCGCAACAGATCATCCTGAGTGCACTGAAGTAAGATCTCCATGTCCATGATGTAGCTCCCAAACATCGGGTGGTAAGGTGAAGGAGTAGGGTGTCCATCACAGTTGCGCCTCCCGTAGAACCGGAAACGGGAGTCTACTAACTCCGCCTTGTGCTCCTCACAAAGTCGGGCTAGCATCCTCTGTGTAGCAGTACAGAGACCGTCAACCCAGGTGGCCTCCTTGGTGGTGAAGATGAGCGTCCTGGAATTGGGAGACTTGATGTTCCTGCGAACTGACGACTGATGAGCCAGCTCAGCCTTCCAACACCGTGAACATCAATCTGAGCTCCCTCAAACTCTGGAGCGGGGCGACCTAACAGCTTGGTCAACTCGAACAAGTCCCTCTCAAACGTCAGCTTGCTGTCCTTCTCCAGCTGAACGAACTCGGTCCAGTGGAGTGCCATCTACAGTTTTTAAGCAAAATTTTAAGTTAGTTAGGTGACAAGTATATCAAAATTTTAATATAGTAGGGCAACAAGTGAGTCAAATTTTAAACTTAATGAGAGGTGTACAAAATTTTAGGGATACTAAGGAAAATGTAACATTTAATGAGAGTAAAATTTTGCATAAGTAAGAGGATTGGAGATAAGCAATTTTCGAAAATACTTCATTCCTTTCTTTTTAGAAATTCATCTTTTGTAACATTTGACAAACGACCATGCTAACTAAGGTTTCCTAAAGTCAGGATGGCTCTGATACCAAGTCTGTGGGGACCCCGGACTAGCTGTCCGAAATACCCGATTATGCTTAACACAACGATCCCGTGATCAGTCTGTCGTTGCACATAATCCGAATTGGATACCAAAGTTTACATCCATTACAGTACCGAATAAAAGTCTTACATAAATGGTCATTTAGACCAAGTTCTTACATAGGTGCCTTCATGGGCCAAACCAAATATATCAGCGGAAGCTACGGCGTAATCGACATCATATTCTAACGATGACGACCCGACAGGCAGCTGACTTGTGGAGATCCTTAGTTGGCGTAGAAGTCGCCATATTCCTGCTCTGCGTAGTGTTCCTCCTCGTAGTCTGGCTAGGACAATAGCCAGGGACGAAACCAATATGAGTACATTTGAATGTACTCGCAAACTATCCCAACATGAGTATGCACCAGTTTTATTTTAGTTGACAACTTTTCTTATTTAAAACATCTCTATATCTTTATTGAAAAAGGTAAGAAGAGTTTTATAACTATTTTAAAGAAGTCACCTTTTCATCTGTTTTTCCAAAACTCCTCCTTTTCCGACCATAGCCCGTCATGGTCCACTTTCATCCAACCACCTCATACCGATCCGTTGGTATAGGTGTAGGAAACAATCTCCACTTCATTTTTCTTTTAAAAACTCAAAGCCTTTTTAAAACTTGCACAAGGTCTTAGGACAGTCTCCCAATTGTCCATATCCGAGGACTCGGCTATTCGAATAGTTTTAACACTCTGCAGAGGTAGCACGCTTTTAACCCACATCCATCCGGCAACTCATCGTGTCTGCCACGTCTCGCCATACCAGGTGTATGCGAAGTAAGCCGCCGGCCATAGCCTCTTATTTGCTCATGCTAGTATAGGATCCTTCCCATATGACACTTTCCATCGACACCCAGTCCGGTTTCCCGTCAGAAACCCTAAGTGTGAGGACTCATAGTTTTGTCCGGCGGTTTATGGTGGAACCTTCTATCCTCCCCACCAACTTGTGTGAGGACCCGGGTCAGGGGGTAGATCCTCGGACCATCCCCTCATGCATAACGGAGTCATCTCCGTCGATGAGGTATCCCATACTAATAAGAGCAAACTACATGACTACGCCTTTTCCCATATGTGGTAAATGTGGTCGCACAGGGTAGGATTGGTTTCCATAGTACTAGGACACTGTGCATTTTTCACAAACATCACCATTTTTCCACTTTCCAACACAGCACCGACATCTCGCGTTCCATAAACTCACAAAACATTTCAAAGGAGTTTTGAATAAACAACATTGTTTTCCCATCCTAAAGTTTTATATAAACTACTACATAGGGTGGCAAAATAATATCCATATATTTTTGAAATGGGTTTTGTAAATCTTGCTTTGAGAGTAAACATTATGAAAGTAGATGCATATGTTGGTAGTGCAAGCTCAGAGAATAGCTTGCCTTGCTTGGCAAAGTGATCTTGCTCTTGTTCTTCAAATTCAGCAAACTCTCCTTCCTCGATATATCCGACAACGTTCTCGTCTAATTAACAAACAAACAATACAAACAATCACTAAGCTATACAAGCAATCACCTCAACATAACCATCATTAACATCACAATTGGCTACTGCACACATCAAACCACACAATTTGGTTTTCAAATAAATTGAATTAAACATTATTTAATTAAGTCCAAATTATGGCAGAAACTAGTTATTCATGTTTAATTCCACAACTTGAGTTCTGTTGGTCACAAAAATACAAACTAAAATTCTATGGAAAGCTACTGATGTGTAGAATACAACCCAATTTGAATTGGATCATTTGGAGTTACCAAACTCCCTACACATTGGATTGAATCCAGTAGCTTAATAATCAAGTTTTAGCTACCATTAAATTATATTGTTCCAAAAATTAAACCCTTTTAGGGGTAACTAAACATGGATATATGTGAGCTAACAAAATTGGTCCTAACTCATTTGGATCAACCAATAAACATATTTGTCTGTTTTAGTCCAGAAGGGTTTATTTAAAGTCAGCAATTAATACTGCTTAATTAATTCTACCAAAATTAGGGGAGCTAACACAAGGCAGTACTAAGCTAGCAAAATTGGTTTGGAATTATTTGGACTAACAGAGTATCAGAAACAAACAAGTTTAGATTTTAAACCTTCTGTGGCATTTTCAATAATACTTTTTAATTATTTAATTAAATGACATGAGACCAATTGTGTTGGTTAAACAATTTCATAAGCTTTCCAGAACATTTGAGTTTGATTTATTTGGATTCCTAAATCTCGAGATATTTAATTTTAAAGTTGACATCAGTACTGAGAATTTCAGAGAATTTAAATTAGAAAAATCCACTGTTGTGGATAATGTTGAAATCCCTGACGGGTGGGTCCTACCCGTCAGTGACTCAGCGAAACGGTACGCGCGCGAGGGAAAAGATTAAAATTATGACAGTGGGACCCACATGGCAGTCTAACTTAACACGAAGCGGTACGTGGCCGTAGATCTTCGATCCAACGGCTCACGGAGGTCGCCATCGGCGACGACCTAAAACGAGCGGCGCTGCCGCGCCGGCGACGGCGAGGTGGATGAATCTCTCACCTAGAGGGCTCGGAAGGTCGCGGAGATGATGCAGATCGACGGCGGTGGTGAGGTGGAAGCTTCTGGCCGAGTTACACTTGCTGGGGTGGAGTGGTTCGTCGGCGGCGAGGTCTCCGTCTTCCTCGGCCACGGACAGCAGCTCCGGCGAGGTTCCACGGCCGCGTCTGGGCACTGATCAAAGGGAAAAAGGGTGCGGTGAGTGCGGTGAAGCAGAGGGAAGCAAGTGCAGGCCAAAGAGGGAAGAATGGGGCAGTGTGGCGTCGTGGCCACGACGGACCTCGACGGCGGCAGTGGCTACGGCACAGCACGCCCTCCTGGCGGTGCACGGCGAATTGAGAGGGGTCAGTGAGGGAGTGGGGTGGTGTGGTGTTCGCAGAGGGTGCGGGGGTGGTTTTATAGCGCGGGATGCGGCGTACGGTGGACGGAGTGCACGGCGACGTCCATGGCGACACGGCGGAGATATTTCTCCCCAATCCGACGCGGCGGTGCGAGGGACGTGGAGACAAGGCGTTCACCGGGGTCCGGACGTTTTCTAGAAGATCTCGGCCAAGCGCGGCGTGTCGGGGAGCAGCGAGCAGGGCCAATTTGGTCGACGACGGCGAGCTTGCCACGGCGACGGTGGAGGGAAATCGAGGCGAAGGGCGGCGTAACTGCTCTCCTCTGCGGCGCCGCGGCTGCAGAGGCACGGGGGCGAGGGGGTGCGCGGCCAGGGGGGCCTGGGGAGCGCGGAAACGGCGAGCACGGTCGCGGCGACACGGCGATGGTCGTCGGGGCTGGAGTCGACGACGGTTTTGCAGAAAACCCCCTGCTCCTTCTTTTCTTTTATCACAACTAGGTCCTTCTCTGTTTCTTTTTAAAAACCAGAAGGTTTTCTAGGATTTAATTAGGGCACTTAAACATTTTAGAAAAATTTGCAAAAATTTGTGGGGCCTTCCCCTAACATGTAGAGGCTCCACAAAAATTGGCATAAAATAATAAAATGTTTTGAAACATTTTCTTTTAAAGTACTTTGTTTATGTTATTTTAATTTATTTCATTTGTTTTTATTTTTGAATTTTTAAAACTAGTTCAAAAATAATATTTGAGAGGGGAAAGTGGTAGGAACAAAATGGGGAGTGTTTACATTACAACTCCACTGACTTTGGTTTGAAATTAATTGAGTTTGTCACTTGAAGATTTTTATGTGACAACTTGTCACTTTTATTTTTCTTGCTTTGATTTTATATTTTGCTTTCTTTCTTTCTTACTAGTGTTCACTAGAGCAAACACTCACACAAACAGCAAGAACAACATCTCAAGTAACAAAAGGCAATTAACATACAATAAACAACAAAAGTTTTTGTTGGCTCTCATTTTTGGAATATAAACCTGATAAGAATTTTGGGATGTTACATACATCTTTTATCTTTTCTGGCTTTTGGAGATCCATCACGGCCTTTATCTTGTCAGGATTGGCCTCAATGCCTCTTTCTGATACTATGAATTCCAATAGCTTTCCTGCTGGTACTCCGAAAACGCACTTTGTGGGGTTGAGCTTCATGTTGTATTTTCTGAGATTTGTGAATGTCTCTGCTAGATCACCAATAAGATCCTGGCTAACTTGCGATTTAACAATATCATCCACGTAGGCATGAACGTTGCGACCTATTTGCTCATGTAGGCAATTCTGAATGCATCTTTGGTAAGTCGCACCTGCGTTCTTCAACCCAAAGGGCATGCTGACGTAACAAAAAGCTCCGAAGGGTGTGATGAGGACGTTTTTTCTTGGTCCTCTCTTCTTCATCTTGATTTTATGGTAGCCTGAATAGGCGTCCAAAAAGCATAACAGCTTGCACCCAGCAGTTGAATCAATTACTTGGTCGATTCTTGGCAAAGCAAATGGATCCTTTGGACAAGCATTGTTAAGACTGGTGTAATCAACGCACATTCGCCACGTACCGTTCTTTTTCATAACCAATACAGGATTTGCCACCCATTCCGGATGGTATACCTCTGTGATGAATCCTGTAGCCTGCAAGCGAGCTATTTCCTCTCCTATTGCCTTTCTCCTGTCATCGTGAAAACGCCGTAGTGGCTGCTTCACTGTTTAGTCGCAGGGTTCACTTTGAGGCTATGTTCTGCTAATTCTCTTGGTACCTGGCATATCTGACGGCTTCCATGCGAAGATGTCTTTATTTTCCTGGAGGAAAGCGACGAGGGTCTTCTCCTGCTCTTCTTCCATGTGCGCTCCAATGCTAGTTTTGCTTGGATGAGTCGCCAGGAACAAGATTTATCTGCTTAGTGTCCTGGGCCGCTTTGAATTTCATTGGTGGCTCGGCAGATGGCATGGTAACCACACTCATATCGCTTGGGTCCACCTGCAACTTATAACCTTTTAGTTCTTCACAGCACAGGCGGATTCTACGAAAGCCGCATCTCCTTTCTCACATTCTATTGCTTTTTCTCTATCTCCGTACACTGTGATGACCCCTTTTGGTCCTGGTATCTTCAGCTGCAGGTACACGTAGCATGGCCTGGCCATAAACTTAGCAAAGGCCGTTCTTCCAAACAAGGCGTGATATGGGCTTTGGAATTTTACCACTTCGAAGCTTAGGAATTCACTTCTCAAGTTCTCTTCTGTTCCAAAAGTTACCCTAGGGTTTATTCCCCACTGGTCGTGCGGACCTTCCTGGGACAATGCCGTGAAATACGTTGACGTGGGCTGCAGGCTGGAATCCTTGAGTCCTAGACGCTGGAAAGTATCGTAGTACAAGATATTAATGCTGCTTCCTCCATCATAAGCACTTTGGTCAGCTTGTATCTTGCAACGTATGGTGCCACAACCAGTGCCAACTTCCCAGGTTCCCGTACCTGTGGCGGGTGGTCGTCGCGACTCCAGGGTACCGCGTATTCCGACCACCTTAACCAAGCGGGGTTGCTGGTATCACGGCGTTCACCTGCTGACTTCTCCGGCATCAATTTCTCTTCTCTTTTGGAGGTATCGATAACTATTGTGTGATACTGCCCCGTTCTGCCTGGGGTTACTCGCGCCGTGCTGCCAATGTTGGTGTTATGAGCCGCATTAGGGTTTCCTTCATGGGAATTCTCCCGTGTGTTGGCTCTCTTCTTTACATTTTTTGTAATA